>ML776651.1:44986-108615 GCA_009831015.1 Picea engelmannii | reverse complement strand
TATATATATATATTAAATTTACTTGTGTCATCTAAAGTGCAATTGAAGAACATGAGAGGTTGATTTCATGCACCTAGATTTGATATTTCATGTAAATTTGAAGGAGATTAAAATGCATGCCATACTCTTACTTTTGACCCAAATTGAGTGGTTCAACTTGCAGAAGTTGTAATTTGTGATTTTACACATGTCTATAACCTTTTATTGGCATTGTTAGACAAAAACATACCTGATGTGCATAAAGGATAAAAATTGACTTGTAAAACCAAAGAACCAAATTGTTAAACTTGGCTATATGAAATTGCACGCCCAAAGTTGGCTAAGCCTCCATAATTTAAAATTTAAAATTTAAATTGATGATTACAATATTGTTAACATGTTTGTACAATTAGGAGTACATTTACACTCCAAAAAGGATGATTTACATCCACAAATATTCATGATCTTTTTATAAATTAGAGGATGGTGGATTATGAGAGAAATCAAGGTCAATGACTTACAACCAACCAATTATACATATAAAATGGCATAAAACTCAACAATACATAATTACCCCATATAAGAAAATACTTTAAAGAGAATAAATCATAGAAAATATAGAGTTTGTTCACCTCCAAGTTGATTGATTCAAGTTGGTAAAGAGTGTGTAATTTATCTTTTTACATATACATATACATTTGTTTCTACAATTAGAGAAATAAAACCATTTTTCTGTGCAAAAAGACAAAAAAATGTTTTATAGAATGAAGAGGTCAATATTACAAGAAATATTACAAGTTACAAGGTTGTAGAAAAGTTGTACATCTGTCTATACCTCTGTTTGTTCAATTTGAAACTTATAACCGTTTGTTGTGCAAAATGACCGAAAATTGTCTTGTAAGACAAAGAGGGAAAATTTTGCATTGGTGTAAATTTTGCCTTGGTGCAAAATGCACACCAGCCTACACTAAAACACACATCCATGTCTTAAAACTCATTCAATTTCAGTGGTTCTAATTGTAAATGGTTTTTTAAGTCATTTTACATAATCCTATATACGTGGTTTTGTATTTGCAGTCGTAAAAGAATCTACTTTGCAAAAATAGGCAAGAGATGCCTACTAAAGCCATAGAAATGCACAACTTGTTTGTAAAAAGTAAGCCAGGGTTTTATTATACCTTAAATTTCAGTTGTGAAAGTTGTTGGGGGTGTAGTTTGTCATATTAGACATGTTTATGTCGTTAATTTTTCAATTGAAAATTAAAAAATGGCTGCTATGCAAAAGAGGAAAAGTTTTCCTTGCAATTTGGAAGGTCACAACCATACTAAGTGACCAAATTAAAATGCACGCCTAAGATTCCATGTAGTTCCAAAAATTGTTTTATAAGTTTTAATATGGAGTTAGATATATGTTAAATTTACCTATTTCATCTAAAGTGTAATTGAAGAACGTTATAGGTTTCTTTCAAGCACCTATATCTGGGATTTCATGTAAATCTGAAGGAAAAACTGCCTTAGAGTAAAATGCATGCCCTAGACTCAATTTTGACCCAAATTGAGTGGTTGAACTTGAATAAGGTGAAATGTGTGATTTTACACATGTATACAACCTTATACTTTTAGTTTCAGACAAAAAAATCCCTGATGTGCACAAAGGCTAAAAATTTCCATGTAAAACCAAAGGGCCAATTTGTTAAAGTTGGCTATATGAAAGTGCATGCCGAAAGTTGGATAAGCCTCCATAATTTCAAATATAAGTTTTAATTTATAATTACAATATTGTTAACATGTTTGTACACTTAGGAGTTCATTTATGCTTCAAAAATGATGATTTCTATGCACAAAGATTCATGACCTTTTGATGAATCAGAGGATGGTGGGTTATGACATAAATCAATGACAATGACTTCTAAATAGCCAATGATACATAGAAAATGACATAAAACTTAACAATACATAATTAACCCATATAAGAAAATACTATAAAGAAAATAAATCATATAAAATATAGAGTTTGTTCATCTCCTAATTGATTGATTCATGTTGGCCGTGAATGTGTAATTTATCTTTTTACATCTGCATATACCTTTGCTTGTGAATTTAGAGAGATAAAATCCTTTGCTATGCAAAAGGACAAAAAAAGGTCTTATAGAATGAAGAGGTCAATATTATAGGAAATATTACAACTTACAAGGTTGTAGAAAGTTGTACATCTCTCTATACCTTTGTTTGCGAAATTGGAAACTTGAAATCCTTTGCTATGCAAAAAGACCAAAAATTGTCTTGTAGGACAAATAGGGAAAATTGTTTGAATTGGCCTTCTTAAAATGCATGCCATCTTAAGGGAAATGCATTTTTAGTGGTGAATTTTGTATGATGAAATTATGGATATATAGGCTATTGAGTAATGCATTCCTTAAGATGAGATATGTATTCCTTAATATGAAAATGCACGCTCAAAAATGAAAATTATGTGTTTTTTTGCATGAAAACAGGACATGTAAAATGCACACACTAGAGTGAAAAATGCAAGCCTTATGTTAGGATTTTTATGATAACTTATTGAAATCATAATGTTAGGGAAAAATCATTTCTTTAAATGAATTATGCACATTATGCACACCACAGGTTATGAAATTTCATGAAAACATGGCATTGAGGAAAATGCACACCCTATTAACGAAAGATGCAGACTGTATATGTGTTGTTGTGTCCCCAAATTTTGGTGAAGGATGAAATATACATTTTGGTTTGGGGTTACATGTATGAACTAATATATATATATATATATATATATATATATATATATATATATATATATATATATATATATATATATATATATATATATATATATATATATATATATATATATATATATATATATATATATATATATATATAATTGTGAAATGCTTTATAGTGATAGTTGATTGAATAATGATTCCACAAGTGAAATATTGTGGTTGTGGATTGTTGTTGTATATGAACATACCTTGTAGGGTATTTAATGCAATAATGCCTGCATATTAGGGTTTAATAATATGTATATAAATACACAATCTTTTGTATATATCACATATATATATACAAAAGATTGTGTATTTATATACATATTATTAAACCCTATATATATATATATTGCATATGCTAAGTGCCAATTATATGTATTTTATCCATATATTGGATTATGAATGGTTATGATATGAAAATTACCACTATGGAAGAAATTGGGCAAATGTTGCATTTGTAGCTTGTGTATGTATCATAATTTGCATAAAAATTATTGTTTTACAAGCCATATTCATACTTGATACATATAGGTTTCATATTCATAACAACAAGGATAAATCTATGCAATTACCATTTTCATCAACATGTCAAGTACATGAAACTAATGTTTTAGTCAAACATCTTGCAAACAAGATGCGAATGGTGGTGTATATGTGTATAACTCAACCTCAAGTAATTTTTAAAGTATTACATGCTTTGATATGTAACTATATACACTCATGTACATTTTTATAAACACATACCACTATATATTTCAACCCTTTACCAGATTTCAATTTCAACAACAATGAGTTATTTTATCAGTTGCCATGCATTTTTTAAGTGTAATTTTATTTTCAGTAATCAAAATATGATTTTTTGAGAGGAAAAATTATTAATTAACAATCACATATGTCCATTAATACCAAATAAAATGAGAACTATCAATGGACTATAATTAATTTTCTATCAATAAAAAAGTATGTTAACACAAAATAAAATGAACACTATAAATGACCTTGAATTCATTAACTACATAAAATAAAATACATTTTCAATAAACTACTGCAATAATGATATATATTACATATATAAATGTATTTACATAGATACTTCATATAAACAAATGATATTCTGTACTCTAGGTTGCTTGGGAGGTTTCTGCAAGCCCTTCTCTTGAGATGGAGAAAAACTAATATATTCTCTCTTTCCTTTTGTAAAGGATTATGATTGTTCTGGAGTTGCAACAAGCACATGTTTTAATTGATTCTCTAGTTCTTTAACATTCTTTGCATAATTTTGCAATGTTTCTTGTAATTTTCTTTTATCTTCTCCTAGATTTTTCAAAATTTCCACATTCTTCTTATACTTCTGCGAGTGTTCTTGTTTATTCCTTTCAAGATCTTCCTTTTGTGATTTCAATTGAGATTGAACTTAACCGATTGACACCTGAGTTTTTCTACTTCATGTTGAAGTTGTTTTTCCTTCCAATATTGTTTCTCAGATGTAGTAGACAAAATTTGTACCGCCTCAACTATGGGCCTTTGTAATTGTTGTTGTAAATCAACAATTTGGGATTTCAAGTTTTGTATCTCCATGTCACATCCCAAATGATGTGCCTTTCAGTTCTACAAGAGTCCATTTTTAAGCTCTGTAATATTTTCCTCTCTCTCAACTATCTTCACCTTCAATGATTAAATCATTGGTGGTGGGGAATATAGAGAAGCTAGAGGACTCCCTAATGAGAGAACTTCCTGAAACCTCTTATCTCATGTTTGTAGGGATTTCTCTAAGTCAATTGAATGATTTTTTTTGGCTGGACTTTCCTCACTTTTACCTTTACCCTTATCCATACCTTCAACCTTTCCACCTTCACTATAACTTTATTTTTCTCATTATTTTGATTTACCCTTTCCACCTTCTTTACTATGCCTTTATTTTTGCTCTTTAAATTATCTAATATTGACTGTTACCATGGTACATTCCAAATGGCTATCTTTCAAATTATTAGCTTTCATAACATAATGTTTTCTCAATCTAGTCACTATTTTGTCATATCTAGTCACTATTTTGCATAACATAATGTTTTCTCAATCTAGTCACTATTTTGCATAACATAATGTTTTCTCAATCTAGTCATTATTTTGTCATCTTTCATTTTCTTTTCAAATTCAACCTTCAAAATTTCAATAAATTTATCTTTCTCTTTCAACTTATTATTTAATTCATCAACAACTAAATTACTTATAGTTTGCAATGGAGGCATATCCAAAACCTTCATTCTACTTCTCAACTCCTCTTCAAGTTTTCTAATAATGTTATCATGTTTAGCCTTATTATCTTTGAACTCTACCTTGATAGTATTAAGATCCCTTAAATATTCCTTTATAATTCTTGATACCTCACTTGTTAATCCATTAATAATAAGATCCTTGTTGTTTATTTTTCTATTTGATTCTTATGCTTTCTCCACAATTGTATTTTGCAGCACTGCAATGTCCTTCATGCATTCAATAATATTCTTGCCCTTTTGTTCACACTTTTCCTTCTAGATGTATATAGAGGAAGAATCCTCCATTGTGACTTGTTTGTACTGCATCGTTCTATCAAATAATGAGAAAACAAATCTGTCATAAAAAAATGTATGTTGTATTGTGCACATTTAAACTGGGAGAGGTAGAATCAATGTTAAGAACCAAAAATCAAAATAACATAAAAACCTCAAAATAAGTACTCAAAACCTTTAAAAAGAGAGAATTTTAGATAATAAGCCTCTTCGAGGGGGCAACCTCCTTATACACCACATAAATTTAAAAATACAAGATGATTCCAAATGAAAAGGTCTCCTTGGTGTATACAGGATACTAGGAGGTACAATTACAACTAATGGACCCAAGACAACATAAATAAAATAACAATACTAATGTAATATGCCCTAATTAAGGGGTGATGTGCCACTATTTATGGATTAACATGCCCCTCCCCTTCATATAAGTGTTTTCCGCAACGCTTGAGTAATTTTGGATGCTTTTGTATAAAAGACTCATCTTCCCAAGTGGAATCGTCAACATATATTTTCTTCCACTTAATGAGATACTCTGAAATGGATCTATTACTCAACTGGTGAATTCTTGTGTCAGTGATAGATTCATGCTCTAATATGATTTTTCCTTCCTCATCAAGTTATGGTAATATAGTTTGAATTGGGATCTTGTCACCTATAACCTTTTTTAAGCATGAAACATGGAAAACTGGGTGTACTCGCGAAGATGCAGACAACTCCAATTTGTATGCCATAGTACCAATCTTTTGCAACATCTTATAAGGGCCATAGTACTTTAGTGATAATTTATTATCCTTCTTATCTTTATTGAGGGAAATATGTTTGTATGGTTGTAGTCTTAAAAATACCCAATCCCCTACTTCAAAACTTCTTTCACTACGATGCTGATCTGCTTTTTGTTCCATGCAATTTTGTGCCATGGTCAGATTGTCCTTTAAGAGTTGGAGAACTTGTTGTCGATGATCGATGTGATATTCCATTGCTTGAACCTTATATTTTTCTTTTAGAGAAGAAATGATGGATGGTGGGTGATATCCATAGAGCGTCATAAATGGTGTCATTTTTGTTGTAGTATGAAAGGAAGTGTTATACCACCATTCTGCCAAGGGTAACCACTTGAACCATTGTGTTTATTTATAAGAGACAAAGAAATGAAGGTATCCTTCCAAAAATTCACTCACTATCTCAGTTTTTCCATCAGATTGAGGATGATAAGATGATGTGTGAGCCAATTGAGTACCCAAACAAGAAAATAATTATTTCCAAAAATGTCCAGTGAAGATGGGATCTATGTCACTTACAATAATCTTTGGGCTTCCATGTATATTTTGAACTATCTCCGTGAATGCAGTGGCAACTGTACTGGCTTTGAAAGGGTGAGAGAGTGCACAAAAGTGTGTGTACTTGGTGAGTCTATCAACACTCACCATGATGACACTCTTTCCTTTAGACTTCAGTAACCCTGTGATGAAATCCATGGAAACCTCCTCCCAACGTTGGCTTGGGATGGATAATGGTTGTAAAAGACCTAGGGTCTTAATTGTTTCCACCTTATTTTGTTGGCAAACCAAACATTCTGCCACAAGCCTTTGAACATCAGTTTTAAGGCCATTCCAAAAAAAAATCTTCTTGACCCTGTCGTAGGTTTTCAAAAATCTTGAGTGCCCTCCTACCAGAGCGGTGTGCGATTCCAAGAGTACATTTTGTTTGATTTGGGATTTCTTACATAAATATAAGTGATCTTTGTACCACATCGAATCATTTTTCCATGTAAATGTATATGATGCACTGGAATCCTGTTGCAACCTTCGAATGAGAGTCCACACTTTTTTGTCATTCTTCCATTCATCCCTTGATTCTATTATCCAATCAGGTTGGATGATTGAGATAGCACAAAGAAATGCCTCAACACATTCATCCTTTCTTGAGAGTGCATCTCCCACAACATTTTGCTTCCATTTTTTGTAGATGATTTCAAAATTATAACTCAACATATTGGTCACCCATTTTTGTTGTTATTCTGATGATAATCTTTGTTCCGAGAAGTATTTAAGACTATCATGATCTATTTTGACCTTGAAGTGCCTACCTATTAGGTAAGGTCACCATTTCTTCAATGCATGTAGTATTTCCATCGTTTCCTTCTCATAAATGGGGTTGTATAAGTCCTTTCCCTTGAGTGGATGACTTTCAAAAGAAAGGGGCCTTCATTCTTGCATGTAACAACCCCTCTGTTACGACAACGAATATCGATGTACAACAAGTGAATTTTTTTTTTTTTTTTTTTTCGGAAGTTAACGTCTTCACAATATTTAGCAACGCAAGAGATACATAATCATAACTAAAACGACACATAAGTCATGCATTAACACAATTAAAAATGACACATAATCAACACATAATAGTGACTCAATCAACACATAATCCACACAACATCATAATTAAAAGAATTACAAGCGACACCTCAAGAAATCAATAATGACACAAGCCAACGCAATAACATAAATGTTAGGGACACAATCTCAATGCATACACATAAATAGCGTCGTAGTTCAGCGCCTCACAATCATCCAAAGAAAAATATAAATAATGATCAACCAGACATTGAAAATCAAAGAATTACCCTTCTAACCTATCCTGCATGGTTAGGACCTCCAGGACACATAAGCAACACTCAATCCCAGGATTCATTTGACTTCTTTTGACCACTTAAGGTCTCAGGGATGACGACTGTTCTAAGGAACAAGGAGGTGTCTAAGTCCCATAATCAATGACATATCATCATTATTTTAATGGCACAAGATAATATAAATACTCAATCAATCATAAGTCAACACTATCCCAAGGCACAAGAGTAATCAATGATATTTTCCATGGTGCAAGAGAATATAATACTTAATCCATCATATGTCAACTCTATTCTAATGGTGCAAGAGATATAAACACTTAATCAATCATATGCCAAAATTATTCTAACGACGCAAGCATAATCAAATTTACATTATCAATTATACATCATCATTACTCCAGAGCGTAAGGCAATCTAATTACTTAATCATTTATACATCAACATTTATTCCATAGTGCAACGAAATCTAATAATTTAAGCATTTAACCAATCATACATCGCCTTAAATTCATGGCGCAAGAAAATTCATCAATTTGTTCGTGGCACAAGGTAAGAAAATTACATAACAGATCATACATCAACATTTAAATTATGGTGCAAGAGTAGCCATAAATTTTACTTTCATGGCGCAAGGGAAAACATCCATTTTATTTCCAAGGCGCTCGATTAATCAATTTACTGAATTAAACAATAAATCAACATTCTTTTCAAGCGCAAGATTAATCAACTTCTGAATTAATCACAAATCAACATTATTTCATTCATGGCGCATTAGGATAATCCACTATACTTAACATTTTTCAAGCCACCATGAGTGTGATTGGGCAAGAGGACAATTCATAAGATATTATTTGAGAACGTAAAAACAATCTTAATCTCTGGTAGCGTAGCTATACATCTCATTTTTGTTTACAAGAATCTACTTATTACGAGTTTAATCTATATCATATTAAAATAACTAATCTCGATCTAAAAAGAAGGACGAGATTAAATAATTATCCAAATCTAACACCCGATGAAAGGACTTCCATTACGATTTTTCTAAGAATTAAATTATGGAATAAAAGCTTAATGTAATTATGTACAGACTCTTTTCTCCCTTTGGATTGAACTAAAATTCAACATATTAAATCATCAACATTAAAATTATCCCAAATTAAATTAACCCACATACTAATCACTTGGGTGAGAGAGCTCAATAAATCGGTGAAGGAATAAACTCAGAGCCAAGTTTTAAACAAAAATGCAGAGACTCCACAGGTAGAATCGCAAGTCAAGGAGTGAATTTCGCCGAGCAATTTAGAAATAGAATGCAGAGATGACACCGGTTAAATAACAAGTCAAGGATTTAAAGTTCGTTGAGCAAGTTGAAGTAAAACGCAGAGACTACCCCCCCCCCTAGGTAAATCATGAGTCAAGGATTAAAATTTCGCTGAGCCAGTGGAATAAAAATGCAGGGATTACCCCCTGGGGTAAATCGGAGGTAAAGGACTTAATTCGCTGAGAAAGTTGAAGTAAAATGCAAAGAATACCCCCCCTTGGTAAATCGTGAGTTAAGGAATAAAATTTCATTGAGCCAGTGGAAATAAAAATGAAGGGATTACAAAATCGCAGAGGATACAATTTTTTTTAAAAACATAGGCCACATCCTTAGATAAACGTTGGGTGTTACATAAGAAAAAGTGCAAGGCATGTGAAAGGAAATGTGGGGTTATATCAAGGAAAAATCACATAGGTTTTCCTGGGCAAGATCGCAGGGTAAATGCACAAATGCATGGAAATTTATTTTATCAAAAACACAGAGGTTGTTGAGTGAGATTGCAGGGTAGATGCACAAACACATGGAAAATTCTTTTATCAAAAGCATAGGGGTTTGCTGAGTGAGATCGCAGGGTAGATGCACAAATGCATGGAAAATTTCTTTTATCAAAAACACAGAGGTTCGTTGAGTGAGATCACATGGTAAATTCTAGACATCTCGCCACGTAGCTAACTATGTTCGCCTTCATTCCTTTCAAGAAGAACAAGGGCTTAAGGTCTTCCCTCATCTTCGTGACTCCTGGATGAGACATGTACACTTCTCTATGAGCTTCGTTTAAGATCAAACTTCTCAATTCATCATTAGGCGGTATGTAAATCCGGTTATTATACCTCATCAATCCATCATTGTCCAATGCATATCCTTCAAACTTTGGTACGAACATGGTGTCTTGTCTGATGTTTTCCTTAACCTCTTTATACTAGTCATCGTCGAACTATATAGTTAGAATATTATCTCAAAGATTCGTCTGAAGAGGTATCACCAAGAATATGCGGGGTCTCCGACTCGACGCATCCGCCACTTTGGTCATTGTTCCTTTTATGTAAGTAATCTCAAAATCGTATTCACTAAGCAACTCTGACCAACGCCTTTGTCGCGCGTTCAGGTCACTTTGTGTAAATATGTGCTGCAATCCGCAGTGATCTGTTTTTAGTTCAAATTTTCATCCAATCAAATAGTGTATCCACACTCTCAAGGCATACACAATGGCCAATAACTCCAAATCATGTGTTGCGTAGTTCTCCTCATTCTTTCTTAATTTCCTTGATATGTAAGCGATCACTCGACTTTCTTGCATCAAGAATCTTCCCAAGCCTTCCTAGGATGCATCCATTCATACCAAGAATTCCTCGTCCATGTCGGGGACTTTTAGTATCGGTGCTATCATCAATAGCTCCTCGAGCCTTCAAAATTCTTCCGTGCATTTCTCATACCATACAAACTTCTTATTTTTCTTCTGCAATTCCGTGATAAAATTTTCTATCTTCAAAAAACCTTCAAAAAATTGTCGGTAATATCCTGCTAAACCCATAAATCTATGAACTTCCGGTAAGTTTTTCCCCGTAGGACATTCCATAATAGCCTCTAAATTTGTTGGATCCACAACGATGCCTTCGTCAGAGATAACATGCCCTAAGTAATGAATCATCGATTGATAAAAAGAGCATTTCAAAAGTTTCCCGTATAATTTGATTTCTTGTAAACACTGCAGTACCAAGTGCAAATGTTCATCATGTTCTTCTCTCGTCCAAGGATATATCAATATGTCATCAATGAATACTTGAACAAAGTTTTCCAAGTATTTGTGGAACACCCCATTCATCAAACTCATGAATGCCCCCGAGGCGTTTATCAGTCCAAACGGTAAAACGATAAACTCGTAATGCCCGAACCTCGTCTTGAATGTGGTCTTAGAAATGTCCTTGATCCAGGTAGATATTGATGGCCACCCACCTTTTCTAGCTAGCTCAAAACAACTTTCTGACAATTTTGGTAATTTACTATTTTTAGCAGTTTTTCGAGTCCTAAACTTCTAGATCTGTTTTGAGGCCCTAAACGACATTTTTTTAGGTATCTATTGATCGAAAAATTTCATCATGAACAGTTGTAGTCCTCAAATAGATATTTCCAACGGGCTATCGTACGCCTAAAATGGAGATCGTATGCAAAAGTTATGACCCCGGGAAGTTGATGTACTGACTTACCCAAACGGAACCCACATGACTTTTGGTGCTTCATCTCCTAGGGTTAGGTTTTTGGATGTCTAGGGTTTTTGACATTCCTGTTTATTGTAATTAAAAAGACCTTCAGAGCCTCATTGTAATCATCTTCTTGTGAATGAGTGCATCTTTCACATCTCTTCTCAGAGATAAGCCGCCACCATTCCAGCAAGCTTGTTTTCTGCTGCATTTTACAGTTTCAGCTTATTTCCTTGTTGAATAGAAAACTAGTTTTACTATATCTCTATTATTCTGTGTTAAGCATATGTTAATAATCTGTATTCATTTCGTTCTGCTCATAAAATATGGATCAGTGGTATCAGAGCGGTTTTCTCCTTGTCGTCTTAATGCATGTCCCCAACGAGGTCAAAGTACAAATAATTGGGTCTCGAGCTTGTTTCTCTTGAGGACCAAAACTCTCGCATGCCCAAGCGACCTCTCATGGTAGGATAAAAGAAAGATGACGGGACAGGAGATCCTTTCAAAATGTTGCTTGAGGAATCCCTCACACAATAGAGGAACGATATGATGGATAGTTTCATGCAAATCCTTCGACGGATAGTTTCAAAATCGAGCAGAAGCTCAAAAAAAAGACGCAACAATTTGGGCCTGGGAACCCCTCACAGCAAATTCTAGGAAAGGGCGGCTCCAACCCACAAAAAAAAGGACAGAGCAAAGATGGACAGTATCAGGACAACTAGTCCAAGCCGTAAGCAAATAAGGACAACAGAAAGACAAAGAAAGATACCGGGAAGTGGTGCGACTTCCATAAGAGCCCTTGGCATAGAACTGTTGATTGTCGCTCAACGCAGTCACTGATGGCCGAAGTGAAAGCCTCTGAATCAGATGCAGGTTCTGAATCTGAGTTAGAACCAGAAAGGGGAAGATGAATCATTGATGCGGAACTTAGTGCCACCGTTGCTACCACTAAGCTCCAGCCTGATGAACTAGATAAGACAGAAGAAGGAGAGTGCCTCTTTCATTCACAAATGTGGGTATAAGGTACCCCACTGCACTTCATCATTGATAGCAGTAGCCATAAGAACCTCATCTTAGCATAGGTGTTATCCATAATTTTGGTCGTCATGATGATGTATTGATGATGGTGTACTCAAGCTCTCCATTAGAACTTTTTTCCTGAGAAAAAGTTACCTTCATCTCTTTCCAGAAATCACAGTTTTGAGGAAGGTTCGCAGGCTGCTAATACATTTGCCTGCGAGAATGCATGATTCTCACAGGCTGCCTTAAGCTAGGGTGCGAGAAGTTCGCACTGTGTCTAACTACTAGGGTGCGAACTCTTTCTAAAGAAGGGAAAAAGATGAATTCTCGAACCTTATAGAAGGGAATCTTCTAGAAGGATGAGATGGCATTCGAATGGTTATCTAAGTACTGGATTTCCTGATATTTTGGGAGCATTCTTATCCAAGTAACTAATTCATTCTCTCCTATATATTGAGGGGATTCTCATGGAAAAGGTTAGAAGCAAACAAGGTTAAGTGAGATATTGGAGAATTAGTGAAATATTGTGTGAAGGACTGAAGCTACAGCAGCTAGAGAACTCCAGCAAGGTTATCAAAGGTGGTTGATCTTCTTCATGCAAGTGAGCAAGTGTGTGTGTCAGAGCCAAGGGCCATAAAAAGGAGGTTTGCAACATCAAGGCTCAGGTTGTGAGCTTTACTCTCCATCAATATAATACAGTAATGTGTCCCTTTCCCATAAAGTTAGTTCTACTTTATTGTATAACTCCTTGATCATATACATAGATTCACTATTGAATAAATTTGGTTTTCTTCACTCCTCTTGGTTTGTGTTGTTTTGATCTTGACTGTATGAGAGCATTGGAGCGAAGCGGGAGCAACAAAGATCAAAGGAAGCGATCAAAAGGTATGTTCTTTAATCGTATCTCCTAGTACATTCAATAGTTAAAATCTAGGGAAAGAGTATCATTCTGTCTTGCTTTGTTCTAGATCCAGGTGGATCTAGGGAGATCGGTTTGTGTCCACACTTACAGATTTATCCAATAACAAAATTGGCTACTCATACTGGGGATGTGAAAGTATTTTAAGAGCCCACAATCTCTCAATCCAGCTATAGTGGGAGGATGATTCTCGGCATTTGCATTATCCTCTTCATGTTCTCGTTCTCGCCACTCAAGCACCATGTTTGTGGCTATTTACCTGCACAAGGAACATAAAAGTAGGATTAATGATTTTATTCATGATATGGATCTTTTTCATTGGCTAAATATTTAAAAAAAAAATTGAGATTGCGGTTCTCACAGGTGCCTCATTTGCACAGTGTGAACACCTCGCAGGTGGCTCAAGGCTCACCTGCGAGAACACATCATTCTTGTAGGTCCCGTATGGGCTGCCTGCGAGAATGCCTATGCACATGTAGGGTTCAAAAAACAACTTGAAACTCAAAAACTAACCAATGAAATCAAAAATTTAAACCATGAAAATGTCAAGAATAAAGAGCTTACCGTAATGCTGCAGACAGCTCGTCGAATGGTTTCCTGTAGCTCCCGAAAATTAACGCCAAACTCGGAGGGTAAAAAGGGGGTTTTGGAGCTCAATAGTCGAAATGTGAAATGATATGGTAAAAATGATTATTTACTCATTTAATTTACTTTTTACTATGTCATTTTGGGTTTTTTATGCTTATTTATTGATTAAACCTAATCACTAATATCAAGATGAGTGTAATGACTTGCAGGTGTGATGACGTTGATAATCAAACACAAGGGTATGAACATATTTTTCTTCGTTATAGCGTGTTTTGGATTGTTTTTTATGGTTTTTACATAAAACCTCGAGCATCGTTTTTGTCCGTTCTTACACTCATAAATACAAGAGAACGTGATCGAGCATAGTTTTATCACTTTTTCGGGCTCAACAAGGTTATACGAAAAAGGAACCCCCCTGGAGTCCTCTTTAAGCTCTTTTCAGACTCTCTAAACATGAAAAGATCTCCGAGCGACCTTGCTATTTTCACGCTCTTTAAAGTATTTGAAGTATGTGTCTGGTGAGCGATAATTTATCTCTTTTTCGGTCTTGTCCAGACTATTTTACGAAAAAAGAACTGAGAGAGTTCTCTTTTAAGTGTTTTTTCAAACTCTATAATCTTGAAAAACCTTCGAGTTTTCTATCTCTGGACTCGTTAAACAAACATTGACAGACCCATGATGGGACCAAACCACTCCTTCTTAGGGTTCGTTAAACATACTCTGAGGGACTTGTCCAAAGGATGAGCTTATATCAACAAGCATATGTGATCCTCTTCGAGCTTGCGTAAAAATAAAGAGGTACTTGCTAGAAATGGTGGAGGGAAATTTGGAAAAGGGATATGTTTCATCTTTGTATTGATTGGAAGTAAGTGTCTCTCTTGAACATGACACCCCCTATTCATCATTTGAAGCCGGTTTGGAAAATCCATTTGTCTCTCTTTCGATTGATTACAAGGTCATTCCATGTGTCATCTTTGAGTCAATGCTGCCAAATAATTGGTCGTGCCGTTCATGTGTTCAAGAGAAGTCCATCTGAAACCTATATTGAGTCGCCATCTGCAGTTATCCATTCTCTCTATGTCGGCCTTCCCTGTGTCCAGTCCAATTTGCAAAATGTTATGTTTCACCTTCAAACTCTGTTACTCATTTCGTGTCATTGATGAGGGATACATCAAGCCCTCCTGTGACGAGTTTTGTTCCGTCGACTTCCGCACATTATCCGGAATCAAGACTTAGAAATTATTTAGTACCTTGGAGCTTGCATGCCTCAATGGCAAGTTTCTTTGCTTTCGACAGTGGGTTTGCATTATTGACCCCTGATCGAAAGATTTCGTCGGATGTTCGACATCGACTCATTTATTCACATTCGATGGATTGTACTATGGTACCTTGGGAGTCATTGACATTAATGGTGATTTCCCTCGCACTTGTTAACGGTTTCATCAATGACCGGTAATCAAGTGGTTTCTACCATGTTCGACTTCAACACATGTAATCACATAGTTAGATTCGTACTTTGGGAGATGAGATTGAAGACCCTGGATATCATATTGGTGATCCAGGTTGCGATGGAGTATGTATAATTTGCGACACATAGATCCACTGTGTATGTTTCGTGGCTATGTCGTCTTGATTTGAAATTTCTTGCATAGATCCACAGTGTATTCCGGTGGCTATGCTATATTTTGACGGCATGGATCCACAGTGTATGATTGGTGGCCATGACCCATGTCTATAATGTCATCAGTATGTGATCTGAGTATGGGAATGCCTACCTCAGAATTGGTATATATAATATTCTGCAGATGCTTGGGTGTTTGCAGGTTTCCGATTAGATGTGCTCCTGGTTCTTGACACACACATGCAGCTTACAAAGTCTATCGGCTGTCACTAGTTCCAACCTCAGACTTTGGGGGGCATTCTGTTATCCATAATTTTGGTCTTCATGATGATGTATTGATGATGGTGTACTCAGGCTCTCCATTAGAACTTTCTCCTGAGAAAAAGTTACCTTCATCTCTTTCCAGAAATCACAATTTTGAGGAAGGTTCGCAGGATGCTAATACATTTGCCTGCGAGAATGCATGATTCTCGCAGGCTTCCTTAAGCCAAGGTGCGAGAAGTTCGCACTGTGTCTAACTACTAGGGTGCGAACTCTTTCTAAAGAATGGAAAAAGATGAATTCTCGAACCTTCTAGAAGGGAATCTTCTAGAAGGATGAGATGGCATTTGAATGGTTATCTAAGTACTAGATTTCCTGATATTTTGGGATCATTCTTATCCAAGTAACTAATTCATTCTCTCCTATATATTGAGGGGATTCTCATGGAAAAGGTTAGAAGAAAACAAGGTTAAGTGAGATATTGGAGAATTAGTGAAATATTGTGTGAAGGACTGAAGCTACAGCAGCTAGAGAACTCCAGCAAGGTTATCAAAGGTGGTTGATCTTCTTCATGCAAGTGAGCAAGTGTGTGTGTCAGAGCCAAGGGCCATCGAAAGGAGGTTTGCAACATCAAGGCTCAGGTTGTAATCTTTACTCTCCATCAATATAATACAGTAATGTGTCCCTTTCCCATAAAGTTAGTTCTACTTTATTGTATAACTCCTTGATCATATACATAGATTCACTATTGAATAAATTTGGTTTTCTTCACTCCTCTTGGTTTGTATTGTTTTGATCTTGACTGTACAAGAGCATTGGAGTGAAGCGGGAGCAACAAAGATCAAAGGAAGCGATCAAAAGGTATGTTCTTTAATCGTATCTCCTAGTACATTCAATAGTTAAAATCTAGGGAAAGAGTATCATTCTATCTTGCTTTGTTCTAGATCCAGGTGGATCTAGGGAGATCGGTTTTTGTCCGCACTTACGGATTTATCCATTAACAATAGGTTGTCAAGAAGTTGGCCCTACCAACAATGTCGCACCCACAACCCTACACCATTGGATGGCTCTACCAAGGAAGCGATCTCTGTGTCAACCAATAGTGTCGACTGTCGTACGACATCAAGTCCTTCAAAGACGAGGTATTGTGTGATGTTTCTACTCTCGAAGTTTGTGATGTTATTTTGGGCCAACCTTATTTATGGAAACGTCATGTTGTATACAATTCTAAGCCTCGTATTGTTATTATTATTTTGAATAAGAAATTGTACAGGATACCCGAGGCAGTCATACCTAGTGTTGTTTCCTTGATCTCTGCCAAGCAATGCAGGAAGGTCATCTCTCAGACGGGGAAGTTTGTCTTTTTCGTGATTCACTCTCGGAATCAGCGAAAGATCACAGCCACATCCAGGTTCTCTGTGATCGACCTCTCCACACATCAAAAGCAAGTAGATAAGGTCTTCGAAGAATACTCGGATATATTCTCCTCACCTACCGGGGTACCTCTGCACTGTCAGGTCAAGCACCCCATCGATCTGACCTCTGACACACCTCTACCCAATGGGCCAGTCTATCACCTCTCTATGTTAGAGAATGAGGAGATCAAGCGACAGATCCAAGAACTGCTCCACAAGGGGCAAATTCGTCCCATCTCATCACCTTGCGGGAGTCCAATCGTGTTGGTACAAAAGAAAGATGGAACCTGGCGACTCTGCATTGATTACCGGGCCCTGAATAAAATCACAGTCAGAAACCGATACCCATTAATTCCCCGAATCGATGACCTCCTTGATCAACTCATGGGGGGCCAAATACTTCAATAATATTGATCTGAAGTCTGGCTACAACAGATCATGGGAATCCATCTCAATGGACTACATGTCGGGCCTCCCATCCACCAAGCAGGGAAATGACTTTGTTTTTGTGGTTGTTGATTACTTTTCTAAGATGGCGATTCTGGTTGCCTGCAAGAAGAGCATCACAGCAAAATCCATTGCCAAGCTCTTCTTTGAATGAGTCTGGGTACATTTTGGAATCTCACAAACCATTGTCTCATATCGGGACAACCGATTTATCATCACATTCTAGTCGAGCCTCTGGTCACTGCTAGACACCAAGCTCACCAAATCCACGACCTTCCACCCCCAGACAGATGGCCAAACCGAGGTTGTAAATTGAATGATCGTACATATCTTGCACATGTATAACTCTAAGCACCCTCACACATGGGATGAGATTCTTCCCTATGTCCAACATAGCTACAATCGAGCCCTACATATCTCAATCGAACACAACCCCTTTCAGGTGGGGTTGGGATTCCAACCATTGGGTCTCATAGATGTTGCACTTCCTGTTGCGGTCACCTCGACCGACTCATCTCCTGCTCCAACTCAAGCTGACAAAGCCACCCAGTTCATTGAGCGAATCCAGCACATCCGCCAACGGGTTCAAGATATCCTACAGAATTCCAATGACAAGTACAAGAAGTTCCATGATCATCATCGGGTGCCACATAAGTTTCAGGTGGGTGACAAATTTTGGTTTCACTTGCAGACATAATGCCTTACAGGACCCCATCAGAAGCTTCACCCACTCCGTTATGGTGCATACACCATCACCAAGGCCATGGGGGATAATTCTTTTGAGCTCAACATTCCTCCTTTCCTTGGCCTACACCCAATTTTCAACATGGACCTCCTTCGACCTTATTTCCCACCATTATTGGACACCTCAAACGTAGCAGAACAACTAAAACCAACAGAGTTCAACCCCAATTGCATACAATAGGCATCCAATGATCATATTGTGGACACACATATCAAGGGCACTCGACAACAAAGGATTTAGCTTTATCAAGTCATCAAAGCAGGGCAACTCTTGCACCAAGGCAAGTGGCTCACCCGAGGCCAAATTCAACAGAAATTTTCTCATCTGATGGGGGAACTCAACGCAATGGAGACCATTTATTCCTAAGGAGGGAGGATTGATCCAGGTGGATATCAGTGGCCACCCACCTTTTCCAGCTGGCTCAAAACAACTTTCTGGCAATTTTGGTAATTTACTATTTTTAGCAGTTTTTCGGGTCCTGAACTTCTAGAGTCGTTTTGAGGCCCTAAACAACATTTTTTTGGGTATCTACCGGTTGAAAATTTCAGAGCCTCATTGCAATCCTCTTCTTGCGAATGAGCGCAACCATCACATCTCTTCTCAGAGATAAGCCTCCACCATTCCAACAAGCTTGTTTTCCGTTGCATTTTACAGTTTCAGCTTATTTCCTTGTTGAATAGAAAACCAATTTTACTGTATCTCTGTTATTCTATGTTAAGCATATGTTAATGATATGTATTCATTTCATTCTTCTCATAAAATATGGATCAGTCCTCTTGTTTGATTCGCAACTGGTGATATCTTGATCTCAAGTCGATCTTTGAAAACACTATCACACCTTTCATTTGATCAAACAAATTGTCTATTTTTGGCAACAAATATTGGTTCTTGATCGTTTCCTGGTTCAATTGACAGTAATTGATACAGAGTCTCCACGACCCATCCTTCTTTCTTATGAAAATAACAGGCGCACCCTAAGGTGACACACTTGGAAGTATAAGTCCTAGGTCCAACAACTCCTTTAGTTTCATTTTCAACTCCTGTAACTCAGGTGTTGACATCCGATAAGGTGTTCGTGCTATCGGTTCAGTTCTTGGTTTCAGTTCGATTTTAAACTCCAATTATCTTTCGGGTGGCAACCCCGGTAACTCTTCTAGAAACACGTCAACAAAATCTCGTACTACCGGAAGGTCTTCCAATCCTTTTGCCTCGCCTCGTTCATTCAGCGCCAAGATTACGTATAACTTGCATCCTTTGCACATGCTCTTCTGCAGCTGTAGGGAAGAAAAGAACCTGAAGGACATTCCCCGGTTTCTTCCTACGATCACTCTTCTCTATCCCCCATCATCATTCAAACTCATCTGCTTCATCTTACAATTGAGTATCACATCATGCAATTCTAACCAGTCCATACCATTCATGACGTCACAAGATCCTAATATCGTGACATACAGGTTGGCCTTCGTTACAAAATCTCCCAAGTTAAGGCTAAAGTTCGTAACCTTTCCTCCAACCTTCTACTTGGCACCTGAATCCATTTCCACGTATCTAAACTCATCCCGTTCAACTGCCTTTACCTTAATTATTTTTATCACTGCACAAAAAATAAATCTCTCTGTAGCACCAGGATCTATCAAAATACTAAAGGTTTGGTCGATGATGGTACCTGACGTCTCGAGCATACTGGATTGGTGCTCGACCTGGCGGTTATTCACCTCTGCATGAATCCTATGGGCCTTGTCCAAATCTCCAACTGTAGTGTGTCTAGCTAACCCGACTTCTTTGGCCCTCTCAACTAGATAGTTTCACTGGTAATGTGACTCTCCACATGTCCAACATCTAGTCTTCGGACCATTACTCTTCTGGAAACACATCAACAAACTCTTGTACTACTGGAAGGTCTTCCAATCTTTCTGTCTTGCCTTGTTCATTCAACACCAAGATTGTGTATAACTTGCATCCTTTGCGCATGCTCTTCTGCAGTTGTAGGGAAGAAACAAACCTAAAGGATACTCCCTGGTTTCTTCCTACTATCACTCTTCTATGTCCTTCATCGTCAGTCAAAATCACCTGCTTTGTCTTACAGTTAAGTATCACATCATGCAATTTTAATCAGTCCATACCATTCATGACGTCATAAGATCCTAATATCGTGACGTACAGGTTGGCCTTCGTTACAAAATCTCCCAAGTTAAGGCTAAAGTCCGTAAACTTTCCTCCAACCTTCTGCTTGGCACCCGAATCCATTTCCACGTATCTAAACTCGTCTCATTCGACTGCCTTTACCTTGATTCTTTTTAGCACTGCACCAAAAATAAATCTCTCTATAGCACCAAGATCTATCAAAATACTAAAGGTTTGGTCGACGATGGTACCTAACATCTCGAGCACAGTGGACTGGTGCTTGGCCTGACGGTTATTCACTGCTGCATGAATCTTGTGGGCCTTGTCCAAATCTCCAACTGTAGTGTGTCCGGATAACCTGGCTGCTCTGGCCCTCTCAACCAAACAGTCTCACTAGTAATGTGGTTCTCTACATGTCCAACATCCGGTCTTCGACCTAGTACTCCTGGTCCCCGAAGCAGAAGTTGTTGGCCTACTAGCCTGAAATCCTGGTTTGTTCTGCTAAACATGCCTAAACTGTTGTTGTTGCGGGCGACACTGCTGCTGATGTTGTGGTCCTTTGTAGGGAGTCCTCTGTTGAGGAGTTGGTCACCATGGTTTCGTGAACATGGATCCTCTCGATGTATCTCAATACATCAATGTAGGTCTGGCTAGTGTCTGATGCTTTTGCGCACCTGTCATCATCTGTCCAGTCGGTCTTGCAAGAGTCTTACCCTAACCCCCGCTGGTCAGGTCTTCCTCTACTATGAGGGCCTTCTGGACTACGTCGTGCAACATCCGTAGCATTAATATCCTCACCTTCACATGGATGTTGAAGTTAAGTCCAAACACAAACTTGTTGACCTTCAGCTTCTCATGCTCAGATGTGGAGCATACCTAAGCAACTCCATGAATCGAGCCTCATACTCTGACACCATACGACCACCATGTCATAAGGCGTTGAACTCATTGAGCTGGTGCTCAATGAATTCCTCTGATAAATACCTCTCATGGAACCATTCCTCTAACAGTTTCCATGACACGTCTTTGACGACCATGTTCAATTGTGGTAGGAGTGTCTTCCACCATAGAAGAGAGCTCCTCTTTATTTGAAATACCACCATGCAGACTTTCATGTTGGAGGTGTAGTCGTAAAGTGTGAATCACATCGCCATGTTATCCAACCATGCCTCAGTGGTTGCACCATCTGTGGCACCCATGAAATCGAGAAACTTGACCTTATCGAGTTCTCTGTGAATGCTACCACTACCAACTGGAGCGTGTTGTGGACCCTTAGGGGGTACAAATGCCTTGGACTCATCTCTATCTAGTCGGTTAATCAAGGCCTCTGACATCCTATGAAAAGACCTCATCAAACCAACCACATCTCCCACAACAATTGGTTCCTTTCCAATGACTTTATCTTCTCTTTGGGGGTTATACCCCTCTGATGTGGATGCTACTGGAGGCATCACACCTCCTCCCCTAGCACCCCGTTGTCTACCTCCACAACGTCTTCTAACCATGGTTACCTGCATGGACACAATTCAAATTTTAATTAGCAATAAGTTATTAATCAAGTGTTTAGTACAATGGAAGGCGTAATGATCCCAAGTCATGGGGTTGAACCCTCTCTGATACCATATGTAATGGCCCCTCCATTACGACAACGAATATCAATGTACAAGAGGTGATTTTTTATTTTTTTTTGAAGTTAACGTCTTCACAATATTTAGCAACGCAAGAGATACATCATCATAACTAAAACGACACATAAGCCATGCATTGACATAATTAAAAATGACACATAACAATGACTCAATCAACACATACTCCACATGACACCATAATTAAAAGTATTACAAGCGACACCTCATGCAATCAATAACGACACAAGCCACCGCAATAACATAAATGTTAGTGACACAAGCTCAACGCATAAACATAAATAGTGTCACAGTTCAACACCTCACAATCATCTGAAGCAAAATATAAATAATGATCAACCAGACACTGAACATCAAATAACTACCCGCTTAACCTATCCTGCATGGTTAGGGCCTCCAGGACACATAAGAAACGCTCAAGCCCATGATTCATTTGATTGATTTTGACCACTTAAGGTCTCAGGGCTGGTGACTTTTCTGAGGAACAAGGAGGTGTCTAATTTCCATAATCAATGACATATCATCATTATTCTAATGGTGCAAAAGAATATAAATACTCAATCAATCATAAGTCAACATTATCCCAAGGCGCAAGAGTAATCAACATTATTTTCCATTGTGCAAGAGAATATAATACTTAATCCATCATATGTCAATGCTTTTCTAATGGCGCAAGAGATATAAATACTTAATCAATCATATGTCAACATTATTCTAATGGCGCAAGCGTAATCAACTTTACATTATCAATTATACATCATCATTACTCCATAGCGCAAGGGAATCTAATTAATTAATCCTTTATACATCAACATTTATTCCATAGCGCAACGAAATCTAATAACTTAATCATTTAACCAATCATACATCGCCTTAAATTCATGGCGCAAGAAAATTCATCAATTTGTTCATGTCACAAGGTAAGCAAATTACATAACAGATCATACATCAACATTTAAATTATGGTGCAAGAGTAACCATAAATTTTACTTTCATGGCAAGAGAAAACATCCATTTTATTTTCAAGGCGCTCGATTAATCAATTTACTAAATTAAACAATAAATCAACATTCTTTTCAAGCGCATGATTAATCAACTTTTGAATTAATCATAAATCAATATTCTTTCATTCATGGCGTGACAGGGTAATCCACTATACTTAACATTTTTCAAGCCACCATGAGTGTGATTGAGCAAGAGGACAATTCATAAGATATAATTTGAAAGCGTACAAACAATCTTGATCTCCAATAGCGTAGCTATACATCTCATTTTTGTTTACAAGAATCTATTTATTACGAGTTTAATATGTACCATATTAAAATAACTAATCTTGAACTAAAAAAAATGACGATATTAAATAATTATCCAAATCTAAGACCCAACGCAAGGAATGCCATTACGATTTTTCTAAGAATTAAATTCCGGACTAAAAGCTTAATGTAATTGTGTACATACTCTTTTCTCCCTTTGGATTGAATTAAAATTCAACATATTAATTCACCAGCATTAAAATTATCCCAAATTAAATTAACCCACATACTAATCACTCTGGTGAGAGAGCTCAATAAATTGGTGAAGGAATAAAATCGGAGCCAAGTTTTAAACAAAAACGTTGAGACTCCACAGGTAGAATCGCAAGTCAAGGAGTGAATTCCGCTGAGCAAGTTAGAAATATAACACAGATATGACACCGGGTAAATCGCAAGTCCAGGATTTAAAGTTCACTGAGCAAGTCGAAGTAAAACACAGAGACTACCCCCCTGGGTAAATCGCGAGTCAAGGATTAAAATTTCGCTGAGCCAGTCGAAATTAAAACGCAGGGATTACAAAATCGCAGAGGATACAATTTTTTTTTTTAAACGCAGGGATTACCCCCTGGGGTAAATCGAAGGTAAAGGATTTAATTTTCTAATCAAGTTGAAGTAAAACGCAGAGACTACCCCTGGGTAAATCGCGAGTCAAGGAATAAAATTTCACTGAGCCAGTCGAAATTAAAACGCAGGGATTACAAAATCGCAGAGGATACAATTTTTTTTTAAAACGCAGGCCACCTCCTTAGAGAAATGTTGAGTGTTCCATAAGCAAAAGTGCAAGGCAGGTGAAAGAAAATGCGGGGTTATATTAAGAAAAAATCGCAAAGGTTTTCCTGGGGAAGATCGCAGGGTAAATGCACAAACACATGGAAATTTCTTTTATAAAAAACGCAAAGGTTGTTGGGTGAGATCGAAGGGTAGATGCACAAATGCATGAAAAATTATTTTATCAAAAGCACAGAGGTTTGTTGAGTGAGATCGCAGGGTAGATGCAGAAACACATGGAAAACTTATTTTATAAAAAACGCAGAGGTTTGTTGAGTGAGATCGCATGATAATTTTTTCTGAAAACGCAGAGCATAAAATTAAGTCAAGGAAAAAGGAGAAAATGATGGGCGCACTTGGCAAAGAGACATTCGAGTGTCAGCAAGTGTGGGGGTGCATTTTGCATAAAGGAGAAATGGTTTAACTGGGGTGTGGGCGTCTGGCGCAAAGGAAGCTACCCACTCTCAACAGAATATGTGTTTACAGCCTCCTTAGCTTTGCAAGCCATCAATACAACTAAATCCAATTGTAATCCATGCTATTCATCAAACAATGTTCAAAGGTCATGACCAACTAGAACAAGATGAGAAAAATAAAGGAAAAATAGAGGGCAATTACAGAGATTTTGGTACTTGGATGCATGACAATAATATTGAAACTTCAATTTTAAACTACGCCAACCATCAAGTATCATGACGAATCGAAATAAAAATTACATTCACAGTTTTGGCGAATTCACAAGAATGCATTATTACAAGTAAAATATTAACACCATTAAAAATACAACTCATAAGAATACCGTAATCAACGAAGCTGGGCTAAGAGATGATTTTCTGCTACTGGCGATCCTTCTGTCCTCCCACTTTCTAACCATAGAGACTTCATCAGTACCTCCCAGCCAATGCTAGGGGTACTCTTCTTCCCCCTTAGCTCCCCAAGCCGCAAAGGGGCCACACACACACACAACCAAAAATCCTCTAGCTCCTAAATCGCCTCGCAAGGGAGATCCACCACTCTCTCTCTCCAGCTGGGTATCCCAACTCTCACAAGTAAAACCATTGAAAATTTTTACAACATAACCTTACCCAGAACCAGTGTGATCCTTTTTTCCCTTTTTCCCATTTGCTTTATAGGAGTTTCCTTAATGAAACCCAGCCACTTGCACATTTAATTCACTTTTTAAATAATTAATTAAGAATTATTTCCCCATACACTTGTCATCCTTTTTCTTAGTTTCCCAAGTAAATCCACAATTTATTTTAATAAAGGTCAATTTCCCTCACCCATCCTAAAAGTAATCCTAAAATCACTCCTAGTTGTCTCTTTATTCCCCTTATTTCCAATTAATGACTAACGCCTTACTAAATCTGAGTTGAGTTGAAATATGAATCTTCTCCTAGTTAGACTAGTGTTAGATAGACTCTAGATCCCATTCTATGAGTACCCATTCCTATAGCTTTATTCCATCCTTACCTTAAATTCCAATTTGGTAATTACTTGCACATATGTGTATTAAATCAATATTTAGGTTTATTTTATTTTCCTTGATTTCTTAAATTGATTTACTTCATCCCCTCATTATTTAATTTATAAATTTAGTTTTTAGTCTTCTTACTAACTTAGACTTAGGCTATATTAATTTTTATTTGCAAAGGCTTAGACTCTTATAGGGATTATTATTAATAAATTCAATCCTTAATTAATTAATTATTTGATTGATCCGATAGTGCTCAAGATTTTACAAGGTTGATTATTCTCTTGGGGTTTTCTAGGCCACCTAGATTCATTGACTCAAATTTTATTTACGTGATGTGCCCTTCAAGACGCACTCTGTGATCCAAGGGTGTCACTCGCCTTTGATTCAATTTTTAATTATGCGACTTTCCCTTCAAGATGCACTTCATGATCCAAGGGTGCCACTCGCCTTTGACTGGTTTTGGTAGTTGTCCAACTCCTGGAGTCAACACTCCATTCAGGCGACCTTGTGAGAGACTGAGGGATTCTAAGGAATAAAGACCTTGCCTTATTGTGCTACCCTTAGAAATCTTTGTGAGTGACTGTCTTAGTCTTCCCTCACAACATCTTGGACCTCTTGAACTAGGTAATCGTTAACCTACAATTCGATCCACGATGGGAGTGCTAGTAGGTTGTGATAGGGACACTGCCACACCTCTCCCTCAATATCTAGTCTATGTGCATGGCCCCTTTACTCCTTATGTGAGTCATATTAAAAAGAAATCGTCAGCCGACATCCATCAACGAAACACTTTCAATGATCCATAAACAACATCATAATATAATCGATCATATGTCACATATGCATAATTGAAATACTCAAACCAATACAATCCACTTCCTGACTCAATCCGGAGTCCAAGGAGGTCCATTGATGCCATCGACATCCTCAATCTGTCAAGTGTCCTGCACACTTAGGGGAAAATCATAAATAGCATCTTTCAATACATAGATATCAAAACAACATAAATCATAATCCATCAACATCATCATAAGAATCCATAAGAGAAACAAATAACCATATACTATAACCGGATCACTTGCACACAAGTGTCCTCAAAGAATAATTCAATAACATGTGCTCGCAAGAGAGGATGTTACATTGCATTAGAACAACACCAATTCCATTTCTTGATGCATCACATTCCACAATAAGGGTTTTTGTGACGTCTGGTGTGGTCAAGCTAGGAGCTTTGCACATCGCCTCTTTAAGTTGTTCAAAAGCTTGAGTTTCCTTTGGAGTCCATGAAAATGCATCCTTCTTAGTTAATGTTGTTAAAGGTGTTGTTATTCTTCCATAGTTCTGAACAAACTTATGGTAGTAACCTGTCAAACCCAAAAATCCTCTAATATTATTCAATGTTTTGGGAATCATCTAGTCCATCACGGCCTTAATATTGTTAAGGTCTACCTTGACACCTTCATGAGATACAATATGACCCAAATATTCTACCTCATTTACCCTAAAGAAACATTTATATGGTTTGGAATATAGTTGTTGCTCCTCTAGTAGCTAAAGCACCATGTCAACATGTCAAACATGATCCTCCCAAGACTTGCTATAGATTAGTATATCATCAAAAAATACTAACACAAATTTTTGAAGGAAGAGTTTGAAAATGGAATTCATCAACCCTTGGAATGTGGAAGGTGCATTTGTAATGCCAAAAGGCATGACAAAAAATTCATAATGGCATTCATGAGTTCAGAATGTTGTTTTTGAGATATTTGCTTCCTTCATTCTAATCTGATGATACCCTGAACGGAGATCCAACTTTGTGAAGTAGATTTATCCATATAGTTCATCTAAAAATTCGTCAATGACGGGAATGAGAAACTTATCTTTAATAGTGATCTTGTTGAGCTCTCTATAATCTGGACACATACGCCATGAGCCCTCTTTCTTGAGTACCATTACCACTGGTGCAGAGTAAGAACTTTGGATAGGTCTAATAATGCCAGCCTCTAAAATTTCTTCAACCATACGCTCAATTTAACTCTTCTGGGAATAACGGTATCTATAAGGCCTGATGTTAGGAGGAACATTTCCAGGAGTTAGGTGAATATCATGATCATGATTGCGAGTGGGTGGAAGACCTATGTGAATATCTTCAAATACTTTGGAATGCTTATCAATGATCCCTTGGATATCTAGGGGAATAGATGGCTTAGATGTTTGAACATATAGTGAGAATAGTTGTACAATTACACCCCGATGCCCCTTTTCAATAATTTTGTCATGCCATTAGAGCTTATCACCTTAATGGGTTTCCCTATGATACCCCTTAACTCAATTTCCTTTCCTTCCAATGAAACTTTCATGAAAAGTTCTTGAAAATTAAAATCCATTGTTCCCAATTATTGTAACCATTGGACTCCTAGTAAGACATCAACACCACCCATGGGTATATAAATCATTGGACTATTCATTACATATTCCCCCATAGTAAGATTGATCTTATGGCATTTTCTTGAGAAATTGATAGTTCATCCATCTACAATCATTACTTGAAATTATGGAGCTGGATATATAAAGCAATTGAGAGCTTTGGCTACTTTATAGTGAGTGAAATTATGAGTACTACCATAATCAATTAGGACTATTACCTTTTTCTTTTTGATTTATCCTTCGGTCTTGAGGGTTTGAGGAGTGCTAATTCCAACCAATGCATTACATGCTATGGTGGGAGTCAACTCTTCAGAAGAAATATCTTCTACGTTTTCATCTTGAGATGGTTCTTGTTCTTATTCTTTTTCTTCTTCCTCTTCACAATCTATGTAGAATACTTTCTTCTCACCACACTTATGTCCCTTTGATCCGTGAGATTTTAATTGAAGTGACTTATAAAGAATTGCATTAAATGAGCATAAATTAAAGTGCACCATTAAAGAAGGAAAAACTTAATAATGAAGAGACATAAGCATCAAATATGAACACAAAAAACTTGACAATGGAGTTCATCCCTGGCAGACTACGTCTCCGGATCTTGCTCTCAAATGGGTAGGCCTTTTTATTAACTTAGCAAAAGAATCTGGCAAAATACATAAGTATACCTCATTCTAAAATCAAGCTGCAAAAGTTTTGCTCAAATCAGAAAACAAACAACACCACTAAATTCATGGCATCAAATTACCCAAAAATGATTGTCTCCACGCTTCAATCCGACTTTGGCACTCCCAAGCACAAGAGAAACTCTGTCTCGATTTTCGTGCCCTGCAACCTGTAATAAATGTTGATAAATTGCCTTGTAAAACATAACAGTCGGTACCCTCATGCGCCTCCCTCCAACACTAGGTAGATTCACTTTTTAAATAAAAAAGTCGACGATGTAAACAATGGAAGGTCGTTGGCCTTATGGTTAGCGGAGCATGTGTTAAGGCATTGATAGAGGGGGAGCTCCCGGGGTCGATCTCACGGGCCTCCCCTTTTGGCTTATTTGTTGTAACATATATATATATATATATAAACAATTTGGTTACACCACTCTTAGCAGAGGTTTGGATACGTTTGTTTGGAGCCAGATTTGGCGGGTTCCCGTCAGATTTGGAGGACCCACCAACTTTTTATTTTTTGGAATTTCATTCTCGAGTTTTCATTGGGAATTTTCCCACTACCACGTGGCATCCCATGAATGTTCCACGTGGCAACGAACCATTGGGCCACGCCAACCAATTGTATGATCACTTGCCACGTCAGCATACGACCTACGATGTCAGCGTACGACCTACCACGCCAGCTTGCCACGTCGACCTGCCACATCATCCTACCACGTCACTGTATGGTATGCCACATGGTTGTACGAACTACCACATGGTGCATTTTTACTGGTCCAGAGAATGACTCGAAAAGTCCAAATATGAGTGACATGTGGCAGCCTCTAGTGCTACCATGTCACCATGTTGACATCATGATGACATCAACATGACACATGTCACCTCCTGTGTGTGCCATGTATGTTTTACAAATGTTGGATTCATTTGTATTGATGTTGATGTCAGCAGTACAGATGTTGACTCATCCCCTACTGACTAGACTAGGTTGACCAAACTTTGACTGCAAATATCTTTCGATCCATAACTCCATTTGATGAGTCGTTTGCACCGTTGGAAAGCTTGCAATGCACTCTTCGCATTGATTTCATTTTCACTGAGTTTTGAGGACTTTGATTTTTTTCCCTTTCGCTATCTATTGAGGCCATTCTGAGCTTCCTAGGTTGCTTCTACAAGTTTTGAGCTGTCCTTAGTCTTCTCTGGATCCTTTTTGGATCATGCCTTCTCACTGAGAGCTTTTTGAACCACCAAAAGCTTTTACCAATCAACATATAAGTGAGAGAAGAGTTCCCTCACCTTGTCCTTCTCAATCCACTTTGCCTTGCTTGGATGTCTGCCCTTTAATCCTACTCGAAGATAATCAACATCACCCCTGCGTGAAGTCCTCGTCCTTCTTTCTAGGATGATATCTTCCTTTAAATCATCCAATTACTTAGGACCAAACTCATCAAATGAAGGTATTGAAACTTCCTCATCCTGATCCATGATCATGGGAGGCTCAAAAAGTTTCAAGTTCTCTACATTTACAACTGAGTAAATCTGCATATAAGGTGGAAGATATAGACGAAAAGCATTGGTACCACTTTTCTACAAGATAGTGAAGGGTCTGTAACGAATGATCTTGACTTTCTTGCCTTCACCCTTCAATCTCTCCTTCCTGATGTGAAGCCATACCCAGTCTCCAACCTGGAACGGATGATCAAGCCTATGTTTGTCGTGCCGATATTTATACTATGCTTGACTTTTCTCCAACTATTCCTTGAATGCTTGGTGTACCTGTTGAATCCTCTAGATGAACTTGTGGGCTCTGTCTTCATTTCTCTCTTCATTTGAATCGACATCTCTCCCATACATCAAGTTCAAAGGAAATTTAGGTAGGTACCCAAAACATGTCTCAAAAGGAGAACACTAAGTGGAGGAATGTAAGGCTCAGTTGTAAGCATGTTGTACATAGGGTATCTGCTCATCCCATAACTCAGGATGCGTGTTGCAGTAGCCTCGAAGCAAAAGTACCATTGTTCAGTTTACAACCTCTATCTATCCATCAGTTTGTGGATGGAAAGAAATGCTCCTCTTCAATTTGGTGTCCAACATTCTCCACAGGCTTGTCCAAAAATCCCCAAGGAATTGAGTATCTCGATCCGAGATAATGGATGTGGGTAACCGAATGTGAACCCAAACATATTGAAAGAAGATATTAGCAGTCTACTCAGCAATGATACGCTTTTTACATGGCATTAAGATACACATCTTGATGAACCTATCCACTACAACATACAAATAGTCATGACCCCCTTTTGACATTGCTAAACCCCCTACAAAATCCATGGAGATATTTTCCCATAGATGGGATGGAGCAGGTAGTGGTGAGTATAGCACCATTTTCTATTAGTGGGATTACAAGTAGAACACATCACACACCCCTTTACATATTTAGTTACAATTGCTTTCATTTGAGGCCAGTAACAAAACCTCTGCAAATGAACCATAGTTTTTCCTACCCCAAAATTCCCAGACACAAGAGAAGTGTGAGATTATTGACATAGATATGGATGTAGTCGAAACTTATTTAGTTGATAAAACCTCCAGGGAATTTTGTATCCAAGCCATATTACTCTTTTAGGTAAATACAGATGAGCTCCAAATATGGGAATATGGTCTTACATAGTTTATCATTCCATGTACTTTCCATTTCCTAGAATTTGTTAAGATGTGTGTTGAGTGTTATGATTCTCAAAGTTGAGTTATAAAAGAAAGAAGTGTACATCATGAACTATTTTATATTCTCAAGCAACTTTTCATGAGATGTTATCATTACCATCAAGTCAGGATAAAATTGATGAAGAAGAAATGGAAAATTTATTTAATTCCCTACAAATAGAATAGAATAAAGACTTTCGTACACGGTTATTACTAGAAAATAAAGATATACCAAACCTAAAGTTTCCATTAGATAATTCCTTATGTAAAGTATCGATGAAAGATATAATCTCAATGGTGTGCATATTGTGTATGAAAAATCCTAGGGTTTGTGTATAAGTTAACATAGTCTGTCAGGTTCAATTATGTTTTTTTTTTTTTTGGTGGGGGGGTCTGATATTGTTCATGCACAGTTAATTCAATTTGAAAAAAATGAAAAGTTTCAAGCATAAATCATGCTTAGTTTATATTCTTATTCATTATCAACCATGTTTCTTCCAACACTTGATGATAGAAAAGGAGGACAACGAAAGAATGCCACTTCTAGTATTTGAATGGACTCATATTTTGAACTGTGAAAGTATTAAAAATGGATTAAAAAAAAATTGGATGATTTTATGTCAGTAGTATACACTTTGTTATTCAGTAAAGTGCCTCCTATATTTCCTCTTAAATGTAAGCATATTTTACATATTGGTCATCAAGTGAGGTTTGGTGACTAGTATATTTCAAAAGATCATAAAGTGCTAAGGATTTATGGTTTAGAATTGAAGCCTTATAAGCTTCAAGTACATCTAACTCCAATAATATTTTATTTAGAATACATTAGGAAAAGACTAAATAATGATTATGTTCATTTTGTTTCTAAGAACAAAATTCATCCTTTGTACTACTAGCAAATATTGCAACATTTATTGTTAAGACAACAAATTCTTTTACCATTGTGGAAAATATGACAAAATCTTTTCAATTAGAAGAAGATATATATTGGACATGTGACCCTCTTAAAGTGATTTTTGACATGATAATTTCAGTTGGAATGGTAGCATATACTCACCAAGTTGATGTAGAAAAAAAAAATGATCTAATAAATATTCTTGGGCAAAGGTAGAGCAAGTCACGTAGGAGCAATGATCAACAATAGAAAAGAAAGGAAATAAAATGGAGTTATATATCACAATGTCCACTCCCCAAAAGGAATATAGAGAAGATGATCCCATGGAAGAAGATACCCCATAATAGGATTCAACCAAGAAGCAAAAAATAGATCCCAAAGCTAGAAAAGAAATCAACAAATTGTAGTAGATTGAAAAATATGTGATTACAATTATTCACATTCTAGCTTCTCATGATTCTCAAAGTAATGAAGCATCAAAATAAATTACAATATATGAGAAGAACACTGATATTTTTGTAGTAATGAAGATGGAGAAAAAGTTTGTCAAACAAATTACGCATAATTTATACTCTCATATGGTTAATGTAGGTTATGCTTCTTATAGATTGCTATTCTCAATTGTTTATGATAGAGGTACAATGATGATGGACATTCTTCAACCCAAATTTGATAAGCATGAAGTAGATCTTATGCCAAATGAATATGATACAAAAAAGTTCACTTTTGATCTAAATAGCTTGCCACATGAAGATAAGATTTAGTGGCATAAGAAAACAAGAAATATGGTGGATAGAGATTTGATTCAAGGATATTTAAATGTCAACAAGATAAGACACAAATTGGTAAATTAGAATATCTTTTACAAGTTGAAAGGTCAACCAACTAGGAACAATTAGTTGCAGTAAATGATTTAGAGAAAAAAATTGTTCTCTTTGGAAAAAACATTAGAAAATAAGTCTAGCATATCCTCGATGATCAAAGAAAAGGATAAAGAAATTCATAACCTTAGAGGAAAGTTGAATATGCATGCCACTATGCATGTCCATACTAGGGAAATAGTGGAGTTGCAAAAGGAGAAAGATAAAATGAATGATGAAATTAAAAGTCCTAGAGAACAAAATGCAAGACTACAAGCAAACATTGAAAGGTTTAATGAAGAAAAAACAACATTATTGTGAGTTAATTTAGCTAAAAAAGTAACTATTCTTGATGTTTAGGAAATCCCAACAACTTCAAACCAAGGACAAATTATTAAGCCGATGAAGGAATTATGAACAGTTCGAGAAAGAATTCAAATATTGGAAACTGAATATCGAGGTAAAATTTCAGAAATGGATGATGTACATGAACAATTAGACAAAAACAATAAATTAATAGAACAACTTTATGCTGATATAACATAGAAGGCTACTGAATTAGCTTCTTATTGTCATAAAATTGTTGAGTTTAAAGACTTGAAAAATAATTATAATCAAAAAAAATCTGCAAGAAAGTATTTAATAGAGGCCAAACATTGTATATGGGATCAAATAAAATCAGTCATGCAACAACTGAGAACACATTTTAATGTTCTACAAGAAACATAGAGCTTAGAAATAAATATGAGTCTAAAGGTGAAGAAAGCTTGGGAAAAGTTAGGAGATAAGGTAAATATTGCTAATGATTTCATAAAATTTGTAAATCATTTAAGCAATGCAGATCTTCAGGTTTTGGAAATTATGGATAGAACAAAGTGTTGATGGGTTGAAATGGCCTATCAAGAAGGTAAGGGTTAACATCCGATGGCAGGTCCCAATCAGACCTACTATCGTTTGGGGTAGCATTTTCGACCAGTATGTGGTCTTGGTTGCCACTAATAATTTAAAGAAAAAGCGGGGAAGAAAATAAATTGTAACCCAAATAATTCTTATCAATTCTAAATCTAATCTGAAACAAAATCAAACTAACTAATCCAACTACTGCTAACCTCTCATGTGCGGGAAAAAATCTACATAATGAACACAACATGAAATAATGTCACTAACTGCAAAAGTAGTTCATGTCAATCAATAATATGTTAAAACAATAAAAATGTAGATTAAATCAAAATGGTTGCAGACTGAACATATAACATTACCACTATATTCATTGGAAATCATAATAGTTTAATCATATCAAATACTACACAGAAGTAGTTCATATGATAAATATTCAATAGGTTTAAATGGAAAACAAAAATGTAGAAAAGTCCCAAATGTATTCGATAACAGTCATGACCTAGAAATTCCTTCTGCTCTTCATTCATGAGATAATAGTATCATCATCAAATGATGGGAAAAAGTCCCTTATTACATTCAATGGTCTTCATTTTATAAAACGAGGAAGACCTTTCATCTTATGTAACAACCAACAATACATCTCTTCAACTTGTTTATTTTATCTCATTAAATGACTCGAATTTCCCATACATTTTGTAAGTGAATATACAAGCATTATAAACAAAAGTTAAAAACATTCTTGAGTAGTCAATCTCACTCTAAGGCTATTCATAAGTGATATTTATTAAAGTTATCATTGACTTTGGTTGGTTGTATCCTCTTCTATTCTTCAAAATGTTTTGGGCATTTTTGGTGTCAATTTGGTAAATAAGATCCTTCCATATTCTTCTTGTCTTATTTAGCTTTCTAGAGTTTTCTTGTAGGCATGATTTGAACTCCTGGATCATGATTTATGGTCATTTGAACATTGCACAATCCATTTTTTAATAAAATTCGGGCCTCTTCCATTCCTTGAATGTTCCGGGCATTTTCACCATCAACCTATAAATAATAGTTATACCACCATGTTATTCTCTCTTCTATATTTCCAACATAATCTCACGAGTCTAATTTGGATTCCGAGAGATCAAGATATGGATTCCTGAAGTTGATGCTTAGCAACCCTTGATTTTCTCACGAGGTGATATGGACCGTTGATCTTCAACTCTAAAACAATTATCCCACATGCATCAAGGAATTTAAGTTTGAATGGTATATATTCCTTTTGCCCCCCTTTCTTGGTTTGTGTGTGGAATTTTGATGGTTAATTCTCAAGAATGCCTAAGTCTGATTCTGAAAATAATAGAATAATATTAAAGCTTCATCGGATGTTTGGGCTTCAGAAAGATAGGAGAGAAATGTGTCATGGTAAAATTTCGATGGGTAATCTCCAAGAGGTGAATCTTGAATTAATATTAAATTAATAAAGTTATTCCAAAGGGATTTGGGGAGGAGGGGATTCCGAGAAATAAGGGAATCTTGTCCTTATGGTAAATTCCGATGGGATTACCGAATAGTGAATCCCGGTGGAAATTGAAGGGGGAATTGGAAAAACAATAAAATTAAATTAAATAAAAATAGAATAATAATAAAAATAATAAAATAAAATAGAATAGTACAATCTGGGACTTTGGGGAAAATGGAAAAAATAAAATAAAATAAAAATGAAATAGGGAAAAAAATAAAAAATAAAAATACATACATATGTGTGTATATGTAAAATGAAAAAAGTCAAAGCCTATCCAATTTCACCAGGACATGGAAAAAATAATAAGAATATACATATGAAATACACATTAGGGATTTAGGGAAAATGCAAAGTGTAAAAAATAACTTCCCTAAGTAAAAATAAGTTCCCCAGGTAATAGTAATTTACACATGTAAAAGTGATTTCCCTATGTAATTCTTGCAATAACTGAGAAATTCAAAACCATGGGAAAATTTGGGAAAACCATGGGAAATATAAAAATAATAATAATAATAAATAAATAAAGAATAAAATAATTTAAAAAAAAAAACATTTCATATATACAAAATAGGAAAAATATTAGGCCTAGTTCCACATGGGTCAAGGTTCCATCACTACTAAGGATTCCACGCCTAGGGATAAAAAAATAGAAACAAGGCATATCATGCAGATTATGAATAATCGGGTGTCAAGTCAGTTAGGCACATCAAATCAAGATCGAGACTGTGTGAATATGGATGAAACAAATGGTGAGCAAGCAGGGGGTAAAGGGGAGACACATTAACGTCACAAAGGGTGACCCATACGATGAAAAGGAGTTTGACGCTAGTGTGGCACTCAGGACATGTCAATATGATCAAGCATAAATCATAGAGGGAAAACCCGTTAAGCTTGCAAGGAGAAGGAATCTGATAGGATCAGAGAAAAATCTCCCATGTCAGACCACAACGTATGAATATGAAGGTGACAAGTGGTGAGTAAGAATTGGGTGACAATATGACAAGGTTTCACATCCATGAATCTTGATAGGCCTTTAGGATTCGACTTTCGGAAAGAGGGGAGCCCAAAAAAGAGAACCCAATAGAGAATATTCTGAAGAAGATTATTTCTTTTGGGTCTTGAAAATTTCACAAGGGACTTCACTTGGCGAGTCCGATGAGATAAATTTGATGAGGGGAGGTCGATAGAAGTTCATACTTCAGACAAGTCTTAAAACAATGCACATTCAACACTCCGAAAGGAGATTCTCGATAAAGGTAAATCCGATGAGCTCATGGGATAGGACTGTGGGAAAGTTAATCTGATCTAAACAATCTGATGGGGTATGTATACTAATATAAATTTGAATGGATCGTCGGGATTCAGGTTTTGGGAACTAGGATAAGAAATGTAAATTGTCATCCGATGAGAAGAATCTGAGTGGGTGGATACGATATCCTTGTGGTCTTCTTATCTCTAGAGGCAACTGTGAGAAAATGGTGAAACATCTCTTGATGAGGAAGAACATGATAAGGTAATTCCAATGGTCAAGGTTCCCGATGAGGGTGAAGGTTACATATAAGGGTTAAGGTTGTAGATAATGGTCAAGGTTCCAACCATGGATCAGGTTCCTGGAAAAATAGTAAAACACAATAACATTCGGCTCTTGGGAAGGAAGTGAAAATAGAAGATAATGCAATCATGATAACAACAAATCCAACTGAGGTTTGGGAAAGACAAGGCTTAATTACAAATGTTGAATGTTGGATTCAAATGATATATAGTATTTGAATAGAGATAATCATATACTAGAGGAAGAATATAAAGGGATTCCCCCATGCATTTCAAGGCTGAAGCGGTCAAGTAAAGGCAGTAACTTTGCAACCCTACTCCTGCAACCATAGAAATAATAAAATTAGTTACACGAGGAAGAAGATACTTGTCAGTATAGCATAAACATTACATTCTTTACATTTTCCTTCATCAAACTTATGAATAAGTTATGGGTTTGTTTGTAAAATGAATAAATAAAGAGGAGAAGTTTCTCAAAGACAATCATCCATGATCTCAACTGATGTAGATAAATGTCTTGAAATTTGTGTGTATCGAGTCTCAAACTCATAGAAAGGATTAGTGATCTTGTGATTCTATTTAAGAGTTTTAAACTGAATAATATGATTGGCATACAAGATCTTGAGCATAAATGATGACATAAGGTACGACATGCAAGCATGAGGATGCATAATGCATATAAGTTCTTCATGTAAGTCATCAATTTAGGAAGTCTTAAAAAGGAAACTCATTCAAGGCATAAAATAGAATATCAAACTCTATAGTCATATATAATCATCAAATACTTCAAAATTTTCAAAAGGACCCAAAGATAACTTGTCCATTTCATCATATAAATGTCAATGAAGCATCAAAAGTTGAAAAGTGTTATGAAGAGTGTTATGAAGAAAATTTGAAAGTATAAGATAAAAATGATTAATAAACCTCCTCAAAGACAACCATTTTAAGCCCTAATTTGTGGCACATTACCCCTTAATTAGGGCATATTACATTGGTATTGTTATCTTATTTATGTCAGCTTGGGTCCATTAGTTGTAATTGTACCTCCGAGTCTCCTATATATACCAAGAAGACCTTTTCATTTGAAATCATCTTGTAATTGTGAATTTGTATGATGTATAAGGAGGTTGCCTCCTCGAAGAGGCTTATTATCTGAATTTCTCTCTTTTTCAAGGCGTTGAGTACTTATTCTGAGGTTTTTATGCTATTTTTATATTTGGTTCTTAACATTTGGTATCATATCTAGACAATCCTCGTGACTAGCTTCTTCAAAACAAGTCTTCTTGGAATTTTCGTTACAACTTTTTTTATGGAATGTTTTAGGATATGTAATTTCTAGGGTATAAAGGAGACATATATATCTAACTTGGGTCAAAATTTAAGATATTTTTCTTTATATGTTTGGAGATACATTATGTTCAAGTTAGGGATTTTGACTAGTCATGAAACTAGTATGAAACAAGTTGTCTTGGAATTTTTGCTCCCAATTTTTTTCATCTTCATTTCAGGTTCAGAAATTTTTACAGTAAAAAGGATGAATAATGAAGTATATTGTGTACAAAATTTCTCCCTTTATTCATTGTAATCTGAAATTTATTCCCTAAGGAAATTAGGGTTTTTGGTTGGTCCAAATTTCAGTCTAAAACAGGTGTTCTTGGGAAAAATGTTATATCTGAAGCTACAGACCTCCAAATTCAGTGAAACCAATTCCATTGGTTAGGGTACACAACAAAGTTTTATTATTAATCATTTAAATTTATGAAGTGAAGATAGTGACATGTGGTAGTCCGTACAATTTCGCTCTTCTGAAAGGGAAAAAAACAGCACATCTTGAGAAAGTTATCATAAAATTCTATTGGAGAATCCAATATTGGTCTAACCTATGGGGTTGGAAAGAAGACACATAAGGATACCTTAGGTAGAAATTTTAGACTCATAAGGGCCAAAATTGCAGAGCTACAGCAGAAGAAAAGTCGGCTAGAAAAACAGTCTCCAAATCAGGGTTTTAAAAGGTGTGTTTTTGTTTTTGAAAATTTGCATATCTTTTGACTAGAAGATCTAATTGGGGTGATTCAAAAAGTGGAACAAATTGGGATAAAAGGAGTATCACATACATTAGGGATAATATTAGGGTGTTTTTAGGTACAGATGTATTCCAACATATTTAAACGTAGGAGTTGTCGTTACTTTTCAACGTTATAACCCAAGGACTGTGTGGTTCTTCCACATACCTAGAGTATATCAAAAGGCCCCTTTCAAACAGTTGTGCATTATACAACACTACTACGTATTTGAGCTCCCATGTTCCTGGCATGTATTGAGAGACTCCCTAAAATATTGACACCAACCAAATAAACCATTTGGTCGTCTTGTTGCTATAGTACACCGAGAACAACACTCGGGGAGATCACTCTCTAGTACCTGGGTAGTCAGATAGTATTGCTAAGGGCATGGTCAAGCCTCCTTAGTTAGTTCTCTAAGATATTGGGTCAAGTACTATTGTTGTACCCTGCACATATATCAGAGAGTTATAGCACCTGACACTCCCTTGTCTATGAGGACCTCTGCTAAGCCAATTAGGAATTCCTACCTTACAGTGATACTTGAACAACATGCCACCAAAAAAATTAAATTCTACACCAAATAATCCCTCAAACATTCCTACTTAGACTCTTGATGAGGGTGAATAAATGCGTAAGGACATAGTTTATTTACAAAAAAAGGAAGTAACAAAAGATGAACTACAAAGGATGATGGATTCAACTGAAGATAAGCTGGAAGAGATAATGGATACTAAGATGGATGGATTAAAATAGGAGATCATGGAAGGGTTGAAAAAGTTGATAATAGAGAGGGCACCTAAAAGTGGCAATGTATCTCCTGAAATTCATGATGAGGACACAAGGAAGATGAATCAAAACTGGAGAAACTCCAGCTTTGGATTGAAGGTGAACCACTTTCCTAAGATCAATATGAGAAAGTTTGATGGCAAGTATCCAATCACATTGATACTCCAGATGGAGAATTTATTTGATCTACATGATGTGCCTCAAACACAAAATGTATGAATTTCATCCTTATATTTAGAACCTAATCAGTTTGTGTGGTATCGATGTATTTTTTCTCACAAATCACTTATCGCTTGGAAAATTTTCATGGAATAAATGATATCACACTATGAGGATACAAGGAGAAATGCCTTATTTAACCAATTGATAAATCTCAAGCAAAATGGTTCAGTTTCGGAGCACATTGAGAACTTCCAAAGATTGAATATAAAGGTAACATATATTCTAGATGAGCACTTGATTGATGTATTCATAGGAAACTTAAAGGATAACATTCAACATGAGTTTCTCCTTTGGGAACCCAAATCATTGGAGAATGCGTTCAGGTGGTGAGAAATGTTGAAAATAAAAATCTGGCTATGGCTACTAGAAGGAACACCCCTAACATTTATTGAGAGAATAATGTTCCTTCTTCTAAACCACCTCAACCTACAAGGTTAACACCTCAACAATTGGAGGAAATAAAATAAAATTGTTTATTCTTTAATTGTGACAACAAGTACAGTGAGGGACATAAGCGTGGTGAGAAGAAATTATTCTACATAGATTGTGAAGAGGAAGGAGAACAAGAACAATCTCAAGTTGAAGATGTAGAATATATTTCTTCTGAAGAGATGACTCCCACCATATCATGTCATGCATTAGCTCAAATTAGCACTCCTCAAACCCTCAAGCTCGAAGGATATATCAAAAATAAAAAGGTAATACTGCTAATTGATTCTAGTAGTACTCATAATTTCATTCACTGCAAATTAGCCAAAGCTCTCAATTGCTTTATATATCCAACACCAGAGTTTCAAGTAATGATTTAAAATGGAGGAACTATCAATTTCTCAGGAAAATGCCATAAGATCAATATTACTATGGGGAATATGTAATGAATAGTCCAATTATTGATATACCCATGGGTGGTGTTGATGTTGTACTAGGGGTCTAACGGTTACAATCATTGGGAACCATGAATTTTAATTTTCAATAACTTTTAATGAAATTTTCTTTGGAAGGAAAGGAATTTGAGTTAAAGGGTATCACAGGGAAACCCAGTAAGGTGGTAAGCTCTAATCGCATGACAAAATTATTGAAAAAGGGGAATCAAGGTGTAATTGTGCAACTATGTTCACTAGATGTTCAAACATCTAAGCCATATATTCCCCTAGATCTCCAAGGGATCATTGATAAGAATTCCAAAGTATTTGAATATATTCTCAGAGGTCTTCCACCCACTCGTGATCGTGATCATGTTATTCACTTAATTCCTGGCAGTGCTCCTCCTAACATCAGGCCTTAAATATACCCTTATGCCAAGAAGAGTGAAATTGAGCATATGGTTGAAGAAATGTTAGAGATTGGAATTATTAGACCTAGCCAAAGTTCTTACTCTGCACCGGTGGTAATGGTACTCAAGAAAGAGGGTTCATGGCATATGTGTCCAGATTATAGAGAGCTCAACAAGATCACCATTAAAGATAAGTTTACCATTCCCATCATTGATGAATTATTAGATGAACTACATGGAGCAATCTACTTCACTAATTTGGATCTTCGTTCAGGGTATCATCATATTAGAATGAAGGAAGAAGAGATCCCAAAAACAACATTCATAACTCATGAAGGCCATTATGAATTTTTGGTCATGCATTTTGGCCTTACGAATGTACCTTCCACATTCCAAGGGTTGATGAATTCCATTTTCAATCCCTTCCTTCGGAAATTTGTGTTAGTATTTTTTGATGATATACTAATCTATAACAAGTCTTGGGAAGATCACGTTCGACATGTTGATAGAGTGCTACAACTAATAAAGGAGAAACAACTATATGCCAAATTGTCCAAATGTTTCTTTGGGGTGAAGGAGGTATAGTACTTGGGTTATATTGTATCTCATGAAGGTGTAAAGGTAGATCCTAACAAGATTAAATCCAGGATGGACTGGCCGATTCCCAAAAAATTAAATAATCTTAGAGGATTTTTGGGTTTGATATGTTACTATTGCAAGTTTGTTCATAACTGTGGAAGAATAGAAATACCTTTAACTACATTAACTAAGAAGGATGCATTTTCATGGACTCTAGAGGAAACTCAATCTTGTGAACAACTTAAAGAGGAAATGTGTAAATCTCTTGTCTTGACCACACCAGACTTCACAAAAACCTTTATTGTGGAATGTGATGCCTCGGGAAATGAAATTGGTGTTATTCTAATGCAAGAAGGAAGGCCCCTTGATTTTGAAATTCGTCCACTAAGGGGAAAGGAATTACACAAACCAATTTATGAGAAGGAAATGATAGAAATACTACATGCATTGAATCAATGGTGCCCTTACCTATTAGGTAGGCACTTCAAGTTCAAAACAGATCATGACAGTCTTAAATACTTCTTGGAACAAACACTATCTTCAGAAGAGCAACAAAAATGGGTGACCAAGATGTTGGGTTATGACTTTGAAATCATCTACAAAAAGGGGAAGCAAAATTTTGTGGAAGATGCACTCTCAAGAAATGATGAAGATGTTGAGGCATTTATCTATGTTATCTCTATCATCCAACCTAATTGAATAACAAAAGCAAGGGATGAATGGAAGAATGACGAAGAAGTGTGGACTCTCATTTAAAGGTTACATCATGATTCCAATGCATCAGATACATTTACATGATAAAATGATTCACTATGGTACAAATATCGCTTGTATTTATGTAAGAACTCCCAACTCAAACAAAAGGTACTTTTGGAATTGCACAACTCTCCAGTAGGAGGGCACCTAGGATTTTTGAAAACCTATCACAGGGTCAAAAGGGAAATTTTTTGGGATGGCCTTTAAATGGATGTTCAAAGGTTTGTGGTAGAATGTTTGATTTTCCAACAAAATAAGGTGGAAACAGTTAAAACCCTAGGTATTTTACAACCATTAGTCATTCCAATTCAGTGTTGGGAGGAGGTTTCCATGGATTTCATCACAGGGTTACCAAATTCTGAAGGAAAGAGTGTCATCATGGTGAATGTTGATAGACTTACCAAGTACACACACTTTTGTGCACTCTCTTATCCTTTCAAAGCTGGTACAGTTGCTACCACATTCATGGAGACAGTTCAAAAGCTACATGGAATCCCAAAGATTATTGTAAGTGATCCCATCTTCACTGGACATTTTTGGACAGAATTGTTTTCTTGTTTGGGTACTCAATTGGCTCATAACTCATATTATCATCCTCAATCTAATGGACAAAATGAGATAGTGAACAAATGTATGAAAGGATACCTTCTTTTCTTTGTCTCTAATAAACAAACACAATGGTTCAAGTGGTTACTCTTAGCAGAATGGTGGTATAACACTTCCTTTCATATTGTAACAAAAATGACACCATTTATGGTGCTTTATGGATATCACCCACCATTCATCACTTCTTCTCTAAAAGAAAAATCTAAGGTTCAAACAGTGGAAGATCACATCGAGCATCAACAACAAGTTCTCCAACTCTTAAAGGACAACCTGACCATGGCACAAAATCTCATGAAACAACAAGCAAATCAACATTGTAGTAAAAGAATTTGTGAAGTAGGGATTGGGTATTTTTAAGACTACAACCATACAAACAGATGTCCTTCAAGCAAGCTAAGAAGGATAATAAATTATCATAGAAGTATTATGGCCCTTATAAGGTGTTGCAAAATATTGGTACTATGGCATACAAATTAGATTTCCCTGCATCTTTGTGAGTACACCTTGTTTTCCATGTTTCATGCTTAAATAAGGTTATAGGTGACAAGATCCCAATTCAAACTATATTTCTAGAACTTGACGAGGAAGGAAAAATCATATTGGAGCTTGAAGCTATCATTGACAGAAGAAATCATCAGTTGAGGAATAGATCAATTACAGAGTATCTCATTAAGTGGAATAAACTACCTGCTCAAGATTCCAGGTGGGAAGATGAGTCTTTTATAAAGAACCATCCAGACCTACTCAAGTGTTGAGGAAAACACTTGTCTGAAGGGAAGGGGCATGTTAAGCCCTAGTTCGTGACACATTACCCCTTAATTGGGGCATATTACATTAGTATTGTTATTTTATTTATGTTGCCTTGGGTCGAGTAGTTGTAATTGTACCTCCTAGTCTCTTGTATATACCAAGGAGACCTTTTCATTTGGAATCATCTTGTAATTATGAATTCATATGATGTATAAGGAGGTTTCCCCCTCGAAGAGTCTTATTATTTGAATTTCTCTCTTTGTCAAGGCATTGAGTACTTATTCTGAGGTTTTTATGCTATTTTGATATTTGGTTCTTAACAAACCATCAATAAAGATCAAAACCACCAACTCTCTCAAGGTAGGTAAAGAATAATCATTAGGCTCATAATAGTAGAAAATTAGGCATTAGAGTTCAAATTTTAGTAGGCACCCCCTTTCTTTTCACTTATGAAAATAAAAGTAAAAGGGGGGTTGTTGTGGCCACAACACAACCTTCATAATAGATTTTAGTATAATAAGTTTCAAGCACAATTTGATTAAGTCAACTTAGAGAAAATGTGAGGTAGTTTCATAGTTTGGACAAAAATTCAAAGCCATATTTCATGAGGTATTCTAGCTCAGGTTACCGGTTCCTTGGAATGATGAGAGGTGGTTTTATACTATTGAAATATATGAACGAAATATTGAAAAGCAAAGATCAAATAATGAGCAATTTCAAGATGTAATCGGTCCTATTGGAGAGATAATTAACTTTGAAAAATTATGCGATGAATTTTCATTGGTTAGCATACTTAAAAACATCCAAAGGAATTTACCCCCTGCATGTTATGATCTACATATTGAAATTGATATCGTGGGGCATAAAATGTTAAGTTATAAAATTTCAGAGGGAGATGATTGGCTAAGAATAACAATTCTAAGGAATAAAAATCCAATATTAAGCTCTGTTATCACATTAACTTCCATGACATCACTAGTTACCACAACCAAATCAATATCATCACCCATGTCGGTCCCAACATCCACGCCAATAGATGTGAATAAGCAATGAAAGAAAAATAATGCATGAGTAAAGATAGACCAAGTTGGTTATAACAATATTAGTTTAATGAACTTTGTTAATTCATGGATTCATCCCCTATTTGACCAGCTCACTGTTAACTTCTCTTTATTTTTCTTTTTGTAAAGTTCAAGCTTTTGAAGTCAAAAATATTTTCTGGAACTACTTCTAAGAAAGTCTATTTCTATAATTATTCATAGTTTGAAAATAACAACAATTTATTATGGTTTCACTTGATGATTCTTTAGATGAAAAAAAAAATTAATATATATTTATGGGTTAAATCATTAAACTTATATCCACGGTATTGTATAATTTCAAGTTTTTGATATCTTTAAAGGCAATATATAGTTTATTATATGTTTCTTAGTTTCCTCTAATGTTTCACTTTAAATGCAAATTTTCCTTGAGCTCATTTCATTTAAAGGAATCATTTTATTATTGCTTTGTTGTTTTATTATATAATGCTAGTTATATAATTTTTGTTTTGCTACTTTCTATGCATGAACCGTACTATGCCACTTTCAATTATTTTTCAGTAGATAGATTGGGTATGGGGAATTGAGAGTGATGCGAGGGGCCAAATAAGCTTCCACCTTCACATGGTTGGCCCTGTTCAGTAGATAATAACCAAGAGAAGATCATGCATGCATTCCACTTTAGTATTTCTAGAGTCTCATACATGTTGATATGTTTGTTTATTTATTTAATTATTATTAAGTCATATAACCTTTTATTCTCAGATGATTTATGTAGGTCTTCACAATGGAAATGTAGTAATTTCAATACAAATTAAGTATTTCCTGCGATTCTCTTGATCTAACAATTATACGCCACTGTTAAATACAGAATCGCTTCTACTATTATTCTTGCGGAAAATTAAACCACGATCACAACCACAATCACAAAGTGAAATATCAAGAACACATAACACAGAAGTTTTAACGGGAAAGTGTAAAGCTAAAAACCCCACTATCATATATTATGTATGTCATGAATCATGAAACAATCTCATAATAAACTCTAATCCAAGAGCTCTCAGTACAATAAAATCATCTCACACTGTCATACACAAATTAGCAAATACATGTGCCAATTCTCCATGTCCAGACAGCCTGCCTCCTCTGCACAATCTCTGCAATTCGGAATTCTCACAATGATCATTAACGAATTGCCTAGTTTGCACATGCTCATAAGCATATCCACTGCATGTGTGATCAAATCACAACTGGTAGCCAAACTGTCCCTTTCACCTGTTATCTCAACTGGGTCTCCACTGGATCTGACATGCATGTAGTTAACCGTGGTGAATCTCCAGTTGCATGTGAGTTCACTAATTAACTGAACTCTCACTAGTGCATGTTTAGTTACAACTAGTACAACTGATCTTAACTCACTTAACTACACTTATGATTTGTCATAACTCCAACTCACTCAGTTATGAATGAAATAATAGATTAATATTTATTGTCTAATTTATTTAAGGGAAAAGTAAATTAGACACATGTTTCTTGTTGACTTTTCAACACTCCCTCTCAACAAGAGATGGATTATCCTTCACCCCAATCCTCTCTCTATGATATTTGAATTTGCTCCTAGTGAGCGCCTTCATCAAAATGTTTGCATCCTGATCTTCCGTAGGAATGTATTCAAGCAACATGATCTTCCGTTGCACACAATCTTTGAGATGATGATACTGAATATCTATATGCTTAGATCTTTCATGAAACACAGGATTAATCGAGAGTTTAATGCAACTCTGATTATCACAATAAATCACGGTTGGATCTAAATGAGAACCAAACAAACCAACCAAGATCTTTCTCATCCAGATAGCCTCACATGCAGCTTGAATCACTGCCATGTATTCCGCTTTCACTGAACTAAGTGCCACGGATCTCTGTTTCCTAATGTACCAAGAAACAGTTGTAGATCTAATACTAAAGATCCCCCCTGATGTGCTCTTTCTGTCTGTTGGGCTGCCCGCCCAATTTGCATCCATGAATTCATGCAAATTCACCTCATCCGTCTGTTTGTACCATAATCCATACTCATATGTGCCCTTCAGATATCTCAGGACATGCTTACCTTCCTTCCAAAAGAGTTTGGTAGGCTTAATCATCGCTTGACTTAGTTGGTTAACCGCATAGCAAATGTCTGGTCTCGTGTTCACTAAATACATTAGCAAACCCACTAACTATCGATAGACAGTAGCATCCACTACCTCTCCAGAAGTAGCATCCTCTTTCCTCCAGTTTCCTAGAAGAGGAGTATCCATGCATTTGCAACCCTCCATGTGAAACTTACCCAGTATCTCCCTTGTATACTTTCCTTGAGATACAAAAAGTTCACCATCTCGCTGTCATATTTCCAATCCAAGGAAATAATGAAGAAGGCCCAAATCCTTCATCTCAAACTCCTTTGCAAGGTCATCCTTGCATGAGTGTATCAGCTTCTCATCACCGGTCAATATTAAATCATCAACATAAAGCACAATAATTAAAAGCTTACCCTCCACCACAATTTGGTATAGGTTTACATCCACTTCACTTTTGGTGAAGCCCAGTCCAGTGAAATAGCTATCTATCCGAGTGTACCAAGCACGGGGTGCTTGCTTCAGCCCATACAATGCTCTCTTGAGTCTGCACACATGTGACTCCCTATCAAAGGTCTCAAAACCTTTTGTTTTTTCAATGTACACTTATTCCTCAATGATCCCGTTGAGGAATGCAGTTTTTACATCCATTTGATGAATGTGCCAGCCCATCTGCATTGAGAGTGCAAGGATGGATCTTATGGAAGAGTACTATGCGACAGGTGCAAAGGTCTCATCATCATCTATCCCCTCGATCTGTGAGAAGCCCCAGACCACAAACCTGGCCTTGTATTTCTCCACACTCCCATCAGCAGCTTGCTTTACCTTGTAGATCCATCTTGAACCTACCACTGATTTATCGACCGGTCTTGGGACAATTTCCCATGCATTGTTTTTTACAATGGATTCATACTCCTCTACCATAGCATCAACTCAAGTGTGGTCCTTCACTACTTCATGAAAGGAAGATGGTTCAGTCACAATACATTTTCTCATGAGAGCCATGTATCCAGCAAATCGATCAGGAGATTGTCTCTGTCTGCACTGTGAAGTAGGGGCTCCTACATTCTGTGCAACATCTAGTCTCAATCTGTCAGCTTTCGTGGTGTGCTTTCTACCATTTCTGATGGATGGCTCTGCTTGAGTGGTTTCCTCCACTCCATGAATCTCCTCATGTGGTTGATCCACATCTTGAGACTCATCCTTGGGAACCAGCAGTTCCTCTTCTGCATGCAAGTCTAGCTCCCTCTCAAGCGAAAATCGCATGGCTTTCCCCTCATAAAATTTTATATCCCGTCGCATAACAGTCATCTTACCGTTTGGAAAATACACACAATAATTATGGGGTGTTTCTGTGTACCCCATAAATATCCCAACTTTAGCAGTCGATTCCAGCTTCTTCCTGGAATCCTTGGTCACATGCACATAAATAGATGAGCCAAAAATTTTAAAATGAGAAACATTCAGTTTCTTACCAGTAAAATCTTCTTCAGGTGTACTCATACCAAGTACTCTATGAGGACAATGGTTCTGCACATAAACTACAGTATTGCATGCTTCTGCCCACAAATGCATTGGTAGGCCCTGATCATGCAACATCGCTCGTGCTACATCCACGATCGTTATGTTCTTTCTCTCTGCGACCCCATTTTGTTGTGGGTTATGAGGTGCTATGAGTTCTCTTCGAATTCCTTCTCTGCTGCAGAAGTCTTTGAATTCGTTAGAGATGTATTCTCCACCATTATCGCTCCTTAGAGCCTTCACTTGCTTCCCCGACTCTTTTTCCACCAATGCTTTAAACTTACAGAACTTTGAGAATGTTTGATCCTTCTTCTGCATGAATAATATCCAGCATTTACGAGAAAAGTCATCAATAAAAATAACATAATACCTATGTTTTGTTGTTGAAGCAATCGAGAATGGTCCACACACGTCTGTGTGAATTCTCCCCAGGATCACCGAAGCATGGTTCTCCTTTTCATGAAAGGTGGACTTTACATACTTCCCCAGGGTGCACCCCTTGCACTGATTTAACTGAGCAAGTGTTTCCATTGGAAGTCCAGTAGATATTTGTTGCATGATCTTCAAGGATCCATGATGAAGATGGCCCAATATCCTGTGCCATAATTCACCCTCATCCCGGCTCACCACTGTTTCTTCCTTGCCTATTATGGCACCGCAACCATCTACCTACAACATGTAGAGATTCTTAACTCAAATCCCTATCTTCTTGACTTGACCTGTTGCTTTATGTCGTAGGTAGGCTTTTCCACTACTAAAAACAATATCATAGCCTTTGTCCTCCAACATTGCGACTGAGACCAAGTTTTTCTTCAGACCTGGAACATGCATAACATTTTTCAATTGAAATGGTTTACCTAACTCCCTCTGAAAGGTAATGGTACCAATACCAGTTTCACTGTATCGTCCATCATCGCCCATCTCTATATGCATTCTGAGATCTTTCTCCTCCAAGTCAATGAAAGACTCTTTATCTCCTGTCATGTGGAAGGAAGCGCCACTATCCAAATACCACATCGATCCTGATGCACTTGAAGCCATGCATGTGATCAAAGCGAATTCAAGTTCAAATTGTGAGACAAGAGCCTCACCAGTTGCAGATCCAGCAACCGTCTTGTTCTTCCTCTTCTGTGGACAATTAGTAGTGAGATGCTCATGTTTGTGACAGTGAAAACACTTCACTTTGGACAAATCCAGCTTCTTGACTTTAGACTCGTATTTTGGATGGAATTTCTTCCCTTTCCCTTTCCTTGCCTTGGCAGTCAAATCATAATCATCTTCATCATCATGCTTTGATGAAGATCCATCTCTGTTGTTTCGCCTGAACTCCTCTTGCACTAGATCCAACCATAGTCGTTCCCAATCCGGCAATTTTTCCCTTCCATTGACAAAGTCTTGATAATTGTTCCAACTCTTGGGAAGTCCTATTAGAGCCAAGCTCACCAAATCATCAGCAGCGACTGTTATTCCCACACTTCCAAGCTCATCTCGACATTGGACAAACTTCGTGAGATATTTTGGAATGGTGTCGCCCTTCTCCATCTTGATCTTCCTGAGTTTATCTTTGAGCGCCAATTTCTTATGGTCGCTATTGTTTTGGAACAGATCCATCAAAACCTTCCACATTGCATGTGGTGTGGTTTTCCCATGGAGACTTGAGACAATGTGGTCTCGTACTCCCTCCAACAAAATCCTCCTCACCTTCACTACTTTCTTTTGCCATGCATCAAGATTTCCAATGTCTTTCGCATCCGGCTTAGGAACATCTTTGTCAATGTAATCCTTCAAGCCATTGTCTTCGAGTAATGCTTCCATCCTGTCCTTCCAAGCAATGTAGTTCGAGCTGCCCTCGAGTGCATACTCCAACCTCAAGCCATTGAAAGACATTTCAATCTTGAATCAACTGTCGCACCAAGAAAATCTTGCAAATTTGAATGTTATCCAACCACCAAAACTCAACTGTTGCAATCCCTCTTCCCTGGGAGGTTCGCACCCCACCTGAGAGTAGCCTGAGGGAAGTTCGCACCCTGCCAATGTCTAGCCTGCAAACTCTCTGAGGAAGTTCACACCCTGCTAGTGTATAGTCTGCGAACCTTTTGGGGAATTTCGCATTGTACTTCACTGTAGGGTGAGGGGAGTTCGCACTTCTCCCTTAAGCAGCCTGCAAGAATCACCTTGAAGTTCGCACCTCTCCTTTGACTAGGGTGCGATAATTTCTGCTTTGAGAACTAAGCATAGTCTACAGTACTAAAGTTCGCACCCTGCTAGAGATGGGACCTGCAAGAATGAAATTATGTTCGCACCTCACTTATGTGGCTCCGTGGCCTCCGTGGATCTGATACCATGTAGTAATTTCAATACAAATTAAGCATTTCCTGTGATTCTCGTGATCTAACAATTATACGCCACTGTTAAATAAAAAATCGCTTCTACTATTATTCTTGCAGAAAATTAAACCACGATCACAACCACAATCACAAAGTGAAATATCAAGAACACATAACACAGAAGTTTTAACGAGAAAGCATAAAGCTAAAATCCCCACTATCATATATTATGTATATCATTAATCATGAAACAATCTCATACAAAACTCTAATCCAAGAGCTCTCAGTACAATACAATCGTCTCACATTGTCATACACAAATTAGCAAATACATGTGCCAATTCTCCGTGTCCAGACAGCCTGCCTCCTCTGCACAATCTCTGCAATTCGGAATTCTCACAATGATCATTAACGAATTGCCTAGTTTGCACATGCTCATAAGCATATCCACTGCATGTGTGATCAAATCACAACTGATAGCCAAACTGTCCCTTTCACCTGTTATCTCAACTGGGTCTCCACTGGATCTGAATTGCATGTAGTTAACCGTGGTGAATCTTTAGTTGCATGTGATTTCACTGATTAACTGAACTCTCACTAGTGCATGTTTAGTTCAACTAGTACAACTAATATTAACTCACTTAACTACACTTATGATTTGTCATAACTCCAACTCACTCAGTTATGAATGAAATAATAGATTAATATTTATTGTCTAATTTATTTAAGGGAAAAGTAAATTAGACACATGTTTCTTGTTGACTTTTCAACAGGAAATGAAACTAACAACTAACCTATGTATGATGTTGTTGTACAAGATCATGCCTCATCGAGCTCATGAACACATGTAGGTAGTACTCATTTTTCCATTTTAGTTAGTGTGTGTGCATAGTTTCCAAAGATTCATGTTGATACTTCTTATGACATTTCCTGGTATTTTTCTTTGATGATAAATTATGTATATTCAATATCAGAACAAAACTTTGTTTTTAACCTTTGTTGACTATGGCCATGAGCCTTGCAAATTACTTACATTCCAAAGTTTATTGATCATAATACTACTCTAATATCTAATTTCTTCAATTGTCTTAAAGAACAACTTGAGGCACCTTGAATCAACATCCAAATGAAGTACATGTCTTGTATTTGGACTACTTTGTTCATTTCAAATTTGTGAACATAACTATTTTGTTGATTTGTAGACATAATAATATTTTTATTTTATTTCATTGGTTTTAGTAGACTATGGTAATGATGCAAGAATTAGGTGCATTGTTGTTAGAGCTTTGTCGTGAAACTCTAACATTGCATATGGTACAATCTCATATATGGTATTTTTTACCTTTGATTGAAAGGTGTTATTTGGCTACATTTATCATTTTTTCAACCCAATGTGAATTTTGACCAATTATTTTGTACTTGCCAAATTTTATGCAGGTTGAATCTGTTGTAAATGTTGTGCCTATGATATACATCTCTCCATCTGGATTTTGGGCCTAATCCTATAATGGATAGATTATATCACAATGTTGATACCAAAGAAAGTATATATTCTAAGAGTTATACTTCTGAAGGGGTTGAATAAATATCCACCCCTAATCCCTCTGAAATAATCCTTGCATTGCATGTGTTGATCAGTTAGAAAAACATCTTTAACACATATCAAGTCAACATTGCCCTTGTAGCAATTAACACTTGTGAACATTATGTTTTTCTGTCATAGAGGTGGGAATATTTCTTTATCAACATAGAAATGCTACTTTTTCTATCCATTTATCATACATGCCCAGAAATAAGAATAAGAAGAACATCATGTTGAAGCTCATAGCACTTTAGTTTTGCATGGTGATCTAATTACTATTGTGACATGCACATCTACATGCAAATAATATAATTTTATGGATGCCTTACAATTATAATGTTACATGGTGTTTGTCTCACCTTAAATATTACATCCATCATGGAAAAAAAAAAAAAAAAATTGGAATTGTGGGGTGTTTGTCTCACCCTAAAGATTGCATTTGTCCTAGAAAAAAAGTATAGTTTCAAGAAATTTTCTAGTTTTTTAACATTTTTGTAGTTATGCTTCATGGTAAACTTTTATACAAGGTTCAGTTTGCATTCCTAACATAGTAAGGTCTCCTTTATCAGTAGAGGTTTTTAATGTAAATAGTTTGGATTTTAATTTTATATTTTGGTTTTGGAAAACTATGTCAAATGATGCAGAAAGATGAAGCATTTCTATTATTGAGTAGCTAAACCTACCTAAGGAAAAAGTTGTCAACTGTCGAGAGGTTGAAAAAATTCTAGAAGAAAATAAGAAGCTTCAAGCAAATTAAGTTGAACAATTCTCTAATTCATTATCACAATCTACATTTTCCTATAAATGTAGATATATAGGGGAGTCTATGATGTTGTATTTTTGCTAGTTATGCTTTGAGAATTTTGTATTAAAATTATGATATTTGTACAAAATGCATACAACAATTTTTTCACCCTCTATTTTTCTGTCCCAAGCCATTTAAAAATATCTCCTTGTTCCATTTTTTCTATTGTCTCTGCTATGGACACTAATTTTCCATGGAAATCAAATATCATGGTGTATGGAAATCAAATATCATTCATCTGTGATTGAGGTGGTGATCATGGTAGGTCTCTCAAGATTTTTCTTCCTAGGGTGTGCCTTTTTTGTTTTCATACGTATGTATTTTTCCCTTTATGCATTTTTTTCATTTACAAGGAATTTTTTATACTTTATGCAAAACAAGGGGTTTTGGGTTTCAACATGCATAATTAAAGGTACAAAAATATGTAAAATGATAAAATACAAACTCCACAATTTGAAGCACTCAATTTGGAGGTCATATGAGTCCTAGGTGTGCATTTTATAGTAAGACAGTTTTACCCTCCATTTAAAAAAAAGTCTTGAATCTTGGTTCAAGGTAAAAGTCCCCTTTTCATTTGAAAATGCACTCTAAATGATATAGATGGATTCGGAATGTTATTAACTTAACCCCAAAACTTATATCACTAAATTTGGAGCTATATAGAAGCATGGGCATGCATTTCCATTAGGTCACTTTCTATTGTTTTGGTCTCTCAATTTACAAGGCATATTTTGCCTCTTTCACATAACAACCAGATTTATGTTTGCAAATGAAAATATTTATATGTATACCAGTGTAAAATTATCTAAGACACCCTCAGAAACTTGAATACTCAAATTGGAGGTGGTGTAAGACATGGGCATGCATTTTTCACAAGGGTATAAATTATAGTTTAAAAACAAAAGATGTATTTCTTAAGTGTGAGTGTGCATTTTTAGATGTGGAGGATCTAACAAGTTTTAATTAGGGTTTTATGCAATAATAGAAACAAAAATTCTATTGTTTCATGCAACAATAAAAACAAAAATTCTATTGTTTTATGCAACAATAGAAACCATAATCCTAATCGCTGATATCATCATATATCAAGAAAATTGTCATCTACATCTCGCTCAACTTCTTCAACTTCTTTGTCTAACACATTTATATTCTACTCTACATACTCTTCTCTTTCAATATCATCTTGGTCTAGAGATTTCATACATAGCGATGCCAACCCACAAATTCAATAGCTCGTCGATAAGAAACTCAATATATACATTATTATCTTTAACTTGGTACTTACCTAATCGATTGAAAATACACATAATTACTACTTTTTGTGTGTGTGTGTGTGTGTGTAAAAGGAATTATGCAATGAACAATACAAATGAAATGTATTATTCCTCTCTTAGAAGAGGAATGGATAAGAAAGGCTATTAAATATTCAAACAATGTAGAATTCTATTCTACGATCTTTCCATTATTTGGCAATTGGTTAACATGAAAAATCAATAATGGAAACAATATGAAGATTGGATGGATGGGAAATTGTAACACCCCCATTCTACAATAAGGCATAAAATATTGTATGCCTTAGGATTACATTTTAGAGCATATAGTGGGTAGTTATTATCCAGGCCACAAGGAGCAAGCTACTTATGATTTGGTTGCCATATCTCTTTGTGTAATACAATGTTACATTTGTTCTTTGATAAAAGGATAAATGGATATAATATAAAACTCCAAAGTTGTGCTTACTCTTAAATTTTTCCATGATTTACTGATGTAAATTAGTCTTAAATTGATTAAAGTTTAACACATTGAGGGTAGCTCCATATGCATGCCATGAGGGACAATTTTTGGTGGTGGAATCAAACACTTAAAATGGTATATAGTAGGACATGTATCACAAACATATGTGCCTTCAAACTAATCAGGGGATCAGGGGCCCTGTGTACAATGCATCATAAGCATGAATTTTAGTGTACAACATCAATTTAACTTTTTTTTTTTTTCATCCCATTGGATCTTCGATGCCAATACTAAACACTGAATATCTAATGGAAAATTCCCTAGCGCATCGATCCTTTGACAAACTGTGCTCACCCAATCGTCGCATTGTCGAAAAAAGTTTCATGCCATAGTGTTTCCACTACGACGAACATTAACCACAATAGTGTTGTCACTATGATGAACTTAGTGCATCATATCCGTGTATAGTCGATGAATTGTGCCATCCATATCACCGCATATTCGTTGGATTCATCCTACCATAACATCCCAACTTCTACGAATAACACATTGATTCTCTAACATACTTTGTGTTTCATGGAATCGCACCACTGACGGACGACCCTAGTATTTTGACAACCACCTGACAGATCAAACTTGTCGATAAAATGCCACGTGATAGCAATATTTTTCAAACACACGACAACTATATATGATCGTCTCAGTTGTGATGATAAGTTGTGACAAAAAGTTGGCATATTAAATCTCTCCATAGCTTCCATGTGGCAAGTTTGCACATCGAAATTAAGACATGTTTATACATTTGTCAACGATGCGACGAAACCCCTTCGACGAACATTCATAATTTTATTCGACGGAATTATGGAATTTAGTCATCAGAAAAATGTCGAAAATTATGGCTAATGTACTAGTGTTTGGTTAGGAGTGCTTCCTAGCTAGGAAGAGTTGGTGGCTAGGTTTTTCATGGTTACCCTAGCTAGGGTTTGGAAATATTAAAATTGTACCATATTGTTATGAACTGTGAGTACATACATGTACTTTATCTCATATATACAAATGAAATGTTTTAGATATCCAATCATTGTGTGGTTGCTCATTTAATTTTCAACTTGTATTATCTTCTTGATTGGTTTATTTCTATCACTTGTTGTTCATGTTGATTTGACATAACATAGGGATAAAAAAATTAAGTGATTTAACATATATATTGAAGATAATTGGTAGATATAATTATGTAAATTATGCTATAATAAATTTATTTATAATCTATTATATACATGGAAACGTGTGCCCTAAGGGTTGTAACTTTTTCAGTAGAGGGACCCTTATTTGGTATCTTTTATCTTGAGATGATTGTTGATTTGGATTAAAGTGAAGTATATGCTACTATTAATTTATATAATTACATATTTTATATCATCCATAAGGTTGAAAGTTCTTATGGATTAGATCTAGAAAACCTTTATAGAGAGGTGAACTTTTTGAATTTGTAGTAAAAGTCATATATGGAAATTTATACATGGTTTTATAGATTTTTTAACTAAGAATTTCTTCTTGCTGAAGAGGGAGTCAAATATTTCATTTTTTTGTACCTGGTAATGGTATTTGACCTAATATAGGTTGATAGGTTGTGAATCCCTAGCTTGTTTAGGAGAATCATTGGATCCCTTTAAGGATTAATCTACTTCATTTTTTGTTGTTCTTGTGATCTGGATTTTATGAGAAGAACAAAATGAATATAGATTATAAAAAGATGCTTAACATGGAATAACAGAGAGTACAGTAAACCTGGTTTCTATTCAATAAGGAAATAACCTGAAACTGTAAAATGCAGCGAAAAATAAGCTTGTTGGAATTTTGGCGGCTTGTCTCTGAGAAAAGATGTGACGGTTGTGCTCATTCGCAAGAAGATTATTACAATGAGGCTTTGAAGACCTTTTGACAATAATCATGAATTCCAAAACCCTATACATCCAAAAACCTTACCCTAGGAGATGAAGCACCAAAATTCATGTGGGCCCCGTTAGGATAAGTTACTACATCAACTTCCTGGGGTCATAACTTTGGAATACAATCTATGTTTTAGGAGCACGATAGCCCATTGGAAAGGTCTATCCAATGACTACACATTTTTCCATCATATTTTGACTTCATCTATAGATTGATTGTGGTGATCCCTAAAAACGTTGTTTAGGGCGTCAAAACGGACCCGAAAGTCAAAGATCCGAAAACTAGGAAAAAACTACCAAACTGAAAAACTACCAAAATGAAACAGTTGGAATAGTTGGGAGGCCGTCGACATCTATATGGATCAATCCCCCCCCTTATGAAGAAATGGTCTCCACTGTGTTGAATTCCCCTATTAGATGAGGAAATTTTTGTTGAATTTGGCCTCTGGTGAGCCACTTTCCTTGGTACAGGAGTTTCCCTGCTTTGACAACTCGATAAAGTTGGATTCTTTGTTGTCGAGTTCCCTTGACCTATGTATCCACAATATGATCATTGGATGCATGTTCCATGCAGTCAGGGTTGAGCTTTGTTGGTGTCAATTGTTCTTCTATCTCTGAGGTGTCCAATAATGGTGGGAAATATGGTCAAAGGAGAGCCACGTTGAACACTGGGTGCAAGCCAAGGAAAGGGGGAATGTTGAGCTCAAAAAGCATTGTCACCCATAGCCTTGGTGATGGTGTAAGTCCCATAATGGAGTCGGGGAATATTTTGATGGGGGCCTGTAAGGCAATCTTTCTACAAGTGCAACCAAACTTTGTCTCCCACGTGAAACTTATGTGGCACCCGATGTTGATCATGGCATTGCTTGTACTTGTCATTGGATTTCTATAAAATATCCTAAACTTGTTGGCAGATGTGTTGGATCCACTCAATGAAACAGGTGGCTTTGTCAACTTCAGTTGGAGTAGGGGATGAGTTGGTCGAGGTGGCTGCAAGGCATAGTGCAACATCCATGGGATCCAATGATTGGAATCCCAACCCCACCTGAAAGGGGTTTTGGTCGGTTGAGCTATGTAAGGCTCGGTTGTATCTATGATGAACATAGGGAAGACTATCATCCCATGTGCAGGGGTGCTTGGAATTGTACATGCGCAATATATGCACAATCATCCGATTGACGACCTTAGTTTGGCCATTTGTCTGGGGGTGGAAAGAATTGGATTTGGTGAGCTTGGTGTCCAACAATGACCAGAGGCTCAACTAGAATGTGTTAAGGAACCAAATGTCCTGATCTGAGACAATGGTTTGTGGGATTCAAAAATGTACCCATACTCATTCAAAGAAGAGTTTGGCAGTGGCCTCTACTATGATGCTCTTCTTACAGGCGGCCAGAATCGCCATCTTGGAAAAACGATCAACAACCACAAAAACACAGTCATTTCCCCTCTTTGTGGATGAAAGGCCTAACATGTAGTCCATTGAGATGGATTCTCGTGGCCTCTTAGGAGTAGGAACCATGTTTCTTAGAGGTCGGTTTGGCAATATCGTAGGAAGTGCAGGACCTGATATACTTTTCGACATCATGTCGAAGTTTCGGACAGTAGAAATTTTTATGCAGTATTGCCACTATCTTTTCGATGCCGAAGTGTCCTACCACCTTACTATAGTAGGCTTCCCAAATCAGCTTCACTCGCTCGCTTGATGGAACGCGGAGATGGCCCAGATGGCACAACATCCTATCCTGAAGATGGAAATTAGCGACAATTGATTTTGCGCCCAACATTTGGTAGGTGGTGGAAAAGTCAGGGCCTGTCTCATAGAGGTGGGGCCATCCGAAGGTCTTGTGGATGCAAGAGTATAGAACCGTGGTGAGTGTCACAACTAGACTTCGACTGAGGTAATCAATGACTTAGTTGGTAATTCATGTTTTATACTTGATGTTGAGGTGGAACTTCTGCAAGTATGTGGACCACTTATGATGGCAGTCATTCTGCAATTTTCCTTGTGTCTGCATGAACTGTAGTGGATTATGATCAGTGTGGATGATTGTATCCTTCCCAAGAATGTAATGTCTCCACTGGTGGCAGGATTGTACAATGGAGTAAATTTCTTTGTCATAATTAGTGTAATTACGGACAACATATGATAGTGTCTCACTATGATAGACCACGGGGTGGTCGTGCTGAGTGAGAACAACGCTCACAACATAGTCTGAAGCATTTGTCTCGATCTCAAAGGGTTGTTGTAGGTCTGGTAATGAAATTATTGGGGATAAGCATAAGTGTTTCTTCAAATCATCGAATTCTTGTTGTTGGTATAGACCCCACACAAATTTTTCCTTCTTTCCACCCCTTGTTACGTGGCTGAGGGCCCATGCAATATGGGAGAATCCCAACATGAACCTATGATAGAAATTGGCAAGGCCCAAGAAGCTTTGAAGCTCAGTAAGTGTGGTTGGGGAAGGTGAGTCACGGATGACCTAGATCTTGGCTGGATCCACATGTACACCATGTTGATCAATGATGTAGCTCAGGTAACGAACCATGTCCATGTCGAAGGAGCATTTTTCCAAGTTGGCATATAGCTTGTGCTACTGCACAGTGTGCAAAACTTGTTGAATATGTTACAAGTGCTCTTCCCAAGTCTTGTAGATGAGGATGTAATCTAAATACACCACTACAAAAGTATTGGTGAAAGGTCACAGGATATCGTCCACCATCCTCATGAAAGTGGTTGGAGCATTTGTCAAACCGAAGGGCATGACCAACCATTCAAAAAGACCTTGTTTTGACTTGAAGGAGGTCTTCCATACATCTATATGTTCTATTGGGATCTGGTGGTAACCAGACTTCATATCAATATTACTGAAATATTCCCCCCCCCATGAGATAATCAAGGAGGTCATCGATTCGGGGAATCGGGTACCGATTCCTGACTGTGATTTTATTCAGGGCCAGATAGTCAATGCAGAGTCACCAGGTCCTATATTTATTTTGCACCAACATGATTGGGCTCCCACAAGGCGATGAGTTGGGACAAATGTACCCCTTGTGGATTTGTTCTTGGATCTATCGCTTGATCTCCTCATTCTCTAACAAAGAGCGGTGGTAGAATGGCCCATTGGGTAGCAGTGTGTCGGGGGTCAGATCGATGGGACGCTTGACCTGATAGTGTAGAGGTACCCTGGTGGGTGAGGAGAAGATATATGAGTATTCTTCCATGACCTTATCCACTTGCTTTTGTTTTGTGGAGAGGTCGGTGGTGGAGGCCCTGGATGTGGCCACGATCTTTCACTCATTCTGAGAGAGAATCACGAAGAAGAAAAACTTCTCGGTCTGAGAGATGACCTTCTTGTATTGCTTGGCAAAGATCAAGGAGATAGCACTAGGTGGGACTGCCTCAGGTATCATGTACAATTTCTTGTTCAAAGTAATAATAACACTGCAAGGCCTAGACTAATATACAGCATGAAGTTTCCATAAATAAGGTTGGCCCAAACGAAAATTACAAACTTTGAGACGAGCAACATCACACAATACCTCGTCGTTGAAGGGCTTGATGTTGTACAACAGGAGACATTGTTGGCTAACGTGGATATCACTTCCTTGGAGAGGTCATCCAATGGTGTAGGGATGAGAGTGTGGCATTGTCAGTAGGCCTAGCCGCTTGACGACCTCTACTGAGATGAGGTTCTTTTGGCTATTGTTATCAATGATGAAGTGCAGCGTGGTACCTTTCACCTACATCTGTCAATGAAAAATGTGTTCGCCTTCCTCTGGCTCATCTGGTTCTCTGGGATGGAGCTTGGTGGTAGCAACGGTAGCATTGGGTTCCACGTTAATTATATGTTTCCCCCTTTCTGGTTCTGACTCAGAGTCGTAACCCGCATCTGATTCAGAGGCTTTCACCTCAGCCACCAGCGACAATCAGCAGTGTTGTGCCAGGGGCTATTATGGAAGTTGCACCACTTCCCGGTATCTTTCTTTGTCTTTACAATGTCCTTCTTTGCTTGCGGATTGGACTGGTTGTCCCGAGGCTGTCTGTATTTGCTATGTCCTTTTTTTTTGTGGGTTGGGGCCACCCTTTCCTTGATTTTTTTGTGAGGGGTTCCCAGGCCCAAATTGTTGCGTATTTTGTTTAAGCTTCTGCTCGATTTTGACAGCATATTGATAGGCTGCGCCCAAGGATGAGATGTCCATAAACTCCATTTTGGCATGGATGTATCTATGCAGACCACCATGATACTTGAGCACTAAATTTCACTCAGAATATTTGATACCCAACTTGGTGCGCAAGGTATGGAAGATATTTTTGAGCTTGGGAACTACTTAGTCTCTTTCGTGCCGCAATTTGGTCCATTTTGTATACATCTTGTCATAACTTCTGACATGGTAGTATTGTTCTTTAATAACATCCCTGAAGGACTCCCAGGTGACTGCTACTGTAAATAATGAGGGTTCCTCTGTTTCCTTTTGCTCGTAGAAATTTTCCCACCAATCTTTGACATGGGGAATGTCTTTGAGGAGCGCAAAAGTATTTTTTTCTCTATTCGAAAAGTTATGGACAAAGAAATACCCTTCTAGTAGATTCAACCATTTGTATACAACATATGCGTCTATCTGACCTTCAGATATAAGAATATCAAAGTTAATTTGTACCTTGAAGGGGGCGGCGCCTCTGCTTGAGGAATATGTGTTTCCTATTGGTAGTCGTCGAAGGATTTTTGCAAAACTATCCATCATCCCGTTCCTCTGCTGCATGAGGGCTTCCTCAGGCAACATAGGATACCATTGATATGGATTTTATGAGAAGAATGAAATGATACCACTGATCCTGATTTTATGAGCATAACAAAATTAATACAGATTATAAAAAGATTCTTAACACATAATAACAGAGATACAGTAAAACTTATTTCTATTCAATAAGGAAATAAGTTGAAACTGTAAAATGCAGCAGAAAATAAGCTTGTTGGAATGGTGGTGGCTTATCTTTGAGAAGAGATGTGACGGTTGTACTCATTCGTAAGAAGATGATTACAATGAGGCTCTGAAGGCCTTTTGAAAATAAGAATGAATGCCAAAACCCTATACATCCAAAAACCTAACCTTAGGATAAGAAGCGCCAAAATTCATGTGGGCCCCATTGGGGTAAGTTAGTACATCAACTTCCCAGGGTCGTTACTTTTGCATATGATATTCGTTTTAGGCACACGATAGCCCATTGGAAAGGTGTATCTGAGAATTACACATTTTTACATTATAATTTGACTATGTCTACAATTTGACTGTGGTGAGTGCTAAAAAAAAATTTACAGCCTCAAAACAACCCCAAAAGTCAAGGACCCAAAAACTAGGAAAAAACTACCAAACTGGAAAACTACCAAAATGAACCAGCTGGAATAGGTGGGAGGCCACCGACATCCCTCTGTATCATATTTCTTTGAGGTGCACTTTCAATTTTTGTTGGATGACGACTCAGTATTAGAGAGTGTGACAGGTTGGATGGTGCTTCCAATTTCCATGCCTTGGAATATTATGCTACATATGTTTATGGAGGAATCCAAGATGTGGGATCATGTTGAGAAAGAGATAAAAGCACCTATTGATCCAAAAAAGTTGGACGTCCATAACAAGGAGGAAAACTCAAAATGAATCATTCTTTATTTGGTGAAGGATCACTTCATCCCTCACATTGTAGACAAGATGAATAATACAAATATGTTTGATTCTTTGGTTGGTTTATTTCAAATCACTTGTGTTTCTTGACAAATTCTCTTGCGAAACAAGATTTCAACCATTGGCATAAGACATATTGATATAGTGGTGAGTTTTCTATCTAGAATCGTAGATTTGGGAGATAAATTGGTTACCATAGGAATATAATTAGAGGATATGAGTTGGTGTATATTACTTTAAACGGACTTATTACTTCATGGATTCCTTTTTTCCAAGGTGTCTATACTCATGACACATTCCCTACCTTCATGAAGCTTTGGGATGACCATATGAAAGAATATATTAGGTTGGAGTATTATTTAGCACAACGAGATGAAATGAAAGCATCAACTTTCAGTGAGACAAAAAAGAAAAAATGAAAGAAATGATACAAGATGGATAAGAAGGAAGGCTTAGGAAAGAAGGATTTCATCAAGGTGTCACCAGATGAGACCATGGATGATTTTAGGGGCTAAATTTCGCTCATGGGCTA
>ML776651.1:0-10094 GCA_009831015.1 Picea engelmannii | reverse complement strand
TTATGTCCTCATGAATTCGTTATTTGTGTGCATACTGATCCAACTCAAACTTCACGCCTGGATCTTGGGAGGACACCATCCTTATATACCTCAGGTAGTACCCTGAGTAATTCTCCCCATAGAAATACCTTCCTTGAAAAGCCCATCAAGAACCGAGAAGGCGGTTGTGAAGGCGTAAGGCCTTAGTGACCCTGCATAAGGAGGAACGATCCTCTTGAAAACCGAGATGCCAACATAAGGATGAAGTAACGAATCGATGGACGAGATTCATTGGGGAATCTGCGGTCACCCATGACCGTTCGATTAGTAGGAGAAAGTAGGGCGTTAAATGCCTTACCACTTGGTTTTCCCATGTCTTCGTGGGTAGCGAAGAGTTTAGGACCGTAGATCCCCAAGGTTCATGAGAATATCTGGACCGTGGATCTTTTCCATGCCCATGGAGTCGTGGAAGAATGCATGGGTAGGAACCATTATGATCTGTCAGATCTCGACTGAAAAACCCGACAACCGTTGGATTTGTCAGGAGTTACCCGAGGGTTAAGACTCCAGTGTATAGGGGTGAAAAACCCTGAGACGGATTTGAGCCGTCTGATTGACGGAGGCCACACGTTAAGAGATCACCCATTTTCGGGAAATTGGGAATCGCGGAATCGGGATTCCTGTGGACAAGAGTTCGGGATTTTCTATGGTGAAAACCCTGGGATGGATCTGAGATGTTCGATTGACGGAGGCCACGCGTCAAGAGATCACCCATTGCGGGAAATCAGGAATCGCGGAATCGGGATTCCTGTTGACAAGAGTTCGGGATTTTCTATGGTGAAAACCCCGTAACGGATCTGAGCCATCCGATTGATGGAGGCCACGCGTCGTGAGATATCCCATTTCGGCAAATCAGGAATCGCGAGATCAGGAGTCCTGGCGACAAGGGATCGGGATTTTCAAGGGTGGAAACCCTGGAGCAGTTGTGGACCGTCCAATTTAAGGAAGTGACGTGTTGAGAGATTACCCGTTTCGGGAAAATCGGGGATCGAGGATTCGGGGGTTCCACTGACAAAAACTCAGGCTCTTGCCTTGGCAAATCCCGATCCATAATGTCAGGACATTAGGATGTGGTTAAGTCCCGATGGATGGACAAGATTCCTTCGGGAAATCTCAGGGTCCGTAACGACCGTCTGATGTGAGGAAGAGATGCCAGTTTTACGCCGGTGTGCGAGCGCCGAGTAGGGTAAGTAGTGAACAGATTTGGATGGCCAGAGTCCACCCGCCCAAATCTACGGTTGAGGATGCATTTTGGAGCCCCCTTGCCATTCTACCTTTAATGGGGGGGGTCCGAAATTGGACACGCAACTCTCGAACGGTCAATATTAACTCACCGGGATCAACGATGCTCAAGTGGATTCCAGACCCCCCGTACCATTCTGCCTTTAATGGGGGGGGGGGGTCCGAAATAGCGTGGCGTGTGAAGTGGGGCCCCTCCTGACATGTCGACCACCGTGTCATGTTTCCCTTTCTGCCACTTGTATTCCACTTATCCGCGCGATGGGCCCTGTTCTCATTGGCGGTTCTCTACCTCTGTTGGGATTTGTTCATATTGGTCATTTGCTGACCCTGTAGGGATTCGTTCCCATTGGATGATCGCTAGCCCTGTCGGGGTTTGGCGGTTGCAGAGTCAAACGATTAGAAATTACTGTAGCGCCGAGGCACGAAATACAAATAGGCACTGCGTTCAAATTGAATCGCGATCATGACCCGCGATCACATGGGAATGGAGAAGGAGAGAGAAAGAGCCAGTTAACGCTGGGCCTCCATGGATATTTAGGGGTTCTGGAGCGGCAGAAGACCAGAAAAATCCGATTTAGGTAGTGGGCATGTTACACATATCTAGAATGTGTTTCTCTATAAACTAAACAAACTCTTTTTTATTTAAGGTGAAAGATTTCATCTTATAAAAAAGCCTCACACCTCCAAGGTTGTAAGACATTTTGGTGTTGGGATGATAGTTTCCAACTTGAAAAGGTACGTGTATTGGACCAAAATACAAGAAGATGTAGCCTCTCAGTATATTACAAGATGAAAAAATTATTGTACCAACAAGCTTAGTAATAGAAACAAAGGTTTATACCATGCCTTAACTATACCCATTTGACCTTGGGATAACATCTCCATGGATTTTGTATGTGGTTTTCCAACAACTAGGAAAGAACATGACTATATATTTGTGGTAGTTGATAGGATTAGAGAGATGTGCATTTGTATGGCTGGTAAAAGGACTATCAAAGGATAAGTAGCAACAACCATGTTCTTTGAATAGGTATGGATGCACTTTGGCATACCAAGGAGCATCATCTGAAATAGGGATACCATATTTCTCAACACCTTTTGGAATACACTTTGGGAAAAGGTGGGCATTGTGTTGAAGAGATCTTCAAATTTCCATCCACAGACAAATGGGTAGACATAAGTAGTCAATAGTCCATTGGTTTATCATTTTAAGGGTTACAATCAAAATCATCCAAATAAATGGGATGAAAATTTGATTTGTACTCAACACTCTTATAACATAGTAGGCCATACTACTTCTGGTAAGTCCCCTTTTGAAACTTACTTTGGGTATTTTTCTCCTTCACCCTTAGATGTATATGGACAACAAGGAACACTAAGGGAATAAAACATAGGAGAATCATTGAAAAATAATAATTTTGTTGAAAATATTAGGTAGATATATTTATAAGTATAAGAGATATTAAATAAGTCATAGGAAAATTATAGGGCCCAACATGATCAACACAAAACTGAGAAAGCATTCAAGGTAAGAGACATAATTTGGTTGTAGTTAAACAAGGAAAGGCTGCAAGGTCTAGGTAAGGAGATCAAGGATATATGGTATGGTACTTTTTAAGTATTGGAGAAGGTGGGTGGCAATGCCTACATACTTAGTCTACCCCCATATATGTGCATTTACTTAGTAGTGAATATGTGAAATTAGAAACTCTATGAGCCTTCAACATTGGATCAGGAAACTAAGGAGAAAGTCTTACCTACCATAAATAAATTGGCACTAGAAGCTCAGGTATAGTTTGAAAAAGATACCATTTTGTAGAAGAAGTCCAAAACTTCTAGATAGGGGTAGATGACCTCTGGAAGATAGGGTTGAAAGGACAACTTCTAGGAAAGCCAAAATGGTACTCTAGGGAGAAGGTAGTTGAAAAATTTCCTCACCTCATTCAGTAAAAATCTTGGGGACAAAAATACTCCCTAAATGGGTTGGTATGATCCACAATGGATCATTATATAATTTTTCATCTATCTTTGTACTTTCTGGGTGGAAAATTGGAGAATTGGGCTTATAGGGCCTATTTTAGTGGTAGGTCCTAGTTTAAAGATTTGGGGTATAAAATATTCTAGAGATAGATCAAGGAACCAAACGTCACTTTCATGAGTCAATTTTTTTCTAGAATATCTCACAGCCCCTTGATTCTATTCTACACACTGATATCTTTCCAACAATTAAAAAATAGCCTCAATTAGATCTTGTACGTGAAAGTTATGTCTCTCATAATTTGACCTACCTTGTTGGCCACCATGGTGCCAAGTGGATTTCAAGTCACCCCCCATTACTCACACATGTGGGTCTAGTCACACATGGAATTTCAATAATATTCTATAGTTTCTAAAACCCTAACATTAATTGAGGGTTGAGGCATGAAAAAATCCTAACCCTAGATGAAAATCATGCTATGGTAAATACTAGATCACTAGGAAGAGAAGGGGTTACATTATTTTAGCATTGTACTTGTTTTGTAATTGAATAGAGAATAAATGAGTGGTATTTGATAGAATAAACAATGAGGTAGAAGATTATGTAGTAGCGATTCATGCAACAATTTCATAGGCAACTTCATAGAGAGTGCCACTTTCCTTGTACTCAAATTTCATAACTGAAGAAAAGAGAGTAGAGCTTAGGCATAACCTTCTAGATGGGTTTTCTCCCATATCAAGTTTTCCAGGTTATATATTGTGTTCATTTGTGTGGATGGTGTGTTCATTTTTTTGTTATTTTATTTGTGAATTTTAGTTATTTCATAAATTTGAACACTAAGCGAGTGATAATAAATCTAATATCTAAGGAAATAAATCATATAATAAATTATTTCATAATATTGTGAGATATGTCATGAAGAATTGTTCCAATGGAATATCCATAGTGGTTTACAAATCATATTGGTATTAGAATAATTTTATTTTGTGTTTTTTTGGGAATTTGTAGGATCCGGGAATTGACTTAATATGGAAGTCACAAAACCCTACCATGGTGGATGAGTCTAGTCATAAAAACCCTCTGGATGTAGCAGAGGATAGATTTTTTAGGATGGAATTATAAGTCACTGATATCTCTCACAACATGGCCCTCCTTATGGTGTCTCTAGTGAACAATTTTGGACCTTTTGGGGAGGTTGTTAGCTCTAACTCAAAAGTTGGATTGGATGAGAGATCAAGAGATAGTGAAGGCCCAAAAATGGTGTCAATGAGAGAGCCAAAGAAAGAGAAACCATGTAACTTCCAATTCCATTACTCCTTCACAACCTCTATTTAAAATGGAAGAAAAAGTGGACATCAAACCCTACCAAGCTGAGATCGATGATGTTAAGTTGAATCATTGGTTGTAATAATTAGAAGTGTATTTTAGTGTCCATAATATAGATTAAGAGTAAAAGATTTCACTTTCCCATTAGGGGAATTTTGAGGTAAAAAATGGGTCTCAAAACAAAAAATGTACTATCAATATCAACTTTAAAAGAACCAATCACATTTTAGAGGATGAGATCATCCCTTATGGCTGAATTGACATTATTTTAGTTAAATATGCTTATTTGTCATATTATGAATGATGGATGACAACTCACAGTTAACCATGGTAGTGTTGTAAGTAAAGTACTTATAATCATAAATTACTTTTGAATATAATATAAATGTATTCATAAAAAAAGTACTTTAAATAAAATATATTTTGAATATATAAAAAGTAAAATACTAATTCAAAATTCAAAAAAATTGAGTACATGTGTTCTCATATATTATTCACACATGATATTGCAAATAAAATAAAATAAAATAAATCATATCTCACTACATAGGTACATATTCAAACTAATATAACATAACATGGATATGTTTTGAAAGGGGTGGCAAGTGCAAAGGGGATTCTCTACAATTCCAAAAGAAAAATGGTTGCTACTTATGCTTGGGGTCTTGGTAAAGCTTAAAATAATAAATTGAGACACATGCACTCTTACATTGCATAATTTTGGCCAAAGAAGCCAAGATCAAGGTATTCATAGTCATACGGGCTCCGTGGTTGTTATCAAACCAATGCTAGGAAAAACATCACCATTGGACAACAAAATGAAAAATTACCATTGCCCCAATAAAAAAGAGGTAATATCCTTCTCCAAATATTCATATTACCATGTGAAGCAAGAATTGAATCATATAACATATCTATGGGCTAAAAAATCCATTGAACTAAGTATGCGTGACTATAGGAAAAATGGGGGGCACTTTAGTTGTATTATCCCCTAAGGTAAAAATGGTTTGGTGTGTTAATCATCATTAAAATTTCACATGAACCAACAATTATGACTTCAATGCATTCACATCGCATAGGAGTACCAAGGATATCCCTCATCTTTCACATCATGCGATTAATTAACAACACTCTAGTTATCAAATTCCTTGGCTTGAAATATTGTCGACTCTATGGGATAATGGAGTATTCATGCTCTGGAATTGGGTGCAAATAGAGTATGAAATTGGAGGTGGATGACCCTCTAGTAAGTGTTAACTCTGCACTACATTTTAGTTCTGGTTATAATTCTCCAAATGGAGGAATTCTTCATAGGAAGGTGGAAAAGGTAGCATGTGTGGCTTATGGTGAAGGAAGCTATAGCTCTTTTCAATTTTCTTTGAATTACAAGTTTCATTTTCTTTTCTTTTTGGTCCTCCTTTTTTTGTACATTTTAGGGTTCACCTTCATCGGAGCACATCAAGAGGAAAACTTGGGCTTTTGTTTTTATTTTACCTTCAAATATTAAAGTGAGTGTTCTTGGTGGCTCCTTCGCTATTCTAGTTGGAAGAGACCTCTTCTATGGCCCCACCATATATTGTTTAGATTGGATAGAAAATATATCTCACATGGAGAATAGAGACATTCTGGAATTCAAAGAGAGTTACAAGAGGGCATGAAGAAAGCATTCAATCTAACATGACCTCATTATTCTTAGTGATAAAAAAAGTGCACAAAAATGAACATTGTGTCTCTTAGCATGTAAACATTTTGAGTTTACTGGTCCATCAAAATCGAAGGATTGATATATTAAAATAAAAATGTAATATGTTATGGAATCTATCTCTAAATATTTGTAATGTTTCTTTATCCATAGACTCAAACAATAGTATATCATACAATTTTACCCAGGATGATCTCAGAGAAGATGAAACAATTTATCAACTAAAGGAATAGATGGAATGAACAACATAACACTCCCCCCACAGATGTTGACCGAGAGGAAGCAAATAATAAACATGTTTTCCATTAATCACTATGTTTTTCAATGTCAATAGGATTCTAAGTGTTTTTTTCAAACATATTACTTGCAAGAAAACTTAAAATACATATCATATAGTCTGTTGTAAACTTATTTTTGTAGAAACAAATAACTTATTTTGTCTTGGAAAAACTCTGGAAAATTTTATGTATCTATTGTTAGCCTAGCTACAACTCTTTATTATGATACAATAAAATATTTTTCTTCGATTATATATAGAAAAGACATGAATACATTTTGAAAGTCAAACTAATACATGCATATATATTCATGTTATGAATCCTGTATTCATATATTAGTTAAACTAATATATGCATGTCTCATTCCCAAGTATTCATAAACTAATTTTTAAATATATGGCTCTCATGTATTCATAAATTAGTTTACTAATATATGAATAATGGGGAACCATACATTCATATATTAGTTTAACTAATATATGAATACATGATTCATACCATGAATATATATTCATACCATGAAAATATATTCATATATTAGTTTTATTTTGTGAATATAATTTGTGTATTTATACATTAATTTACTAATATATGAATACATGTTTACATACTTATATTTTAGTTAATTTAATTAATATATGAATGTGTGATTCATAGCATGTATTCATATATTAGTTTGGCTTTATGAATATAACTCATGTATTCATATAATATTAAACTAATATATGAACTTTATGAATATAACTCATGTATTCATATAATATTAAACTAATATATGAATATGTGTTTCTCATATATTCATATATTTAACTAATATGAATATGCTGGAACCACATATTCATATATTAGTTTAACTAATATATGAATACATGATTTGAATATAACCCATGTTATGAATCATACATTTATTTTTTGAATTGAGAATATAAAGTGTGACTACTTAAAAAAATGAATACATGATTCATAGCATTGGTTATATTCACAAAACCAAATTAATATATAAATATGTATCCATGCTATGAATCACTTATTCATATATTAGTTTAAAAATTAATGTATGAGTAAGTGATTCATAGAATGGATACATATTCATATATTAGTTTGACTTTGTGAATATAACCCATGTTATGAACCATGTATTCATTTTTTTAATTAGTCACAATTTATATTTCTCTATTCAAAATATGAATGTGTGGTTCATAACATGTGTTATAATAATAAAAATACTATATCATTATTTATTATATAAGTATATAAGTATTACTTTTATTATTAAAAAGTAATTCATATATCCAATTTTTTATTTATTTATTTTTAATCACATCAATAAAGAGTTTTTTTTTTTATTATTAATTTTATTTTTAAACATATTTTCAATTTAACTTAACCATAATTATATAGATTGTAGTGTAAAATGTGAGTAGTAAATATACATTCTCAACAAAAAGACTAACTCATAATTTTTTAAACATCAATTTTTTCTTAATCATAACTAAGAAAGCATCAACTTCATCAATTACATCATAGAAGAAGTATAAACCATTTTATCAATCTTTGAATACTCTATCATTTCAAAATGTACTCTAAAACATGTTCCCACACCTTTCTAAAATGAAAACTCCATAATTAGGCTATTTCATGGTGGAGAGAGTGAAAATAAACCTTGTGTTATGAAATCCTCTATAAGAGACAAATTGATTTGTACACAATTACAAAATAATGCTTTGATATGTAAATTCAAAGATGTTAATTATAAATAATTTACTATTTTTTTTTGGATTGACTCTCACTGACCTCTAAAGTACATGTAATTCTTTGTTTCAGAGGCTTATCGTTTTTTTTTCCCACAAAACTAATAGACAATGGAAATCTTATGGTGGAGGGACCATGGTCTTATTCAAACAATGCTTCTCCAAATTTAACACTACTTCATTATCTTTTTCCTTATCCCTACCTCATTATTTCTTCCCTCGACCCTAATCTAGATGAGATCGATAAATCTCCCCCTCCTTTTATGTTACAAGAAAATCCTTAAAAAAATTTAAAATCCTTAGGTAAATATATTCCCTCGACCCTAATCTAAATGAGATCGATAAATCTCCCCCTCCTTTTATGTTACAAGAAAATCCTTCAAAAAAATTTAAAATCCTTAGGTAAATATATTAGGAAGATCTAATCCAACATACTAAGAGTACTTTGGAACTCAAGTTAAGATATTCTAGATAAAATTATTTAAGACAATGAATATTTTAAATGGACTCAATAGTTAGATTACAATTAAGGTATTCTAGATAAAATTATTTAAGATAATGAATATTTTAGATAGATCCAATAGTTGGATTATAATAGATAAAATTATTTAAGACAATGAATATTTTAGATGGACCCAATAGTTGGATTACAATAACATGACCTTAAGGTGTTGACGTTGTATGTAAATAAGCCAATTGAAGGAATATTTCCCAAAGGAAAATATATCTTAAGTCCAAAAAGAGTAAAAACAGTAAACCTAGTTGATGGAATGACAAGACATTAAAGCCCTTTAAGGAGATACCAAAAACACATACAAAAGAACATAATCATGTAATTTAATAAATGACATATCAAACCTTTTAATGGGTGTGAGGTTGATATAGAGACAATAATTACCAAGGATTCATCATGTAATTTAATAAATGACATATCAAACCTTTTAATGAGTGTGAGGTTGATATAGAGACAATAATTACCAAAGATTCACCCTCTCCACTATAGATTTTCATGATTGACTACCCCTTATTGTGGATTAAGAGCAACCATGACTTTGATAACTCAAACTAAGGGAAATATCCCCTGTGACCAAACTATATGAGGGGATGTAATTATCATTGTTTGGGACTCCAACAACATCTAATCAATCAACTAGGTGGATAGAGAATTATTTATAAAAAAAATGATAGGAAAAGGGAAGTTAATTAAGAGGCAAGATCACAACCAAGAAATAAAAAGGACACATCTCTTTGAATATTGTAAGAATCCAAGATTATACTTAGCTTTGGCATGTAATTAGACATTTATCATTGAACACAATATTAAAAATTGAATTATGACCTTAGGTATAGCCTTTATAGAAGTCAAATTGTAGAATACCACACCCTAAAAATGACAATTTTTTTTAATAAATTCTCTTATTAGTCATACAATTATTTAACTTATTAAAAACATGTTATTAAACATTTATAACATTTTGAAAGAAATTTAAAATAAAAGAATGAAATATCAAACTCAAATTATAGAAGTTTTTATATATGGCTTTTATCGCAAATTCATAAATTCCACCTCTCAATAGAGGTTTCCCATATCTAATCCATTAGATATTTTAGCCTGAGGACTGATATGAAATATATAATTACAGCAGAAAACAACACCATATACCTCGCTTCATTTCAGGCCAAATCACCAGACAACTCAAGAGAAAAGATACAAAACAATTGTACTTCAGTTGCAACTAATTACAATGCTTACATCACACTTTTCCATGCATATAATC
>ML776650.1:1974794-1986257 GCA_009831015.1 Picea engelmannii | reverse complement strand
ATGGTGCGCTGTAATGATTCAATTGAGGAACAAATAAACACAATCCTGAAACTTTTAAAGTGTCGTGTAAGCAAACATTAACACACTGTAATGAACTGAAACTATGATAAACCGAAACGAAATCTGTGAACGCTAAGCTACCTTAGGTGCGGGCTATAAAATATCGAAATGAACTAAAGCTATAACAACACAAACTAAATCTATTGCAAATTAAGGCAGCGACTTGCACCAGTTTGGCGGGCCCAACCAAATGACACAAACGCTGTGGGAGAACGACCAGAGCCGACTAGATCATTCTACACAAATACATATTGTAAGCTCACGCCTCATTAACTCATCAAAAGAGTATTCAGATCATATGACAGTCAAGGAATAGAACGTAACAACAGTCTGTATTAAGGCATAGGTTCACGGTATCACATAATCCAGTAACAATAGCAAATAGAAACTGTAACAGTAGTAGTAATCGTAACCCGTTCTCAGCAGTGATCCCGGGTTTTAATAGAAGTCTCATGGTTCATAACAGTCGAATAACAAAGATGCCTAAAACAAACGGATCCCTGATCCGAGGGTAGTCGTGGAATCAGTTAAAACGTATATCACATCTTCGTGACAYGTAGTGTCAYGAAGTGTGAATGGTGAAGAGTAGTCGATCCAGGTTTATCATTATGCTCTCGAGTGCTCTGTGGCGATAACTCCAGCTGGCCTGTGAACCTTTCTGTCCTTCATTCGAACCATAACGCACACCATAATGCACAGCTCTCGAACGACTCCACTGGTACCTCCACGGGTGCAAGTTGGTACCTGGTACCGACATCCTGTTCCAAAAATAGCAGTGGTACCTAACCCAAGTGATATTAGTCACATTATCAATTTAAAGCATTAAAGTGCATAAAAATAGTTTGAAATGCAAAGATACCTTAGGTGACCCCTTTTGCATGGTAGGGAGATGTTAAGTATGTCAAAATGAGGTCAAAAGGGTGGTACTGGCATATGAATGGAGGTCTGTAGTATATAATATAGGCAAAGAGCAGGGTCAAAACCGGGGACCAACAATTCGTAACCATAAAGAGCTTGTAAAGGTGTCATTTTAGTTGATGTGTGATAAGTGGAATTATACCACCACTCAGCAAGGTGCAACCATTGAAACCATTTATTTTGTTTGTCAGAGATAAACCAACGAAGATAGGTTTCTAAACATTTATTGACGACTTATGTTTGACCATCCGTTTGAGGGTGGGAAGCTGAGCTCATATTGAGAGAGGTTCTGATCTGTTTGCAAAATTCTCTCCAAAAATTCCCTTTAAATTTGGCATCTCTATCGCTTACGCTAACCTTAGGGAACCCATGTAGTTTGTAAATATTTTTAGAGAATATTTCAACCGTTTGTTTTGCTGAATCTGTTTTCCTTACTCCAATAAAGTTTGCATACTTAGTTAGTCTGTCTATTACCACTAATATTTTATCTTTTCCGTCGGATATGGGTAGTCCTTCAATGAAATCCATTGAAATTTCTTCCCATTTTTGGTTGGGAATGTGTAACGGGTGGAGTAACTCAGGGGTCGACACATTTTCATTCTTGTTCCTTTGACAAAGATCACATTCTGCTACATATTTTCGAATATCTGCACTCATCCCTTTCCAAAAAAATGATCTTCATGCATTATAGTATGTTTTGAAAAATCCTACATGACCTCTAGCTAGGAAATCACGAGATTCTTGAAGAACCTTGGCCTTAAATCTTATGTTGGTATTTAAGTAGATTCTCCATTTATACCATAATATGTCGTTTTTCCATTCAAACTTAGGATATTGATTTAAATTGTTGATTATAGATCAAGTCTCTATGTTTTTCGCATACTCAGTTTGGATTTCATCCAACCATTATGGGATGGATATTGATATTGCAAAATCTTGTGTTTCTTCATCTTTTAGTGATAGGGCATCAACCACGATGTTGTCTTTTCCTCTTTTATGTAGAATTTCTATATCAAACGAGACTATTTTCTCTATTCACTTTTGTTGTTCGGTTGACAATGTTTTTTGTTGCGACAAGTACTGGAGACAGTTATGATATGTGTGTATCAAGGACTTAATTCCTAATATATATTGGCGTCATTTTGTTAATGGATGCATGATGGCAAGCATTTCCTTGTTGTAAGTGTATTGTAAGCATTTTGTTTGATTTAATTTCCTGCTCTCAAAAGCTATTGGGTGCCCATCTTGCATCAATATTGCTCCAATTCCAAAACCTGACACGTCACACTCGTTGATGAAAGGTTTGGAGAAGTTAGGTGTTGCTAATACCGGGGTTCTGGACATAATGTTTTTTAAGTTTTCAAAACATTTTTGTGCTTCCACATTCCATTGGAAGGAGTTTTTCTTAAGGAGATTTGTTAGAGGGGCGGTTAAATGAGCATAATTCTTGACGAATCTTCGATAGTATCCTGCCAATCCTAGAAGTCCTCTTAACTTGGATATGTTTTTGGGTTTAGGACATTCTGTGATTGCCCTAATTTTATTGGGGTCTACCTTGACTCCCTCTTTGGTTATGATGTGACCAAGGTACTCTACTTCCTCCTTGCCAAATGTACATTTTGACATTTTGGCGTAGAATTGATTTTCCTCCAGAAGAGATAACACTTGTCCCAAATGTTTCATATGCTCCTCCCATGTTTTACTGTACACTAAGATATCATTGAAGAAGACTAAGACATGTTTCTGTAAGTATGGGTGAAATAATTCATTCATTGTCGCTTTGAAAGTGGCAAGGGCATTAGTTATCCCAAAAGGAATCACCTTGAATTCGTAGTGTCCTTCGTGTGTCTGGAAGGCAGTCTTGGCTACATCTTCTAGTCTGACTCTAATATGATAGTACCCAAATATTAAATCAAGTTTTGAAAAATATCTTGCTCCATGAAGTTCATCCAACATTTCATCCATAAACAGGATGGGAAATTTATTTTTAATTATTATTTTGTTTATCCCTTGGTAATCTATGCATAATCTAAAAGATCCATCTTTCTTTCGAACTAACACTACTTGAGCTACATATGGACTTCTTCTTTTCATGATGACACCACATTTTAATAGGTTTTGGACTAATCTTTCTATCCCTATTTTGTGGTGATGGGGGTCTCTGTATGGTCTAACCTTGATTGGGCGTGATCTTGGTTTAGCTTCAATTATATGTTCAATTCTTCTTTGAGGCGGTAACTCCATGGGAAGGTCTTGAAATACCTTCTTATGTTTTTGAATTAGATCTTGGATGTCCGATGTTCTGGAGTCATCCTGTTCTGATTCTTGTATTTATATGTTGTGGCATTGGATGAAGTATGTGGTTTCTCCTTTTCAGATCATTTTTTCCATTTGTTCTGATGACACAACCTGTGTTTGTGGAGGTTGAAAACCATCTAATTTATAATGTTTCCATTGCCACTTGAATTGGATGAAATGTTCCTGTTGATTGACTGAGTATGTGCCCAAGGTTTGTAACCATTGGACTCCTAAAACCACATCTACTCCTCCTAGAGGGACGGTGTAGAGTTATGATTCCAAATTGAAATCTTGGATTTGGAGATTCACCTTATGGCATTTTCCGACATTTCCATTTATTTTATTTTATTTATTTATATTTTTTTTCTGTCTGCAACCATTACTTTCATATCTGGAACTGGATGTACAAATAATTTGAGTTTCCTTGCAATCTTGATATCGAGGAAATTGTGGGTACTTCCAGTGTCAATTATTTATATGATGACATTATCATTTTTGATATGTCCTTTTAATTTGAGAGTTTGTGGTTGGGTAATGCATGTGATGGTTGCAAGTGATATTCTTGGTGTGTTGTCTTCTATGAGTTTTGACGTGTCATTTTGGAAATTTGCCGTTTCTTCATTTATTGATTTTACTGTGTCTCATACATCATCTTTTTCTACTTCATAAGTGTACAATTTTTTTGAGTTATCTTCGATCTGTCACCTATGTCTTGGGTCTCATTTCTCTCCACATCATTTACATTTTCCTTCTTTTATTCTTCGGGACTCTAAACTTCTTCTTCTATATTCAAGTAGATTGGGTGGTATGTATTTGTCATTTCTTGTGGTCTAAGGTACACTCCTTCTTGAGTAAACCTTGTTGAGTCTTGATTGGTCTTCTATTTTTTCTTATGCGGCTTTTGCCTTGCGTATTGTTATTTCCACCGTAGTAACCTCATGTAATCTTAACTCGTCTTGGATATGTGGTTTGAGACCACCTATGTAAGACTAGAGTAATTGATCATCAGATGGTCCAAATACTCGGGTGGTGAGAGCTTCCCACTGATGCATAAATTCATCTATGCTACCTTTTTGTTGTAATTTGGTCAGTTTTGAAAAAAAACATTTTCTGAGATGCCCTAAAATCTTTTACAAAAATCATTTTTGAAAGAATTCCAATTATATGACTTAATTCTTCCTTTCCACCATAGATACCAATTGTATGCAGTGCCTTCGAGGTACATGGACGCGTATTTGACCTTTTCTTCATCTGTTGTAAGATTATATATATCGAAATGTTCTTTAGTTTTGTTAAACCAAGGCATGCATTGGTTGTCACCTCCATTGTATTTTGATAGTTCAATTTTGGCTTTGGGAGGATAAATTATTAAGGGTTGATGTTGTGATATAGGTCGGGAATTTGAACTGTAGGGAGGTGGCGACAACAGTGGTGGTGGGGGTGATGTGTTAGATGTGATTGAATCACTTGGTTGTGGTTGGGTGGCTTGTTGGTTCCCTTGGCCCTTTATTGCATTTAAAATCTCATTAAGCTTTTCTTCCTGATGTTGTGTCATCACAACCAGACTTTGTTGCAAATCGTCATTTATTTCTCGTTTAAAGTTTCCCAAATCTTGTTGTTGGTTAACCCCGAGTTGTTGAAAAATATCGTCTTTAAGGTCTTGTTTTAGATTGTCAAGCCATTTTGTAATTCGATTTCGATTTCCATTGAAATATTTTCTTTAAGATTATGGGTCAACTCTTGTTTCAATGCTTCATTGTTGAGACTCATTTCTTCTAGTAACTCATCATGAGTTTTTTTTATTGACTTTTCGAATGATTTTCTAATGCTTTTACACTCCTAGTCTATTTTTTCCACTTGAGTTTTTAATTCGAACATCCTTCTGGTGTTTGGGGGTGAGTATTTTTCTGTAATTTTGATCTTGCTTGGGATATCCCCTTTTTTAATATTTGATACGATGGGGAGGGTTACGAGAGGGTTTGGAGAGAGGGGGGTGTGTGGGAAGGGGAAGGGTTATAGGAGGGTTTGGAGGGGGGGGTGCATGGGAAGGGGAGTGGAGAGACTACGATTTTAGACTGCGGGTGAGGGGAAAACGTGGGGGTGTGGGGAATGAATGTGATATGGGGGAGCGACCAGCTCTGATACCAATGTAAAAGACACAAGGGTTTCGTAATGAAAAACTCACTCTGAATTCATAATAAGATATATATAATAATAATTGATTGTAAAAATGATGATGATATTGCAAGGATAGGGCCTGCCTATATATATGCCCTTCATGGTTTTATGAAGAGTCATGACTTTTAGTCATGACCTTTTACTACATTAATGTTTAATTTCACTTTTATTTATTATTTTAATGTCTATATATTATATTATCTATTTATTAAGACATAGTTGAAAATGTTGAAGTATTCATTAGTAAATATCCCGAGAGAGTGATCCACATGGACATTGTGGTCGTGGATGTCCCTGATGTATGGGGGATGCTTTTGTCCAAGAAGTTTACTGGAATGTTGGGAGGTACATTAGAAATGGATCTAACTTACATCAATATGCTTGTGAAGGATGGGACAATAGAGTTCCTCACAAATATGCCAATGACCAAGGTCCACGTGCAAGAAATTGACAATGATGTTGAAACTAGTGAGCCAATCAAGGGAAACCTTCCTGTATTTTCTCCAGAGGATTTGCCTTTCGCTTCAGAGGAAGATTTTCATAAAATACAATGGTCAAAGAAGGAAGAATATCAACAACTCCTAGATAAATACAAGGACAAATAATTTGGAACCATCAAGCTATTAAAGAAAGAGGATGATGATATACTGATCAGACCAACAGAACAAGAAGTCTTCACAGTTGAATCCCAACCTCCTCCCTCAAAACAATATACTAGAGTTATACAAGAAACAACCAAATTCAAAGGAAAGGAGTATCAAGAGGAAGATACAGTTTGGATGTGGGATAAAAAAAAAGGGAGAGCCTACTAATATTAAGGGGAATGCACAGTTTTGGCTTGGACCTTTTAGAGTTGGAATGAATTCAGTCAATGATGCATACTATCTATCCACGTTGGAAGGAAGAAGACATCCATTACTGGTTAGTGGACACCTCCTTAAACCCCATCATGGGGAAAAGACTTGAATTCACAGGTAAGTACATGTAAGTTAGGTAGGCATTTGCATTCATTGTATATATCATCTGCATATCATGCTAGAGTAGTATAATTGTAGTTTGATTTTCATTTTGTATATATATGCATGTTTACTTTTATTCCATTATATCATATATGAGCGAGGGGTAATATCACCACCCTAAAAATTACTAATTCATTTTGTTGAGATTTAGCAGATACAGGTCATGCCAGAGGTGTTGAGGATCTCATGCACTCTACGGTAAGCACATATCCTCGAGTTGGAGCCAGATGTTATCCCCTATCCTAGGGATAACTAAGGAGATTATGTCTCGAGGCCCACGAGTCCTAAACATGGAGTACCGAGAGCCAGATGACTTGAGCTTGGCCCCAAAGGGCCCATATTTTGTTCAATGCATCCCATCTATCAACAACAACAACATCCATCCCACCAACCTGGTCCTGAAGTAACAGTGGGTCTTGCTCCATGAGGTAAAGTGTTCGGGTATCATGGTATGTGTCACTCTGATTTTTGAAGTATTTGAATATGTTGCATTGAACTCTCCTTTATTTCATAACGTTTGCTCGGAAATTATGGTATTTAATTTGTTCATACCTGGGGGGATGATAAAATGCTCTAGTAAGATGGAACCCTTTAGGATGAGTTTCTAGTGGGTGGGTCTATGAAAGGTCATCGTCCATTCCTTCCATACTTACCATTTGTCATCATTATCCCTCTCATCTCCCCCTACCTTGGTTTAGGCATTGGGTTTGCCACACTAGGAAGGGTTGTACCTTGCCTTGTGGGAAAAAGGGGATAAAGGCAAGAGTTAAAATCCAAAATAAAACCTTTGATATGCTTCGCCCAAGGATTCCCAAGAAAGAAATAAAAGGATTCTTAGTAAGAAAAGGGGACCTGTAAGATAAAATAAAACTCAAGGTCTAGTTGGTGGATGGGAGGTCTCATCATGAGCCGGCCTATTAGGTCCATGGGAATGTAAAGATATGATACTACCATCTATATGGTCACCAAACTAGGGTAGTGGCTCTTGGTAGCATAACTAAGAGAAAGGGGGTCTCATCACGAGCCAAACTTCTCATTTCCGTGAAGTGCTTGTGGGTAATGTTGTCACCTCTGGTCACCACGCCAGGACAATGTCCCCCAACTTTTCCCTTGAAAAGAAAAATAAATAAGACTAAGAATAAAAGGCATTGAATGAGTTAGGAGGCAATGACATCCATGATAAGGTGCAAGTCACCCTCTACAAAGGCACCTACATGCAAGCCCCACATTTCCCTGTTATCATTGCACCTTCTGCCCAAACACTTCCCCTACACCATTTCACACACTTGCATGATCTAGATTGATTCTCACCTAGGAAACACCCCAAACTTGAGGAGGATTATCCCAATAGGACATCTAGAGACCCTCTCCAAACCTGACTTGTTAAACTGCATAAAGTCTTTGAGCATTTATCTGGGTAAAGGGGGGTTTGATGCACATGTTTGGGTAATTTGATTATTGGATGTGATTGACATTGCTATGATCCCTGTGACTTATGAGCCCATGGAGGGTGTACTTTTTTGTTGTTGCAGGACCATGCCCAATGGACATGTACATATGGGGAGATGATTAGCTCGAACCTCCATGGGGATGAAAGCCCACAAATGGATGTTGTGACCCCAGCGAGGGACAAAGAGATGTTAGAGACTTGCACCGGGGAAAATGAAGGACGTTTCACCAGAGACACTTTGGAAGACCTAGACCCACGGGGGCCTTGCTCTTCCACCTGGACATTGTCCTTGGGAGTCCCATGACGTCACCATTATGACCCTAGACGTCAACCAACGTCGGGATTGGCATTATGGAGGTAGTTGTGTGCTAATTGGCACGTGTGGCATCATCTAGGGGCTTGGAAGGCCTAAAGTTTTGTAGATGAGGCCCAACATTTCACCCAGGAGGTTCAATGTCATCCTAGAAGGGCATGACATCACCTCTAAAAGATGGTTTTAGGGTTTAATTATTTAAATTTGTGTAAAAACTGGATTTTTCATGTAATTTGGCCATGTCGGCCTTTTGATGACCTAAAATTAATTAAAGGTCATGATTATTGTATAAATAAAGAGATAAAACTCTCATTTTATCACCATTCACTAATCACACAAGTGGTGGTCTGAAATTCGACCCTCTTTAAGGGTTATTGGTTGAAATTTAGTGGTGCACACTTCTTGAAGGAGGTAATTCTTGGTGTATTTTGGCAAATTTTCATATGGATGATCTTCAACTAGGGTTTATGCTTTATTATTCTTGGTGAAGTAAGTAGAAAATCCCCAGATCCTTCAATGACTCCTAACATTAATGGAGGCACATTGAACTAGATGTCACTTCTGAGGTGCAACACCCTTTAAGGTACAAATTAACTTTGATATTCCTTTATTTTAAGGCCAAATAGATGTTGACACCTTGGAAAAATGGTTAAGTATGCTAGAGGGTTATTTGTTTGTCCAAAGTTTTTCCAACAATGAGGAAATCACCTTCACGCTCCTTAAGGCCCTTTCCCATGTTAGAGATTGGTGGGAGACTTACTGTGAGTAGCATGTCGAAGATGAGTCTGCAATTTTTGGGCCAGGACCCACTTGGGCGAATTTTGTTGATTCCCTCAAGGGGAAATACTACACTATTGGAAACTATGATGACCAGTACATGAGATGGAAAACTCTGCGTCAGGAGAGAGACCAAACAATGTCAAAGTAGACCAACATCTTCCATACCTCGTGCACAAAACTTAGTACTAAAGACTTTGAGTGACACCTAGTTTTGAAGTACTGCATTGGCCTACATAGGTATATCCAAACATATATATCTTTGACATCTCCTCACTGTGAGCCACTTACCGATATGTTGTCAAGATCGTGCAAAAGTTCAAGAAAAAGAATAAGCGATATTTCAGTTCTACAAACCCATCGCAACAAAATCCTGATAAGGGTGGCCTTATCTCCAAGGAAAATGATAGAGTAAGGATGGTTAGTCCCAAGACAACTAGTCCAAGCCACCAACAAAGAAGGGTAATGGGAAGTCGAAGGACACTGGCAAGTGGTGCGAGTTACACAAAATCCCTTGGCACAATACCAATGAATGTCGCTCCAAATAGTTATTGTTGGATTAGACAAAAGCCCCAGGGAAATATGTTGACACAGACTCTGATTTAGAATCAGAAAAGGGAAAACAAATTATTGACGCAAAACTAAGTGTCACCATCTCTACCAAAAAAGTCCTTCTAGAAGAACCATGGGAGCCTGAAGAAGGGGAACACCTCTTCCACTCACATATGTGGGAGAAGGTGACCCCACTCCATTTCATCATTGATAGCGGTAGCCAGAAGAACCTAATTTCAACATAGGTCATCAAGAGATTGAACCTGACAATGACATTTCATCCTCAACAATACACCATCGGTTGGCTCAACCAAGGACAAGACATCCACGCCATCCAACAATGTCACTTAATTTAATATTATGGTAGTTGCGGGAGGTATTTACCTCCACGTGTGAACCTGACAAGGATAGAAGACTCCGGGAAGCAAGAGAAACCTTAATGAGTTGGCTAATAACCCTAGAAACCTATTCGGCTCAAGAAGATAATTTATATTAGGCTATTAGCCTCCAAGAGAAGAAGTCGGCCAGAAATAATAATAATATACTGAACAAACACATATCCAGAAACAAAAGTCAGCCCCAACAAAACTGGCAAGACTACTATAAATACAGGGCACCAGTTCTCATTTGTAGCATCTCAGAATTGCAGTTCCTAGTTTGGTGCACACTGTAGTTGCAGTCTTGTGCGCAGGTTTGGAGGAGAGCTGTTGGTGCAGCTGCAGCAACAACAAGTTTTCAGTATTGGCTTGAATATCTCTTGGCTAGGGTTTGGATTATCTGATCAAATTTTTGTGATGTGCTATGCTTGGGGAAAGGTGCACTACTCTTTGTTTGGCTATCTAGCCTAGGGTTTACTTCCGGAGGAATTCTCAGTCAAGGTTAAGGTGCTCGGAGGGAGGCTTGGGCCTATGGCTGGGTGATGAGGGTATCATCAATGGTAAAATGAGCACACCATATTCTATATTCTAATAGGTCATGGGCCCACCACCCCTTCAATCAGCCTAAAATGCTGGAAGGAAACATAACCGCTAGATATTAAGCTCGTTGAGGAACTGCCGCTAGGGTTTCTAGCAGGAGTAGCTTCCAAAAGAACTGTAGCTAGGGTTACTAGTAGAAGCAGTTGCAAAAACCCTAAACTTCTTGTTGAGGCACCTTAAGTGACGAGATTGACCTAATCTCCAGATAGATCAGTGCACCCTAGCCCATTGCATCTCCTGGTACTCTCAGAAGGCCAAGACGTGAAGTTTGGATTTCTGGTCAAATCTAGGGTTTGACCAAGTCAAGCAAGCCATGATGAACTCTATGAAGTCTGAGAACAAGCTAGATGGAGCCTCTAACTTCAGAGCATGGAACACAAGGATTGACCTCATCCTTGCTAAGAATAAAGTGTTGGATATTGTGAAAGGAAAGATCATGAAGCCAGAGTTTAAAGAAGGAGAAGAGAAGGAACCGCAGAACGTTGCAGCTATGGAGAAGTTCAAATATGTTGACATCAATGCCATGAGTATCATAGTGGATTCCATAAAAGACCACTTGATACCCTACATCTCCCATCTTGACTCATCGAAGAAGATGTACGATGCCCTAACAAATCTCTTCTCAGTCAAAAACATTGGACAAGTCATGAGTCTAAAGAATGAGCTTCGTGACATGAAGATGAATGATGATGACAACATAACATCATACTTTGTAAGGATCTCCCAGTTAAGATATCAACTACAAGCTATTGAAGAGATCACTTCAGAAAAGGAAATTGTGAACATAGTACTCAATGGTCTTCCCAAGACATGGGATGCATTTGCCGCAAGCATGAACACAAGGAAGGAGTACCCAACATTTGAAGAACTTTGGACTTGCTATGCTCAAGAAGAATCAAGGATCAATGCAAAAGAGAAACC
>ML776650.1:1946352-1965701 GCA_009831015.1 Picea engelmannii | reverse complement strand
TGGTTGAGGTACATGTTGGGTACATGGTTGAGACAAGTAGTTGATGAGTTGGCACATACATGAGGTGTATAGTTGATGATGTTGGTACATCTTGATGAGTCATAGTTTTTGTGTATTTGATGCATGATTGGTACATATTTGGTGCATGGTTGATGCAATTGTTGACGGTACAGGTTGAAGTATAGGTTGGTGAACTCGTTGATGGTACAGGTTGAGGTACAGGTTGGTGCATGGTTGATGCACTTATTTATGGTACATGTTGATTACAGGTTGTTTTGTACAAGTTGTTACAGGTTGTTTGGTGAAGGTTGATTGGTATAGATTTACAACAGTTTATCTCACAGTGATAGTGTGACAGTGGTTCCATCATTCTACTTCTACGACAAGGCAGTTGGACGGGGCAAGGACATGTGGTTGTAGCCGGAGAACATAGGGAGTTGTATCCTCCTTCTGGTTGTAGCTAGAGAACTGGGGAGTTGGAGCTTCCCTCGGGTTGTAGCTTGAGAAACTAGGGGGTTGGAGCCTCCTTCCAGTTGCAGCTGGAAAACAAAGGAAGTTGGTGCTTTCAATGAATGTAATTCTTAAATACATATAAGAGAAATAATTTCGTGGTTTTCTCCCATTTTGGGTTTCCACATAAAAACAATGGTGTACTGTGTATGTGTATGATTGTTTATTTGTTATTCATTTATTTACTCTGCAACTATTGGATGATAATGCTACATTGATATAACACTTACATTTTATGGTTAAAAATGATTAAATTTATCTATTACTGATTCACCCCCCCCCTCTAAGTAATCCAACAATTGGTATCAGAGCCGGTTCCTTCAGAAATCAGTTTAACCACTGGAAGGAGATCATGGATTATTTTAAGAATGGAGTACCATTGTTTAATGGTCAAAATGGGTTAAAGTATGAAATATGGAGCAAAAGCACGAAAATATTTTTACAGGAACAAGGGTATTATATTTGACTATCAGTCATTATAGGATATGATAGTTCAAAAATGGCAAAGACTGCAACCAAGAAAGAATTGAAGAAGAATAACAAAATAACAATGGTTTTCATTTGGGAATGATTACCTAATCTAGTAAGAGAAAATGTTGGTAAATGTTCACCAACGAAAGAAGTTTGGGATAAGTTACATGACATATATTCTTCACCCATCATAGATTCAAAAAATGCCAAAGAATATGCACGTACAGATCAAGAATAATTATGTTCACCATGTCAAACAGATTCAAAAGATGAAGAGTACATAATCAACAAAGGTATGTTGTTTTTCTTTAATTGTGAAAAGCACAGACATCTTGAAATAAAATGCCATGAAGGAAATGAGACAGAAAAACTAATTGAAAAAGAAGACAATTATGAAGCAAAATTGATTAGTGCTTTAGATGAACTAAGAAAAGAAAGAGAAGAAAACAAGTCACTCAAGAAAGAATTGATGAAACAAAAGGAAAGTGTTCACATTTTTTAAGAAGCCCAACAGGTCATCGAGAACTTAAGAACTCAACTAAAAGAAGCCAGAAAGATCGAAGAAAATCTTGAATATCAAAAGCAGTATTTGGAAGCCATCATAGCATCACATAAGGAAGAAGCATAAATGAGAGAGAAGATATTGACAGATCATCTTAAGGAAATAACTAACGATCTAAACTAGCTTGAGGCTAAGTTTGGTCAATATAAAGAACTTGAAGAAGAAATAATCACATTAAAAATTCATCTTGAAGAAGCGAAAAGAACATAAGAAGTCATGAAGTCTCAAATAATGAAGAAAGAAGAAGAGGTTGAGAATCTTGAAGAAGTTGTCACATTGAGAAGTAAAATCATCAAGCTCTACAAAAACATTGAAGAGACAAAAGCACCCACATCAGTTATAGAGAATGAAGAGAAGCACTCTAGGTTGCTAGAAGAAAATAGAAAGAGTTATGCAAAAGTACTCAAAGGAAGGAATCATGGCTAACCAGAATCCAAGAAAATTATTGAAGATACATCTTCAATAAGACCATCTATGTTCAAGCCACAAAGAAGCCTCAATCATGATCATGATTAGTCAAGGCAAAAGTTCATAAGGAATACACCACAAAGAAGATCATTCACTCCCAGGTATGCAAATTCCTTTTATGGTCATTGTTTTTATTTGACTAATTTTGGACATAAGGTTACAGATTATAGGGATTATAAAATAAATGTTCAAGCAAGAAGTGCATATGTGGCCCCACATAACATTGAATGTTATAAGTGTAATAACTATAGACACATAGCCAGTGATTGTAAAAGCACGATCGATACTTCCATGAAAGAGAACACTGATATTAGATATAAGAAAGTATGGATAAGAAAACACGAAGAACAGGTGAACAAAGACCAGGTCCCAAAGATCGCAAGATTGACAATAAAACGAGATGAATAAAATTCAATAGAGAAAAAGAAAGACGTCAGATACAAAAAGGTTTGGAAAATATCTGAAAGAAAAGAAGGACAAATAAATAAGGAACAGGTTCAAGAGATTGTACTTTCAGGCATTGTAGTGAAAGATGAATCCACATACAAAAGGAAAGAAGTCAAAGCTCAGAGAGATGATGAATCTACCAATGAAGAAGATGATGAATACACATCAGAGCAGGAATTGTTCTAAGCCATTCAGCTTAGAGACTCCCAGATAATATGAATAATAGACATGGGGAGTCTATGCGGTAGCTGAGACTGACCAAAGAACCATCCTTTGAGAAACTTGCAGAGTTTGAGTAGACATATTCAGTGCATTCAGTTAGCAGAAGTACAATATGATAGATTAATCAGTTGTAGTAGTACTTCATGATAATACAATGACATCTGAGTCAAAATTATGGATAATTGTGTAGCAGAGTCTTGGATAGAGATAGATTCGTAAGAACACTTAGTAGGTTTGGAAAGATATATGACAGTGGATGAGAGCATGGATTCCAAATCGACATATATTTTTTGGACATGTGCAGTGTATACAACAGTTCACATTCAAAACAGAGTAATGCTTAGAAACAACAATGACAAAACTCCCTACGAGCTATGGAAAAGAAGACCAACAAATGTGAAGAACTTCAAAGTATTTGGAAGCAAATGCTACATCAAAAGAGAAGATGACAGAATGGGAAAGTTTGACTCTCGTGTGGACAAATGATTACTTGTTGGTTACTCAAGTACAGGGAAAGCATACAAGTGTTACAATATGAGGTTGAACAAAGTTGTGGAAAGCATCAATGTAGGAATTGATGAAACAAGTGGACGAGAATTAAAGGAAGAAGAAAATGAATCAATGGAACAACTTTAGGAAGAAGAAACAAAATATGAAGTAAAAGGGGAAGATGAAGAAGATCAGACAAAATTATAAGAGCAGGTTCAACAAGTGCCTCCAAAGACACCTAGCAAACGAGTACAGAAGAATCATCCTTCAAATCAGATTATCAAAAACAAGGATGCAAGAGTTGAGACTTAAAGAAGAATCTGTTCGCCAGAACAAATGCACCTAACACTCTTATCTATGATTGAACCAAACAGTTTTGATGAAGCTAGCAAGGATGAATTCTGGACTAAGGCCATGAATCAAGAACTAGATCAAATAGAGAAGAATAACACTTGGTTATTGGTTCCAAGACCAAGGAATAAGAATGTGATTAGCACAAAGTGGGTTTTTAGAAATAATTTGAATGAAGATGGACAAGTTACAAGGAACAAGGCTAGATTGGTATGTAAAGGATACACACATGTTGAAGGAATCAACTTTGAAGAGACAATTTCCCTAGTTGCCAGAATGGAAGCAATATGATTTATTTTAGCTTATGCATGGTCCAAGAATATTAAAGTGTATTAGATGGATGTAAAATCGATTTTTTTGAATGGGGAACTTGAAGAAGAAGTCTACATCGAAAAACCAGAAGGATTTCAGTTGTCAGAGAACACAGATTATGTGTGTAAATTGAAGAAGGCCTTGTATGGTCTAAAACATGCTCCTAGAGCATGGTACTCTAGACTGCATAAATATCTACAACAGACAGGGTTCAGAAAAGGAAGTGCAGACAACAACCTCTACATCAATGTAACTCAAGATAGTATTTTATTAATTGAAGTTTATGTTGATGATATTATTTTTGGAAGTAATGATGACATGTTAAGCCATAAATGTGCAAAGGACATGCAAAAGGAATTTGAAATTTCATTACTTGGAGAACTATCATTCTTTCCGGGTCTTTAGATACATCAAAGCAACCAAGAAATTTTTATTTCTCAAACTAAGTATATCAAAGAAATGCTAAAGAGGTTCATAATGGAAGATTGCAAACTAGTTACTACTCCTATCCAAACTAGTTGCAAGTTGAGCAAAGATGATGATTCAAAGTCTACAGATCAAAGGCAATAATGGTCAATGATTGGTAGCTTACTATATGTGACAACATCCAGACCAGATGTAATGCAGGCAGTTGGACAAGCGACATGATTTCAAACAACATCAAATGAATCACATGTATTAGCAGTGAAGAGGATTTTCAGATATCTCAAAGGAACATAAGAGTTTGGATTATGATATCCAAAAGGAAAGGATCAATCACTTATTACCTACATAGATGCAGATTGGGCAGGTTGCATTGATGACTGATGAAACACCAGTGGAGCAACATTTTACTTGGGTGAGTATTTAGTATCTTGTATAAGCAAGAAACAATCATTAGTATCTTTATCTACAACCGAAGCAGAGTATATTGTAGCAACATGATGTTGTACACAGATTCTATGGATGAAACAAACTATGATAGATATATAGGTTGAGTATGATGATCCCATTCAAATCTATTGTGATAATACAAGCGCCACCAGTATGTCAAAGAACCCATTGATGCACTCCAAGATGAAGCAAATTCCAATCAAGTATCACTTTCTACGAGAACATGTTGTAGAGAAGAACAACACAGTTGAATATGTGGGCACAAAAGAACAAGTGGTAGACATCTTTACAAAACCGCTTCCACAGGAAGCCTTTGAGTATCTTTGCCATAGATTTAGAGTAATTTCTACTCCAAAATGAATGCTTTTGAATGCTTATCTTATATGTCTTAGATTTACACGAGGAAGCACCACAAAGAGGACAAATTAGGCTGGGAGATCAGTTTCAGGAAGAGTTCAGTCAGGGGGAGCAGCCCCAGATGGAAAGATACCTTTTCCATCGATGACAAAGGGGGAGAGATTTATCAGATGCAAAGGAAAATGCTTGGAGAAAGAGCACAGAGGCATGGTTCCAGGGGGAGCATGAGTGATATGACTTCAATATTGCATTAGAGTGTTTCCATCAATGCTAAAGGGAGAGATTGTTGATTAATTGGGTTGGTTTTCATTGATGTCAACCCTTCAAGAAAGTCCGGTAGCATAAAGGTTTGGGTAATGGACCCAAGTTTGTTTGATGGATAATGGTATGAGTTTTGATATATTTGCAGGCAAGACTATGCTAGATGCATAATACATGTCATGCCATTTTCGGTAGTATGTGGGATGCCACATAACTCCTCATGGTTAGAGAGTTATGGCCATGTGAAGTTGGAGAACCCTCATGAGTCATCTAGAAGCCCCAAAAGGTCAAAGTAGTCAAAGTGGTTGCAAAGAAGAAATTATTTAAATAATAAAGTGAAGTGATGAGTGTACTATAGGTCAAAGTGGTTGTAAAAGAAATTATTTAAATAATAAAGTTAATGGAGAACTTACTAATTGTGGAAAGTGGTTAAGTTAAGTGGACAAGTGGTTAGAAGTGGGTTAGCCCTAAAATAATGAAAGTAGGTTAAGATGATTAGAAGGTAACCCCTTGAGGAATCTACACGAAAGTATAAATAAGAGGCAAGGGTCTCTCATTATAATACACTTGAGCATATTGAATATCTACAAGTGACTAAGGTAACCAAAGGATATCTAAGGCGAATTTCAGAGGGAAGGTGAAGTAAAGAAGGCTGAAATTCAAGGGAGGATAAATTATTTTGATGATGCTTTCTAAGGTATGTTATTTACAGGTCATCTCACCATTTTCAAAATAACGTTTTTTTTCTAGAATGATTCAGACCGCGAAATCTGGAGGTCGTTGAGGAAACATATCCAAGTAGATGTGATAAAAATTTCAGCTTGTGGGTTGTTGTATTTTCAGAATTACACTCCATGGAAAATAGGGTTTGTGGCTAGTCCTGAAACTAGTCTATAACATGTGTTTCGGGTAAAAATGTCATAAATTATACATAACAGATCCAAATTAAGTAAGACCATATGTATTGGTTATAGTACAATCTGTAGTATTTTGTGTACCATTTTTAGATCTGTACAACAAATATTCCTTGTAGGGCATTCTCTACAAGTTCGATCTCTAGAATAAGCCAAAATTCAACAAGGTATGCCATTTTTTCTATAACCCATTTTCTGGGAGGTTCCAAGAAGTGAAACTTGGAGAAATTGTAGACAAGACACTGAAGAACATTGTGCACTATTTTTAGACCTTTATTCATTACAAGTATATAGTTATGATTATTGCAAGTTAGGGTTGTTGACTAATCCAAAACTAATCATGTGATACTAAAGTAAAATTTGATGAAAATGCTAGTCTCAAGTTAAGGAAGGTTTGCAAGTATGTGATCATATACACTAGGTCTATTACAGAGTTACAAATCAGATTTGGATGATGAAATTGATGAGGGCTTTTGGTTGAGGTATGTTACAGATAGAGGCTATATAATAGTGAGGTTGTGGCACATGGTTTGATGTAATGGTTTATGGATAGAGTGATGAATTGTTAGATAAATTTTGATGGTTATATTGGTGTATGGTTTAGGTACATGTTGGGTACATGGTTGAGACAAGTAGTTGATGAGTTGACACATACATGAGCTGTATAGTTGATGATGTTGGTACATTTTGATGAGTCATTGTTTATGTGTATTTGATGCATGATTGGTACATATTTGGTGCATGGTTGATGCACTCGCTGATGGTACAAGTTGAGGTACATATTGGTGCATGGTTGATGCACTCGTTGATGGTACAGGTTGAGTTATAGGTTGGTGCATGGTTGATGCATTCGTTGATTGTATAGGTTGAGGTACATGTTGGTGCATGGTTGATGCACTTGTTGATGGTACATGTTGATTACATGTTGTTTGGTACATGTTTTTCCATGTAAAAACACTGGTGTACTATGTATGTGTATGATTTATCATTTTCTCATTGTTTATTTACTCTGCAATTATTGGATGATAATGCTACATTGATATAACACTTGCATTTTATGGTTAAAAAAGATTAAATTGCTCTATTACTGATTAACCCCCCCTCTCAGTAATCCAACACTAACATCCCATTGCATGTGGGATGAGGATTTTTGGCTAAGAAGTTGAATTTATATGAGGAAAAATGAATTTAATCCAAGGGTTGAGATTTCCCTAAGACATTCGATCGACAGTCCCTGAGCCACAAACTTCTTAACGCCATAACTTGAGCTCCGGGTGATGAAATCATGTAAACTTTATATAGTTGGAAAGGTATTTTGATGAAGAAGATGGTGGTATAGGCTAGAAGGGATGAAATTGGCTACATGTTTTTCAAAAATTGAAATATCAATCAGCTTCATTTTTAATGGATCTGCGTGGCACCTCAACTTCACGAGCTCATATCTTGAGATCCGAGCGTCAGATTTGGGAAAAAATTATATCATTGGAAAGATAAGATGATGAAGATCACATCTGAAGGGATTTAAATGGCTGAAAAGTTGATTATCACTTCCAGAAATTTAAAACACAATCCCCCTTTTTTAAATGGTAATTAATTAAATTTTGAAAATAAAAGTTTAATTAAAAACTTTTATTAAAAACCGAAAAGGGATCCATTTAAAATATGTGGATATTAATGACAAGGAATTAATGAGACATTAATTAAATGTAATATTTCAAGAATAAAAGTGTATGGGAAATTCAAGAAAGGAAAAACCCTATCTTCTCAAGTAGTTAGAAGATCTAATTTTAAAAAGGGAAGAAGTGATTCATCAAAGGTTCCAGAATCATAATTATTCAGAGGGGCAGGGGAAAAAGATCAAAAGAAGAAAGTAAAACCATCACATGTAGAAAATATTCTGATCAACAAAGATAAATCTCCATCTTCTCCACTTTTTTTCTACTTCTACATTGGTTTCTCATGGCTTCATGTGTGTATTTCTGAACCAATCACGGGTTTGAGTTTTCAATGTTTTTCTTGTATTCTTCAAAAGACTTTTCTTATATGATAATAGAGTATTTACAACCATATATATGACTACCAGAGATTTTTGTAATGAAGAACATATTTCATGAACAAAAATCCACAAAGAATCACTTCGGGGTTGATTTCAATTGTATTTTGTAACTTTGAGTCTTGAGTATGAGATAGTTGAAATTGACCTAACAAATTCCCTTTTGTTATAAGTGTTACAATCTCTTAAAATTATTTGAGATGATCAAATTATTCTCTCCTGTTTCTCGTGAAGAATATATGGATGCATTTGCATGTGATTAAAAAGATTGTATATTTTATGTTGATCACAAAGAAATTATGATGTTGAAGCCATCCTTAAATATTTTCTATGTTAAAGGACTTCTTGTTGCACATAAAGATCAGATTAGGTTATTGAAGAACCATTTTATTGAACAAATTCAAGCAATAAATACCTAGGGTTTGTTGCTTTAGCATTCTCCTAATCCAAGATATCGTAGATATATATTTTAGCCAAAGAGGAGTACCATCTTTATGGCAACACATGGGGATTCATATCCTCGTGAGGTTGTCATTTCGGTCATGACGGATTCAAACGTCAACATTTTTTGGCGACTCAATTGGGGAGCCATTTATTTTCAAGATATTTGAATCCCTGCTTCAAATTTGATCGAGGAACCAGAGTCTCCATGGTTCAAAGTTTTGAAAACAAGATGCATGAAAATTTTTGCTTCTTCTAAATGCAAGAAGCTTATAAAAACATTATTGAAATATGTTGTAATGACCTAAAAAAGACTCAAGAAACCCAAGAAGCACAAAAGATTTGGGAGAATGAACCCTCTGACAACTCCATTGGAAAGACTAAAAAATCTCAAGAAGATGTATATTATGATTCCTCTGAAAAATTTCATTCATGTCATGATGCTCCTTTATCTTCTTTGTCAAGCCCATCAATGCCTTTACAAGGCTCAACAATGAAAAGAATTGTCCAAAGAAGGATGCAATTTCATAGAACTCCTTTAAATCTTTGAGAAATAGATTTTTAGATGCGTGATTTCCTATGAAAATTGTTTCTACAGTCTTTGGAAATACTTCAGAAGATGCAAAGCAACACTTGTTTACTTTCAAGAGTACATGTCATGATTCCATTCTCACTGAGGATAATGTTACATGTAGATTATTTTTACAAAATCTACGAGGGGATGCTTTTGAATGGTATAGTTCATTACTACCTAATTCCATTATAGGTTGGGATGTGTTAGAAAATTTATTTGCAGAAAAGTTCATCCTAAGAGTGCAATCATATGTTTTTGTTGATGCTTTTAATGCCGCCTACCCACCTTCTCCCATATGGACGTAAGATAATGAAGTGACTAATTTTTAGAAAGAATTTAATTGAAGATTGGATGATTTTTATAAGTCAATTCATATTGTTGAAGATGAAGATGAAAATTCTGATTTGCAAGAAGAAAATTTTAGCGTCCTATATACTCCATTTGAAGATTTTTCAAACAACAATTTTGCGAATGAAACAAAGGAACCTCCACCAAATGCATGAGAAGATTTCAACCTTGAAATAGATGATGAAAAGGGTCAAGAGAATTGGTCACAAAAACAAATGGTAGAAGAAATGGATCTTGAGAAGAATAATGACCAAGATTGCCATTACATTAAGGAATAGTCTTTTCAAGACATTGTTAATGAATCAAGAATCTTGGACGCGGACAATGATAAGGAGAAAGATGAAAGAATATTAATATTGGAAAGTCTTCATCCAATCAAAGACAATATTATTCTTGAGAAACCAAGAGTTGATTTCATTGAATCATGACCACAGAGCATTGTTGGCCAAACAATGCAGTCAAATTTTGAGTACACATGCTTTAGTTTTTGTCCAATACACATTGAGAGTGCCCCTGACTCATTGTTACAAGCCACAATGATTCGGATTATTTTCAGAATGAAATGAAAGCAGGGATGTTACAACGAAATACCCATAAAAATTTCCAGAAATAGAGAAATACAACAATACATGATTTCTATTAATGAAATAAATATACAGAGACTGTAAAAATGCAGAGTGCAAAACTTGCTAGAATGGTGGAAACTTTATCTCTGAGAAGAGATGTGACGGCTACACTCATTTTCAAGGAGATGATTACAATGATGTTTTGAAGGCCTTTTTTATGATAAACGTGAATGCCAAAACCCTAGACATCCAAAAACCTAACCCTAGGAGATGAAGATCCAAAAGTCATGTGGGCCTCGTTGGGGTAAGTTAGTACATTAACTTCCTAGGGTTGCAACTTTTTCATACGATCTCCATTTTAGGCATGTGATAGCCCGTTGGAAAGGTATTTTCGAGGAATACACATTATTCCATTGAACCTTAATTTTGTCCCCAGTTTGACTGTGGCAAGCCAAAAAAACATTGTTTAGATCCCCAAAACAACCCTTGAAGTACAAAAAGATGTACTGACATGAACAATTCCAAAATAAGCCAGTTGGAATAGGTGGGTGGACACCAATATCCACCTGGATGCTGTGTAGGGCTTCAAGACATCCCCGTAAGTGCATAACCCACAATTATAAGAAATGTCTCCATTACAAAGAAATTTGTTGAACCAAAAATTGTCAAGATGAGCCAGTTGGAAGTTGGAACAGGTAGGTGGCCACCAATATCCACCTAGATCAGTCCTCCCCCATTAGGAAGCAATGGTATACATTGCATTGAGTGCCCTGGGAAGAGGGGAAAGTGTTTTCTGAATCTAAATATTGGTGAGTTGCGTGCCTTGTTGGAGAAGTTGTGCTGCTTGGTCTGTGGAAGGTTGTCACGAACCTGTTGCTAGTGGGGTTGAATCTGTTCCACCAACCTGTTGTCTGTGGGCTTGGCGGGGCATTGTGTAGGCACCATCATAGGTGAAGAAACAATATCTGTAATATGCTTCTGCTGGATAGAAGGTGCTAAGGCTGCAATGGTTGCAGTGGCCTTCTGTGCATCCTTTGAATAATTTGTGAAGAGGATGCATTTTGCAGTATGTGAGATTACCTTGTGGCACTATTTTGGTGGAACAATAGTCAGAACTACCTCTTATGTCTGGTAGAGCTAACCCGCCAGAGTAATAATGACACTACGAGGTCAAGACTCATAAACAACATGATGTTTCCACATATATATTTGTCCCAAAACAACATCACATACATCAAGAGGAGAAACATCACACACTACCTCATCCTTTAAGGGTTGGATGTCATAGGATAAATGACATTGCTCGCTAACATGACGATCTCGTCCTTGGTGAAGCCAACCGATGTTGTATGGCAATGTGTGTGGTGTTTTCGACAACCCCAACTGTTTGATGACCTTAGCTAAGATGAGGCTCTTCTGGATGTCGCTATCAACAATGAAATACAAATGGTCCCCTTCACCCACATTTGTGAATGGAAGAGGCGCTCCCCCTCTTCAAGATTTACTGGTTCTTTTGGTTGAATTATTGTGGCCATGATAGTAGCAGTGGGGTTTTCATCGATGATCTATTTGCTTTCAATATTTTCTAGATTAGATTCTGAATGAGGGATCGACTCCTTGTCTTTGACCTTGACCACCAATGACTGTTTCGAGCGACATTCATCGGTGTTGTGCCAGGGGATTTTGTGGAAGTCGCACCACTTCCCAATGTCATTATTCATCTTTCCTTTACCCTTATTTTCCTATGTCTTGGAATGGTTTTTGGGAGGATGTTGGTTAGGGCCATCTTTACCATGCTTTGGTTGTTGTGGATTTGCAGACTCGAACTCCCATTTGTTCTGGTGCTTAAATTTCTGCTCGATTTTGACAACATATCGACAGGTCGCTGCCTATGATGAGATGTTTAGGAAATCCATTTCGGTTTGGATGTACCTATGAAGAGCCCCGCGGTATTTTAGAACCTCTCGGAGTCTTTGATACCCAACTTGGTGCACAAGGTATGGAAAGCATTGGTGAACTCTGACATTGTTTGGATCTTCTCTTTCCGCAGTGTGGTCCATCTCATGTACTCGTCTTCATAGTTATCAACAAGATAGTATTGTTCCTTGACCACATCCATAAAAAATTCCAAGTGGGCTTGGCCCCATATATTCCAGATTCCTTTGTGGAAATTTGCTTCGAGTAAGTTTTCCACCCATGTTTGACATGGGGGAGAGCCTTGAGGAGTGCGAAGGTGATCTTTTCCCCATTAGAAAAATTGTGAACATATAAATAACCTTCTAGCAGATTCAACCATTTTTCTAAGGCATCCACATATATCTATCCTTCAAATACGAGAATATCAAAATTAACTTGTACCTTGAATGGGGACGTTCCTCCAAAGTGGTCACTTGATGAAGATGCATTTGTTGCTATCGACAGGCGTTGAAGGACGTGGGTAAATTTCTCCATCATTTCATCCCTCTATTGTGTGAGAGCTTGCTCAAGCAACATGTTAATAGAGTCTTCTACTCCGTCATTTTTATTTTCTTCTGCCATAGAGGATTTCATGGGAGTGCGCGAGATATTTTCCTCAAGAGAGATAAGCTCGAGACCAAACTTGCTATACTCAGACCTTGTCGGGGACATGCACTGAAAAATGATCAAGACCAGCCTGCTTTGATACCATTGATCCATATTATCTTCGGAACGAAATGAAAGTAGAGATATTACAATGAAATACCCATAATAATTGCCAGAAACGGAGAAATATAACAATACAAGATTTCTATGAATGAAATAAATGTATAGAGACTGTAAAAATACAAAGTGCAAGACTCGCTAGAATGGTGGCAGCTTTATCTCCGAGAAGAGATGTGACGTCTATGCTCATTCACAAGAAGATGATTATAATGAGGCTCTAAAGGCCTTTTTATGATAAAAATGAATGCCAAATCCCTAGACATCCAAAAACCTAACCCTAGGAGTTGAAGCGCCAAAAGTCATGTCGACCCCTTTGGGGTAAGTTAGTACATTAACTTCCCGGGGTTGTAACTTTTGCATACGATCTTCGTTTTATGTGTGTGATAGCCTGTTGGATGTTATTTTCAAGGACTTCACATTATGTCATCAAATTATATCATTGTCTACAGTTTGATTGTGGCAAGCCAAAAAAAACATTATTTAGAGCCCCAAAACGACCTTGGAAGTACATAAAGATGTACTGACATGAAAACTTCCAAAATAAGCCAGTTGGAATAGGTGGGCGACCACCAATATCCACCTGGATGTTGTGCAGGGATTCAGGACAACCCCATAAGTGCAAAACCCACAGTTACAAAGAAATGTCCTCATTACAGAGAAACGAGTTGAACTAAAAACTGTCCAGATGAGCCAGTTGGAAGTTGGAACAAGTGGGTGGCCACTAATATCCACTTGGATCAATCCTCCCCCCTTAGGAAGAAATGGTATCCATTGCATTGAGTGCCTAGGGAAGAGGGGAAAGAGTTTTCTGAATCTGAATCTTGGTGAGCTGCGTGCCTTGTTGGAGAAGTTGCACTGCTTTGTCTATGGAGGGTTGTCACGAACCTGTTGCTGGAGGGGTTGAATCTATTCCATCAACGTGTTGTCTTTGGGATTGGGGAGAAATTTTGTATGAACCATCATAGGTGAAGAAACAACATCTGCAATCTGCTTCTACTGGATAGAAGGTGCTGAGGCTACAATGGTTTGAGTGGCCTTATGTGAATCCTTTGAATAAACAGTGAAGAGGATGAATTTTGTAGTATGTGAGATTACCCTGCGACACTTTTTTGGTGGAATAGTAGTCGGAACTACCTTTGGTATCCAGTAGAGCTGACCCCCCAGAGTAATAATAACACTACAAGGCCGAGACCCATAAACAACATGACGTTTCCACATATATGGTTGGCTAAAACAAAATCACAGTCATCAAGAGGGGCAACATCACACACTACCTCATCCTTGAAGGGATGGATGTCATAGGACAAGTGGCACTATTGGCTAACACAAAGATATCATCCCTGATGAAGCCACCCGATGTTGTATGACAATGGGTGCAGTGTTTTCGACAACCCAAACTGTTTGATGACCTCATATAATATGAGTTTCTTCTAGCTACCGCTATTAACAATGAAATGCAATGGGGTCCAATTCACCCACATTTGTGAATGGAAGAGATGCTCCCCCTCTTTAGGATGTTTTGGTTCTTTTGGTTGAGTTGTTGAGGTCACGACGATAGCAGTGGGGTCTGCGTTGATGATCTGTTTGTTTTCAGTATTTTCTGGATCAGATTCTGAATCAGGGTTCAACTCCTTGTCTTTGTCCTCGACCACCATTGAATGTTTTGACCGACATTCATCGGTGTTGTGCCAAGGGATTTTATAGAATTCACACCACTTCCCAATGTCATTCTTCGTCTTTTCTTTACCCTTCTTTTCCCATGTCTTAGAATGGTTTTCGGGAAGATGTTGGTTAGGGATGTCTTTACCATGCTTTGGTTGTTGCGGATTTGCAGACCCGAACTCCCGTTTGTTCTGGTGCTTAAATTTCTGCTCGATTTTGACACCATATCGATAGGCCACTCCCCATGATGAGATGTTTAGGAAATCCATTTCAGTTTGGATGTACCTATGTAGAGCCCCATGGTATTTCAGAATCATATGCTGCTCAAAGTCTTTGATACCCAACTTGGTGTGCAAGGTATGGAAAGTATTGGTGAACTCCAACACTGTTTTTCTCTTCTGTTGCTGTAGTGTGCTCCATCTCATGTAATGGTCTTTATAGTTATCAACATGGTAGTATTGTTCCTTAACTGCATCCACAAAACAATCCCAAGTGGGCTCAACCCCATATATTCCAGATTCCTCTATGGAACTTTGCTCCCAGTAAGTTTCCCACCAATGTTTGACATGGGGGAGAGCCTTGAGGAGTGCGAAGGTCATCTTTTCCCTGTCGGAAAAATTGTGAACAAATAAATAACCTTCTAGAAGATTCAACCATTTTCTAAGGCATCTGCATCTATCTGTCCTTCTAATACAGGAATATCAAAATCAACTTTTACCTTGAAGGGGGAGGTTCCTCCAAAATGGTCTCTTGATGAAGATGCACATGTTTCTATCAGTAGGCGTTGAAGGATGTGGGAAAAACTCTTCATCATTTCATCCCTCTGTCATGTGAGAGTTTTCTCAAGCAACAGGTTAATAGAATCTTCTGCTCCACCATTTTTCTTTTTTGCTGCCATAGAGGGTTTATTGGGTGTGAGAGAGCGATTTTCCTCAAGAGATACAATCTCGAGACCCAACTTGCTATACTCAGACCTTGTCGAGGACATGCACTGAAAAATGATCAAGAGCAGCCTGCTTTGATACCACTAATCCAGATTATTTTCAGAATGAAATGAAAGCAGATATATTACAAAGAAATACCCATAAAAATTTCCAGAAACAGAGAAGTACAACAATACATGATTTCTATTAATGAAATAAATGTATAGAGACTATAAAAATATAGAGTGCAAGACTCGCTAGAATGGTGGCAACTTTATCTCTGAGAAGAGACATGACAAATACACTCATTCGTAAGAAGATGATTACAATGAGGCTCTGAAGACCTTTTTATGGTAAACATGAATGACAAAACCCTAGACATCCAAAAACCTAACCCTAGGAGATGAAGCGTCAAAAGTCATGTGGGCCCCGTTGGGGTAACTTAGTACATTAACTTCCCTGTGTCGTAACTTTTGCATACGATCTTTGTTTTAGGCGTGTGATAGCCCATTCAAAATTTCTTTTCGAGGACTATGCATTATGTTGTCAAACTTTGACTCCATCTACAGTTTGACTGTGGAAAGCCAAAAAAACACAGTTTAGAGCCCCAAAACGACCCTGGAAGTACAAAAAGATGTACTGACATGAAAACTTCCAAAACGAGCCAGTTGGTATAGGTAGGTGGCCACCAATATCCACCTAGATGCTGTGTAGGGCTTCAGGACAGCCCCGTAAGTGCAAAACCCACAATCACAAAGAAATGTCCCCATTACAGAGCAACCTGTTGAACCAAAAACTGTCTAGATGAGCCAGTTGGAAGTTGGAACAAGTGGGTGGCCACCAATATCCACCTGGATCAATCCTCCTCCCTTAGGAAGCAATAGTCTCCATTGCATTGAGTGCCCGAGGATGAGGGGAAAGCATTTTCTGAATCTGAAGCTTGGTGAGTTGTGTGCCTTATTGGAAAAGTTGCGCTGCTTGGTCTGTGGAAGGCTATCACGAACCTGTTGTTGGCGGTGTTGAATCTATTCCACCAACCTGTTGTCTCTGGGCTTGGCGGGGCATTGTGTAGGCACCATCGTAGGTGAAGAAGCAATATCTTCAATCTGCTTCTACTATATAGAAGGTTTTGAGGCTGTAGTGGTTGCAGTGGCCTTTTGTGTATCCTTTGAATAGACTGTGAAGAGGATGGATTTTGAAGTATGCAAGATTACCTTGCGGCACATTTTTGGTGGAATAATAGTCGGAACTACCTCTGGCGTCCGATAGAGCTGACCTACTAGAGTAATAATGACACTACATGGTCAAGACTCCTAAACATTGTGACATTTCCACATATATAGTTGGCCCAAAACAACATCAGAGACATCAAGAGGGGAAACATCACACACTACCTCATCCTTGAAGGGCTAGATGTCATATAAAATGTGACATTGCTGGATGACATAAAGATATCATCTCTGGTGAAGCCACTCGATGTTGTATGGATGCGGGTGTGGTGTTGTCAACAACCCCAATTATTTGACTATATAAATTGAGATGAGGTTCTTCTGGCTGCCACTATCAACAATGAAATGCAATGGGGTCCCCTTCACCCACATCTATGAATGGAAGAGGTGCTCCCCCTCTTCAGGATCTACTGGTTCTCCTGGTTGAATTGTTGTAGTCATGACAATAGTAGTGGGGTCTGCATCGATGATCTTTCTGTATTCAATATTTTCTGGATCAGATTTCGAATAAGGGTTCAGATCCTTGTCTTTAACCTCGTCCACCAATGATTGTTTCGAGCGACATTCATCAGTGTTGTGCCAGGGAATTTTATGGAAGTCACACCACTTCCTAATGTCATTCTTCATTTTTCCTTTACCCTTCCTTTCCTGTGTCTTGAACTGGTTTTCAGGAGGATGTTGGTTAGGGTCGTCTTTACCATGCTTTGGTTTTTGAGAATTTGCAAACCCGAACTCCCTTTTGTTCTGGTGCCTGGATTTTTTCTCGATTTTAGCAGCATATCAATAGGCCACTCCCAAGGATGAGATGTTTAGGAAATCCATTTCATTTTGGATGTACCTATGCAGATCCCCATGATATTTTAGAACTAGATGTTGCTCGAAGTATTTGATACCCAACTTGGTGTGCAAGGTATGAAAATTTTTGGTGAACTCCGACACTGTTTGGCTCTTATCTTGTCACAATGTGGTCCATCTCATGTACTGGTCTTCATACTTATCAACATGGTAGTATTGTTCCTTGACTGCATCCACAAAAAAATCCCAAGTGGGCTCGACCCCATATATTCCATATTCCTCCGTGGAACTTTTCTCCCAGTAAGTTTCCCACCAATGTTTGACATGGGGGAGATCCTTGAGGAGTGCGAAGGTGATATTTTCCCTATTAGAAAAATTGTGAACAAAGAAATAACCTTCTAGAAGATTCACCCATTTTTCTATGGCATTCACATCTATCCGTCCTTCAAATACGAGAATATCAAAATCGAATTATACCTTGAAGGGGGAGGTTCCTCCAAAGTGGTCGCTTGATGAAGATGCGCCTGTTGCTATCGACATGCGTTGAAGGATGTGGGAAAAATTCTCCATCATTTCATCCCTTTGTCGCGCGAGAGATTGCTCAAGAAATAGGTTAATAGAATCTTCTGCTCTGTCATTTTTCTTTTATGCCGCCACAGAGGGTTTCTTGGTCGTGCGAGAGTGATTTTCCTCAAGAGAGACAAGTTCGAGACCCAAATTTCTATACTTGGACCTTGTCGGGGACATGCATTGAAAAAAGATCAAGAGCGGTCTGATTTGATACCACTGATCTAGATTATTTTCAGAACGAAATGAAAGTAGAGATATTACAATGAAATACCCATAAAAATTTCCAGAAACAAAGAAATACAACAATACATGCTTTCTATTAATGAAATAAATGTATAGTGACTGTAAAGATACAGAGTGCAAGACTCGCTAGATTGGTGGCATCTTTGTCTCTGAGAAGTGATGTGATGGATAAAGTCATTCACAAGAAGATGATTACAATGAGGCTTTGAAGGACTTTTTATGATAAACATGAATTCCAAAACCCTAGACATCCAAAAACCCACAGGGGGTCATTGTCTTGCAATTGGAGCCAGTTGTTGACCAAAATTGGTCATCTATATTTTCCTACTCTTGGATTAATAAAAAAAATGATATCAAAAGAAGACAACCTTTGAATTATTATAAGTTTATTGTGTATCCCCCAGTCTCAGCTTCGCCAAATATTTTTCATATCGAAAATCATAGTTTGTATGCTCAAGATATCCACATTTACATTTAAATGCCCAATGAGCGCTTCTTCATTTTGCGACAAAGCAAATTTTCTTGGAACCATATTTGATTATCTTGGAATAAATCCTCTTACAATTTTTTTAAATTCCATGAAACAAACCACGTAAAAATCCATGGAATTCACCATGTAAATTATTCTGGTGTAAACCATGTAAAAATATGGTGGAATACACCATATAAAAGTCTTGTGGATATACCACACAAATCCATGGAATAAACCATGTAATTTTTTTTTTTGTAGATATACCACTTAAATATTTTCTCATTCCCCTTTCCCCATTACCTCCTTATCTCTTCACCCCCTTACATTCCTCACTTCCCTCACTCCCAAACATACCACACTTTGTTTCCCTTACCTCACTCTCTCCACACTTCGGTGGGGACGAACTCATCTCACACTTGTTATCTCTCCACACTCCACACTTCACCTCACTACACTCTTCCCTTACCCCTTTCCATACTTAATTGTGTTCCATAACTATTCAGCGGGCGGACTCACCCCTCACTCCTCACCCCCTTCTCCATCTGTCGACCACA
>ML776650.1:1925551-1940264 GCA_009831015.1 Picea engelmannii | reverse complement strand
TTCTGTTCAAGTGCTATTTCTGTTGCTATTTCATATATCGTTTCTGTGTATTGAGAATATTATGCTGGATATTTTACTGTTACTCTGTTATTTCTAGCATTTCGTTTCTGTTCTGCATATTTTATATATCTGGTATCTTGCAATATCTTTATGATTGTGAACATAGATCAACTATCATATTTGGAATCTGATGCTCTAGTCAAATTCTGTATAAATTTGGAATGGACAACTTTGTACATTTACACTTTCTCCAGACTTGGGAATTTTTAGCCCAAATTGGCTATCTCTCAAATGAATCAAAACTAACAAAAACTCTCTCAAGACAAAGTTTTTCAGATTGATGAGTAGATAAAATGTCAACTAACTACCACCTTTTTCAAAAAATTTCAAGCATAATTATCCAGTGGCCCTCACTGGAATTCTTGTAGCCCTCGTCATTGCAGACACACCCCTAAAATTTCATTTGATCTGGAGTTGAAATGCTCCTATTATGGCCAAAAAATGTTTTTGGCTCTAGTTTTTTTTTTTACTAGCGTGGTAATCGGGATAACATGGAATGACACACATCTTCTAATGTCCACCTATCATCCCTTGATTCAACCATATCATCATCCTCCTTTTCCTCCTTCATTAGTGATTGACAATCTCTCTTGCATCGATGATCGACAATTTCTTTTGCATTACAAAAAGGTCCACTGTCGTAGGATTCTGCCGAACTCTAAACATCGGTGATCGACAATTTACTTCCATCAGTGCGCTAGAAAACAACTTTTTCACGGGATTTCATCGAACCCCGAAACCAAAACTAAAATGAATTTGAGTTGTCGATCTAAAAATCAAAAGTAATCCTGGACATCGATCCACTAAACTTTGCTAAGCCCGTAGGTGAATATCAACATCGAACACAATCTAGACAGTCCATTCCCGAACATCGCCAAACCTTGCCAAACTCTGAAACTCCATTGGTGATCAATGATCGATGATTTTCTTTGATGAATTGACATGGAAGACTTCACAGAATTTGTCGAAATCTGATCATCAATGATCGATGTTTCCTTTGGCTAGCGTGGAATGACACATGGATGTTGACGTGGCATGACACATGCATGTTGGCCACTTATCATGCATTGACTCTTCCACGTCATGCTCCTCTTTTCCCCTTCATCGGTGGTTTACAAAAAATATATACTTGTAGAATTTCGCCGAACCCCGATCGCTCCATTGACGATGAATGATTTTCTTCGATAAGCCATATTTGTCCACAAATTTCGCCAAACCTCGAATGAAAGAATTTTTTAATCAAATCTAGGATGAATATGGACTGTTGATTTTCAAGATTAAAGTGATACGAGCCATCGGTTTATCAAACTCTCCAAAATTTGTTGATATTCTCCAAACCTGCAAATGAATCTTGACCATTGATCCTTAATGTCTAAATGATATAGGCCATTGACTCTCCAGCTCTTTAGTTGCCATTAAAATGGAAAATTCGACCTCCCAAGACAAATTTGACTCTGCAACCTACAGAGTGATGCCATTGATCATCTCTTCCACGTTTCTAAGGGGAAATTAGACTTGAATTTGTTCATAAATTTTGGGACTTCACTTTGGTTTCATCAATTTCTCCAAATTCGACATGGATCAAAGTTCACCAGAGCGAATTTACACAAAATTTGCATTAGTCTTGGCCGATACAAGCCCGATGTTGAACCAAAAGCTCTGATACCACTTTGTAGTGTTCATGTAGATTTTAACCTTGTACAATATTTTACTGCAAATAGATTTTCAATAAAAGAATAAAAAAGATACAATGGCAAATACACACATTACACAAAGAATTTTCCCTTGGAAACCCAAACCAGGAAAACCAACATATTCTATATTCACTCATAGTGATACATTGTTTACAATACAATATACCTATTGGAGCCAACGACATCCAAAACCCTAACCCAATGACCTGGATTAGTCAACAACTCTAATTACTTAGCAGGGAATAGAAAACCATCGGCAAAAATAATGTTTCGAAAAACTGCCCAACAATGGACATGAAAATCGAGCTGACATGAAAAACGAGGCAAAAATGAAACACGTTTCCCGAGGCAAAAAAATTCTCGGGGGTGCTGCCCTCAAACCCCTGTGCATGCTTGATACAACGTAGTAGACACTACAATTAGTTGTGCAAAAAATATAACACATACCCAACATTCTCCCACTTGTTGTTTTCTTGGCATACATGGGGTTACAAGGTTACATAGTCAACAATCCAGGGCAACAATGCCCATTGATCCTCTACAACAAGAGAACTTCTCAGTGCTCACATATTTTTTTAATGAATGTGCAACATTATTCAAAGTGTCCACCTTCATTAGCAACACTTTCTTTTCTTCAACCATGTCTCTCACAAAGTGATATTGGATATCAATATGCTTTATCTTTGAATGATGAGTCGGGTTCTTCCCCAGAAAAATTTCACTCTGATTGTGACAATCTATCCTTACAGCTTGTTATACCAACCCAATACCTGAACACAATATTTGTAACCATATTGTTTCCTTACTTGCATGAGTGGTTGCCATGTATTTAGATTATGTAGTTGAAAGTGCCACTACAACCTGGATTTTTCTCATCCAACTGATTGCTCCTCCAAACAGGTTAAACACATACTCGATTGTAGATCTCCTACGATCCAGATCTCCAACCTAGTCTGCATCCACAAAGCCATGTATGTCCAACACTCTATCCAATCTTGGTCTTCCTAGGTAGCACAATCCATAGCTAGCAGTGCCACACATATACTTGAAAACCCTTTTTACTGTTGTCCAATGATCCTTCCTTGGTTTTGACATATACCTGCTCAAAACTCCCATTGCATGTGCAATGTATAGTCTAGTACAAACCATTGCATACATATAACTCCTAACTGCACTCGCATATGGAACACGAGACATATCCTTCTCCTCTTTCTGTGTCTTGGGACACTAATCCACAGATAACTTTACACCAACAAGAATAGGGACCTCAACCGGTTTACATTCTTGAATATTAAACCTTTGCAATATTTTCTCGACATGTTTACTCTGATTTCACCATAGGTTCCTCTTTTTTCGATCTCCTTTAATTTCCATGCCCAAAATGAAATTTGAAGCACCGAGATGCTTCATGTCAAATTTAAAGGACAACTGAGTTTTCATATCCTGGATAATCTCCTTATCGTTTCTTATCAACAACATGTCATCCACATACAAGACCAAATAAATCAAATGATCACCAATTAATTTAAAATAGACACAATGATCCTCTTTGCTTCTTATGAAGCTAAGTCCCAACATATAAGTATCAAATTGTTGATACCACATGTCCTTGGTGATTATTTTAAATCATACAATGAATTTTTCATCTTGCATACCATCTCGTTCTTTCCCTTCACAACAAAACCTTCTGGATGTTTCATATAGATTTCTTCTTCCAGATCCCCATGTAGGAATGTTGTCTTCACATCCATCCATTCTACTTCAAAATCAAACACAACAACAACAAATAACATAAATATTATAGAATTTCACTTTGCAACATGATAAAAAATCTCACCAAAATCAATTTCCTCAACCTGGGAATAACCCTTTGCTACTAACCGAGCTTTGTATTTGATCCAGGAGGCTTCCCAGATCTAGAAAAGGCTCAAAAATGAAATTTCTCAGAATTGAATGAAACTAATTCGATTGGGACCGGATCGTCACATTGATTCCGACCATATATTTACTTTCTCAAACAGACGCTGTATGCGATAGTTATCACACTCTGACTATTTTCTCAAACATGTAAAAAAAGTCAACAGGAAAAAAAGTCAATGCCGATGTCAGCATGACATCATCATGCTGACATAGCATTGAGACATGTGGAATCACAACAACCATTTGACTGGGCACAGGGAAGATCCACTCAGAAGTTGACAAGTGGCAATATTCAACAAATGAAGAGGTTCCACGTGGCGCCCTATCACTCGATGGAAATTTAAAAGTTTGTTGGGGCTCATGGGATTCGAGCCCATGACCCATTACTTGAACAAAGCTTTGGGAAAGGTTAATTAGCCAACACGATACATTAGAACATGTGTTTTTAAAACCCACTTTATTTTAAATAAAGTGCATGTGTTATGTATGGGGGCGGAAAAGGGGCTAGGGCTAAGCCCCAATGCACGGTTTATTTGTTACTTGTTACCACCATACATAGGGTGCAAGTGCCTTAAATTTAACCACCAGAGTGCGCATTTTTAGGCACCTTTACACCATATATGTGGGGGCTGGAACCATGGGTTTAGGTGCACCCTAAGGGCGCGGTCCTATCCCCAAGCCACATGTGACCTATATTTTTGGAAAAGGGGCCAACGCGCAACCCTTTGGGCTGGCGCTTGACCACCTAAGTTGCCATGTGACCTCATTTTGGAGCGCGTACCCATCCCTAGGGTATATTTTTGAATTTGGTTGCATAAAGTGAGTTTTGACCATATTATATGGATTTTTTATTGATTTTATGACTATTTTGGGAGGATTTTGCCCACTTGTTTTTGGGGATATTAGGCTTTTTTTGAGGCCAGATCTTGGGAGTAAGTTGGGGGAAGATAACCAACTTTAGATATATATAAAATAGGCCTTCTTGAGGCAAATATAGGACATTCAGAGCATATTTATGCCGAGGGAAAGCCAAGCCAAAACCATTTTTATGCAGGGGAGCTGTTGAGGAGCACACCTTTGCGGGCCATTTCTGGGAGCTTCGATCATCCATTTTGAGTGTTGTTTCTTCTGTTGGGTTCTAGAGATATGGGAGAATAAGACCAGATCATTATTTCAGCCTTTTGGTACTACTATGATGTAATTATTGGGCTTTGAACAAAAATAAGAAAGCCTCACCCATTGAGACAAAGGCCCGGAGACATAGGTGAGATTACCGAACTCTGTTATCACATTGGTGTTATGGTTTTCTGATGTTTATTGCTTCATTTATGTTTTGTACATGTTTATATGGCTGTGATATATTCTCATATCTTCTTCCTCTTTCATTAAGATTCCTAATTGGTTAATCAACAAATGCTTAATATCTCAACCATAGTCGTGTAAAAGATCTTTTCAGATCAATATTTCTCCACTTTGCCTTCTGCATTCAACTTATTTTAAATACCCATTTGATTCCAATGGGATTTTTTCCAGTCGGAAACTCCACTAGATCCCAAGCCTCATTCTTATCCAAGGCTGCCATTTCTTCATCCATGGCCTTTTCCCACAACTTTCCATCCTCTGAATCCACTGCCTCCCCGACAATTCTAGGATCATCATCACTAATAGACAAAATGAAATTTGAACGAAAATCAGAGGGAGTATACCTTTCCTGTAGCCTTCTTTCTCGAACTGATCTCCTCAATAATGGTGCATGAGGATCTTCTTCTTCTGATTCATGTTCTTCTGTAGAGTTTGATTCATCATCCTTTAAATCAAACTCTATTTTCTCTGGTTCTTCCTTACTTGGTAGGACTTCATGTTTACCAACATCCTTCATTTCTATAAATACCACATCTCAAATATACACAACCTTATTAGTTTCTAGGTTCCAAATATTATAACCTTTGAGACCATCTTTATACCCAATAAAGATACACTTTTTACCCTTCTTATCTAGCTTACTCTTGTTTTCCTTTGGAACATGAACATAGGCCTCACAACCAAATACCTTGAGATGTGTGAGAGAAGGTTTCTTACCAGTCCATACCTCTTGTAGAGTCTTGTCATCCAACGCTGATGAGGGTGATCTGTTGACCAGGTAACATGCAATACCCACCGCCTCTACCCATAATTCTTTCCCTAACTTGACACCACTGAGCATGCACCTTGATTTTTCTATCAACATCTTGTTCATCCTTTCTGTAACTCTATTTAGTCGAGGTGTATATGGAGTAGTCTTCTTCCTTTCTATACCACACTTCTTACAAAATTCTTCAAATTTATTCCCACATAACTCTTCACCATTATATGTCCTCAACACCTTAATTCGTTTATCTGTTTGATTCTCAACAAGAGACTTAAACTCTTTAAACCAGTCAAAGACTTCAGATTTCTTCCTGAGGAAATTTTTCCAAGTATTCCTCAAGAAGTCATCTATAAATGAGACATAATACATAGATTTTCCCAGTGATGGAACCGAAATAGGTCCAAACACATCATTGTGAGCTAGTTGTAAAATTCCTTCTGCCCTCATTGAACCAGAGGGGAATCTTACCCAATTCTACTTCCATATACAAAATGTTCACAGAAATCAAAATCTAGAGAGTAGTTAGGTAGTTGAAGACCCTTCTCTCCGATATGCCCCAATATTTGGTGCCACATCATAACCTTTTCTCTAGAGACTATAGGAGTTCTTTCTTCTTCAACTCCAATATCATGAACAATGGAACTATTAAACCCATCACTAATAGTGATTCCTTGCAGCTTATATAGAGTTCCAAACCGAACTCCCTTCAACAACACCATAGCTCCTCGAACCATCCTGTAGGTTTCCTTTTCAAATATTGTTTTTAAATCCTACGGGCAGAACACCAGGTAGTGTTCTAATCCTTCCATCTATGAGCCTCAACTTGAATTTTCCTCTTCCTATGATTCTGGTTGTCGAGTCATCATCTAGGAAAAAATTACCTCCATCATACCTTTCATATCACAGAACTACTCCCTGTGGGGAGTCATATGAAAGGATGCACCTGATTCAACCAACCATGCCTTATGATCTGCATGTGTGCTTGAAGAAGCTAAGTACACATCCCCTCCTTCTTCCTTGGAGGTATTTTCTTCTATAGAAGGAGCTTCTTCATATCCCTTCTTTTTCTCAATTTTGGATCTACACTGCTTCTTGTAGTGTCCTTCTTTTCCACATCTCCAACATACCTTTACAAAATTTTCGAGAGATTTAGATCTACCCATAGGCTTAGATCTCCCACTTGAGGACTTAAATCTATTTATTTCCTAGGAGCATCCTCTTGCAAACAATGCATCTGTGCTCTGTACTTCCATGTTCTTCTATCTCATCTCCTCCGACAACAAGGATGAGACCACTTCATCAAACTTCAAGGCAATTGTATTACTACCTATGGCCACAACCATACCATCCACGAGTCTGGTAAAGAGCACAACAAACTGATACACTTATCTTCATCTGAAATTTTAATCTCAACAAACACTAACTAACTTACCACAGTATTGAAGATGTTCAAATGCCCTACCACCGAGTCTCCATCTAAAATTTTAATCTCAACAGACACTAACTAACTTGCCACAGTGTTGAAGACGTTCAAATGCCTTGCCATTGAGTCTCCATCTCTCATCCTCAAGTTATACAACTTCTTTCTCAGAAAAAGTTTATTTACTAAGGACTTAGGCTGATACAACTTCCCCAACTTATCCCATAAATCTTTGGTTGTAGCTTCCTCTAACACATTCAATAATATTGAATCTGAGAGACATAGTCGAATTGTGCTCTTCGCCTTTCGATCCAAATTTTTCTAGTCATTTGCTAAAGTTCTTGTAGGTGCAGTACCTGGATCCACCGTGATCCACTGATCTTTGTCCACCAACATATATTCCATCTTGAGATTCCACGACTCAAACCTTTTCCCATTAAACTTTTCGATCTCCATATTTGAACTGCTCACCATTTATTTTCATCCGAAAAAGCAATATCACAGATCTCCCACTGTAACAAGGCTTATCAGAATCCCGAGCCAAACCCTTGACCACAAAGACGTCCCCCTGAAGCCAACAAAGCTCAGATACCAAATGTAGATTTTAACCATGTACAATATTTTATTGCAAATAGATTTTCAATAAAAGAACATAAAACATACAATGGAAAATACACACATTACACAAAGATTTTTCCCTTGGAAACCCAAACTGGGAAAACCAACATATTTTATATTCATTCATAGTGATACATTGTTTATAATACAATATACATATATTATCCAACGACATCCAAAACCCTAACCTAATGAACTGGATTAGTCAACAACCCTAATTCCTTAAACCAAAAATAGAAAACCATTGACAAAAATCATGTGCCAAAAAACCACTCAACAATGGACACGAAAATCAGGGCGACATGAAAAATGAGGCAAAAATGTGACGTTTCCGGAGGCAAAAAAAATTCTCGGGGACGCTGCCCCCAAACACCCGTGCAGGGGGGATATTGCTCCTATGCGCACCTAAAACAATATAGCAGACAATACAACTAGTTGTGCAAAGAATATAACACATACCCAACAGTTCCCCCATTACTAAACCAAACAATTAAATTTTTCCCGACACCAATAAAATTAGTGCAATGCAACATGCTAAAACACTCATGCATATAACAACATTACAAAGAAATGAATCCAATCCCATTAAACATTCACACAATGCCATGTACATTGATTAAAACTGAGAGTAAATACACAACAATTAAATCCCATAATTAAATGCAGTGCATTGAGGATTTTACATGCATTTAACAACATTATGAATGTAGCCCAACATACAGACACACACAACTGCATATAATTTCTCAAGAATAGAGTATACTCACAACAAATTAAACCCATAATAGAAACAATGAGACATAGATAAAACACTTATCTTTTTAGCCAAATGTGCAACCGACTGCAGGGGACGAACATTCCACCCAACCGTAGATTCTTTGCTCCAAATCTCAATAGCAAATCACCCCCGAGTTGGGGCTACAAATCTATAAGAAATGGGTGTCACTCCACTGTCCACTCAAAACCCAATTTTACCCCCAGTAGAATAATTTTTCCTACAACTATCCCATTCCTCTAACTCTCTTCCCCTCAACCCACACAACCCAATGAATGTGATCCCCCTTCACTACACACAGTCCCTCATGCCTTCCCACTTCCCTCCAGGGCTTTGACACAGGTTGGCTAGGAATCTCTCCTGCTGGGGACTCCATGGATGTTAGCCGTGACATGAAAACTCACATAAACTATTGTTTTTGATTAATCCTTTAGGAAATATTGTTTCTATAAGAATATTTCTAGTAAAAATAACAAAACAATTATAGGAAAGGAAACCTATAGGAAAGTAACATAGAAAACTACCATTTCATTCTTAACTAAGCATAGAATTATTTCTATGACATAATAATGGAAAGAATAGCACATAAATGATTACAAAACAAAAATTACAAATAAAATCCTAACAATAAAACATATTTAAAGATTTGCTAAAGATTAATAAGAAAATATTTCAAATGATAGACCAATATAACTTGAGCATAATAAGAAATTATTACTAGACATTATAAGCAAGACGATAATAGTATAATAATTCATTGATTAAGTTGATCCACGATTAATCTCCAACAAAAATGTTCTTGGCCTCAAGAAGGCTTATGAATTAACTTAGAAATAATTCACGATTAGTCCTCATCGTACTATGGGAGCCAAAAAAATCCCTTTCAAAGTCTTCGATTATTTGTAGAATAGAAAAGTGATCATGCAAATTGTTTCTTGATTTAACCTTCAGTAGAATTGGAATTTCGGTCTTTCACAATTTCTTGATCATATCTCCCCTGTTGAGTAAACAAATCATTACATTAATTAAAATGGGGAAATATGTGTTTCTCCCTAAGTAATTTCAAAATAGGAATTTGACATTCAAATCTTTTGATGTACTTTAATTCTATTTTAGGAAAAGTACACTTCAGTCGAGTCACTCTTTCAACTTCAGTGGTTAGAAATTTATGAAGATGATCACACTCTAGGGAAGAAATACCTTTGATCTCTCTCTCATGCTTCTGCACGTTATCTTTGAATTGTTTTGAAACTCGCATAGATGGAAGGAAAACCTTGTGGGGGGGTGAAATTGGGAAGTTTGCATTGTCCGGTGGTTTCTTCGATCAAATCCCAATTTTTTATGCATGCCAAACACTCTTGTTCAATCTACTTTTGGGATTCATGTGTAATTCTTGTCCAGTGATTAATACTTTGTTCCGGTCCCCAGAGCTCACTTTCATCCAACAAATTGATATGATGTTCTTAATGCCCTATACCATCTTGAATTTGCTTAATAAATTTTTGTTGGTCCTGAACTTTTCCCTATTTCTCTTTCCATATTAGGTTTTCTTTATACAATATAGACAATTGCATACTCAATTCTTGTAAATTGAAAACCTTGGAAATTAAGTCTTTCTTAATATGTACATTGATCTTGTCCTCTTCTATAACTTCTTCAATGAAATTACTTACCATGTTTTGTGAAGCCTTATAGTATTTAACCAGATTTTCTAGTAGTGCAATATTTTTCCCAAGGCTTTGAATTTCTTCAGCTTCCACCTTATCTTTGTCTATAGTAGCATGGGATATAGTTATCCCAACTAATATGAGAAAATTGAGTCTAGCTTTATTTGGGTCTATCATATACTCTTCAATGTTGCATAGGATAGAAGTATCCAAGTCTACTCTCTTTCTTTTCTTTGTTTTTTTTACTATAGTCTGCTTCCTCTTGTTGTAAGCTATCATGTCCATATCAACAACCTCTTCTAGAGGATCTGGAATGGGTTGGTCTCCCTAAGATAAAATGTTATCTAGAATTCCTAGAGTATGCACTTGTTGCATGACATCACATGCTCCTTAACTTTTCTTGGACTAGATTTGCGGACAACATCATCCTCCATAGTTAAATCTATGAAACTGTTGGGAGATGGTGTTGTTTGTTGTTGTGGTTTTTGTTGTGTAAGTTTCTTTGACTATTGTTATGTCCGACTACATGGTTGTCGAGTTTTGTTAGTAGTACTTTCTTTATCCTTTGCTTGATCAACTACTTCTTGTTGGAGTCTTTCCTGTTCTTTCTTTTTCTTCTCTTTCTCCTCTTGTCTTGTTTTTTCCTCAATTGCTAACCTATCCTTTTATTTTCTTTCCTTATCTTCTTGCTTTCTCTTTTCCTCATCTTCTAATCTTTCTTTTTCATGTGAGTCCTTTAAAGACTTTTTACTAGCCTCAACCTCACTTGTGAATCTCTTTACTTCTTCTAACAACTTGGCATCTACTTTAGCTTATCTTCTCTTTGTTTCTTCTTATGTCTTTTTTCTCAACTCTTCTTCTTGCCATAGTCTCTTTTCTTATTGTTCTTTTTTTTTCAATTCTACCTCTTCTTTCAATGTGGCTTCCCTGACTCTTCTTTGTTGTTATTCTTCTTTCCCTTCCCTTTCTTTTTCGACCAACTTTTATATAATTTCCTCCATTTCATCATCCAGAGTCATGCTATAGAAGGATGCAAAGTCTAAAGATTTTAATATGGTTTGGACATCTTCCCAATCTCGTGTATTCTTAAATGGGAGCTTTATCTCATATTGCTTATGATTGTAGGGCCATGCCAAGGAAATCATCTCATAATGTTTAGTGGAGAGCCCAAAAGGATCATGTCTTATGAATTGTCCTTGAAGAAATTGATATTCCACCATAGCACTAGCTTCTTGTTTGGCATGTTTTGGAGTCAACAGACCATAATGTCCCGAATATAAGTTGTATGGAATGAAGATCTTCTTCTTAACATCTTTAAGTATAGAAGCATTAAAACCTTGTAGTATTGTTTGATATGTCATTTATCCCAAAACGAGTATATTGGGCACATATTTGGGTGACAAATAAGGGCTTGTAGTAACACCATAGACCCTAAGATACGTTTATTCCTCCTACAAATACCAATTTCCCATTCATATAACTAGATTCATAACTTCTATAATCAACATTGGGAATTCCTTGTAAAAGCTAAGAAGAAATCACAAATCTTTTCATAATTCTTCATGTATTTGTTTTCCCAAATTAATCAACAATACATATGCACTAGATATTTGGAAATGTGTCAACTCTAGTTTACACCATGAAATATGTTAGTTGCACCAATAACATCCACGAGTTAGGATTCCATGTAGAATGTGGGCACTAACCTCATTTTAGCTTTATCCTTTTGAGTCATTTCCATCATTCTATTTAAAGAATGAGAAAGAATATATGCCCAATTAAAGACACGACCTATAGTGACAATTGCATAGGCTAGTGGTAGCCATGCATATTTGAAGTGTGTACAATTTTGTTCACCATTTAACCTAGATATTAGAGACATTGTATACACATAAGGTTCTATTAGGTTAGTGATTGCATATATTCCATTTAATTTTCAAAAAAATCTCTTATTCTCCACCCACCAACTATAGAGGATATTCTTGGTGTCATGTTCTTTATTAAATTTCTCAACAAACCTATAATCATCTGTACCTCTAGTTGTACCAATCTATAATACTTTTGTAATTTAGATGGCAAGTAATACCATACACATCTACCCTCCTCATTCAAAATGGTCTTGTGCTCCACATCTGCATGAACAATTATCCAATCAAGATCCTCTAAGAAAGGCATGATCAATGTTCTTGTTACAACATGGTACATACAAAATTTCCTTATGTTGATGAAAACTAGATCATCTACCCCCCTCATCCGAGGATAACTAGGAGGAATTACATTTGGATAGTCTTCTTCATGAAATCTCTTATACAATTATCCCCACCTTGGGAAAGGGAGTTGAGAACCTATATGGGCATATGTCTTTATAAATAGGTCTCACTAGTTCCGACTTTAGCTTGGGTATTAGAATAACTAGGTTGAACTCCTCTTTGGAGGTTTCCACTTCAATAGGCCCATTTGCCACCTGTTCTACGTGTTTAATAGGTTGTTTCCATGTAGGGGATTTCTTAAGCATTTTAGAGGAAGACCTCCTTGGAGACATTGTGTTTGAAAGAAAGAAGAATTTGAACATTACAAGACATACCTTATCAAAATGCACATAATTTTGTATTTCTAAATTAAACTAACTCCAAAAATTAGATTTCCAATTACAACCAAGAAGTATAACTTCGTTTTTTCTTTGAGGAATACAATTTAATATAGTTTTCAAATTTTAATTTTTTTATGAAGGGACGATCATTCATGTGAAAACTAGAAAATATTGAACTCTAGAACATACCTTGAGGTCAAGTTGAAAACAATGTTACACAAGAAATGCAAGTAGAACTAGTGCCTCTGAATTTTGTAATCAATCCTTGACCATCACGCGTAGGATGTAAAGAAACCAAGTATCTAAGCAAACTATGTTGGGAGAAATTTGTTCTTGTATCAATAAATAGAGTTCAACTGAAAGTAAACTCAACACATAGTGCAAATATTCAAAAGAAATGAAATTCATTCTCGACCCGATAATCCCAAGTGTTAGAAAATTGAACAATTACAGAGATCTAGATACAATCTCACGCCATCATGACAAAATCAATCTTAAACTTGATCAAATTTTGAAAATCCTTAGAAATCAATAATGATTTGACATTTTGTTGTAGCCTACACAACAACCCCCCATCATGATATGAGTTCTTCATAAAATCATGGGGACCTTTATAAATTTTTGCTTGTATTGTGAATCTTTAACAATTTGTAGTTAGTTAACTTTGATTTTATTTGTACATAATTTAATTCGATTTGTTTATAGTTTTTTCACGAGTTTTCTGAATTTGTTTTGATTTATTTTAAGTTGTTTCAATGATTTTTCTTGAGAAAAATTATCTATTAGGTCCAATTTGATATTTGATTTATTTTGTCGAATGTAAAAAATAATGAGTAAATTCTTTTTTGTTCAAATATCTGGACCCAAGTCATGGTCTATAGGGTTGATTGTGTCGGATTTCAGATACCCTAATATGGGTAATCTTGGTCCAGATTAAAGGAATACCATTGCTTTTGGAGTAAGCCAAATGTCAGATGTAATTTTTATATTGGGATGTTGATGCAAGAATGTCAGGTCGACAACCAAGTCACTTTATATGTCATAGGGTTGAGTCAACGTGGTATTACAACTATCTTAGATGTATCTCTTTTTTTCCCAAGAGAAATGATCTCAAATTTATAAATGGTATAAATTCATTTACATACTCTGAAGCCAACTAAGAAAGCTAGGTCAGTGCGAAATCCATGATCAGACCAAAAATTACAAATAAAATCAGTGCTGCCAGGGAACCGACAGAGGTCGATAGACGTTTCAAATCTTTCACGGCTAGCCCATTACTAATCACTCGACTCGCCTCCATGTGCAGACAAAGAGCAAGGAAATCTAAACAATCTCCACGGCTTACGCATCATACCTCTTTCGCCACATGAGCAGACCGAAACAATGCAATATTACCAAGGCTCCCTGAGCTCTTCTCATGCTATACGAATTAGTCTTTATAGTTCGAAGAGATTGATGGAAGAGATCGGGCTCTCCTGTCCTCTATCACAGTGATAGATCGAAAGTCTACTGACCACTTTGCTTAGAGATCTCTTGGAGAGAGCATCCGCCTCGGTATTGTGCGTTCTGGGGAGATGATGGAAGGTGATATCAGTGAATAAATATGCCAACTGCTGGGTTTTTAGCTTCCAGCCTTCCACATGGATGGATTGGAGATTACACTTTCTGTTAGCGTCGGAAGTCACTCTTGGATTGCTTGCAGGAGCAGAGCCCGACACCCATCAGTTTAATGTCACAAATTGTTTATAAAGGGGTGATCGAATGGAGATAAAGACTCGAGGAGATATTACTCTAACTCAGGGACTGGGTCTGGTACGTAAGTAACAAAGGAGGTCTCGACC
>ML776650.1:1909308-1919579 GCA_009831015.1 Picea engelmannii | reverse complement strand
CGGTACCTGGAATTGACGTTGATCAAACTCACTCGGGCTCCTTGGAGGGTATACCCATGATTATGTGTGGGAGCTTGCACCAGGGTGTAAGTCTGTTAAGCAGGTCGTCAACGTAACTTTTCCACCTTAGCCCCGCCCCTTCTAGTCTAGTTGTTGCGACGTTGGATTTCATTACCAACTAGTGGCTTCGAAATTAGAAGGTATTGTTTGCTTGGTGATTGCTTCCTAGATTTTGTTTACTAGCACGTGTTGTTTGTTTCTCGAAGTTGACCGTAGGAATTTCTTCGCGGAGCTTGTCACTTGTTTACAATTTCTCCCCCACGACGTTCTCGTAGAATGCAAGGTTTATCTCCAGAGCATCTAGACGATTCTCAACCCTCGCCTACTGGTACACTTGAGGGTTCACCCCATCAGACAGAAGTCCCAGTGGTTACTCCACCACACGGGGAAACAAGTGACGTTCCAGTTGTCACCACACCGCCTCCACAGGTAGAACGAATGGACTCACTAGAAGATTTTCGAATTACCAATACTAGAGAGGACTATCGCATTCGCCGTGGTGAACGACCTTTTGTGTGATTAAATTGTTCTGACGAAGGCGTTGTTACATATTCTGAATCAACTGTTGGGCCTTCTCTCGGTGTAGTAGGCCAAGACCCTTTTTGGTCGGGTGATTTCCGACGAGTCCTTTTCGGTACTGAGTCACCCCCTGTCTACGAAATCAACCCTCCGGTATCTTCTGAGACAAAAACTACACTAGAGGCTACCACTTATCACTTTGTTCTTCCTCCCGATATGGCCCATCTCGCGAATACTACGAGTGTCCAAACCGAAATCACTGCAACTACTCTTGCTCCTATCAATACCCAGCGAATACTTGATGTCATCCTGACATTACCACCCGGTTACCATGTGTTGAATGATTTGTTGAATGCTTCCAATCCAACACCTCCACAAACCCCAGCCGGTTCTCCAGGTGATCCCCCTTTTCCTGGGCATCCTATTCCCGGTTTTATTCCGACACTCCCTCAGTTTCCCTCTGGTAATCCTAATCCTAGTGGCACTATCCCGACTGTTGCACCAAACTTGCAGATTCCTATTGGTGGACAGGGTGGTACGGTTCCTTTTCTTTTTCCCGGACATAACACAGTTACTACGCTACCTACGATTGGCACACAACTTCCGGGTGGAACTATACCTATAGTAGGGGGACCAACCTCACCTTTTGGACAAAATATACCTCCTGAATTGGCCCAGTATTGGAATCAGATTCTACAAAACTTTTCTCAAAATGCTGGGGGGCAACAAACTGTCCCTACCATGGGCCAACCTTATCCAGGTGTAACTAATCCTATTTGGGGTCAGAGTCAGACTACTCAACCCCAGGTCCCTACTCAAACTCAAGGTTACAATCCTTGGGGCTACTATCCTATCCGGCCACCACCGAATCAGCCAGTGTATTACCTCTACGGACAGTCTGCTTATGGTCCTACTGGTTTGTCGACAGGGATTCCACCCCAAAGCCATAAGTACCCGCAAGTAAACCGACAGTTGCCTTTTCTTGCTACTTTGGATTTTCCAGATTTGTCTAGGATTCTAAATGATCCTATTCGTCACTCTCCCTAATGGCCTGCTATTCTTGCTAAGCTTCCATCGGATATTCCGAAATTCGATAGCAAGGCGGGAGAGGACCCAAATAATCATGTCATGACTTTTCATTTATGGTGTTCATCCAACTCGCTGATGGATGACTCCATTCATCTGCGTCTTTTTCAACGAACCCTTACCGGTTCGGCTGCGAAGTGGTATATTGAATTTCCACGAGGTTTCTTTTCTGATTTCAACACCCTAGCTATGGCTTTTCTCACACATTATCAGTTACCGATCCATTACGATACTGGGACTGAGATATTGACTTATTTCAAACAAACTAAAGGCACTCATATATCAGATCATATTCATGAGTGGCGAAGGAGACGACGTCTCATTAAACTTGAACTCCCTGATCAGTTACTGGCAGAATGGTTTACGAAATCTTTCGTGAACGAAATTGGTAAAGACATTGCTATGGGTGTTGTTGTTATAGAGGAGCAGGCTATAAGTCACGCTCAGTATCTTGATCTCGTTTATTCGCAAACGGGAACACTTTACGATTTACTACCTGAACTACCTCGTCCTGGTACTTCCATCATTTCAACTGCTCCAGCTGCCTCGCATGCAGATGATGGTGTGATTGGTACTGCTCATACCCACTCACATTCCGTTTCGACTACAACCCCTAAATATAATTCTTCTAATGTTCAAAATGCTCCGTCTCCTACTGCTTCCACCGATAAAACTTCCGAGGTGAACGCTGTTCAATCTACACCGACCGGTAAAAATAAATCGAAGAAAGGAAGAGCAAGAATAAGGAGAGTAAAATAATAATCAAAATGAGCAAACTAAAACCCCTCCTGTTGAAGATCGGGATAAGTGAAAACCACGCTACCCTTGCCTTATCTGTGGTGACAATCACTACACGAAGGATTGTCCTCGACGTGCCGAAGTTACTAAGTTCCTTCAAGGAACGCCGAAACCATCTACGCCGACAGTCTTGTCCCAACCCTTCCCGTCTCAGCACCAAGCCTCCTTGGTCATCCATGACCAACCCTCTACTTCTACGACATCATATGTTTTGATGTGTACCGGTGATTCTAAGAAAGATAACGTTGCACTTACGACTAGAGCCAAAGACTATACTCCTTCTAAAGAGAAGGTTGACGATTTACCTCCTGATTTGGTACAACCCTCTCCACCGAATCCACCTATGAACAGTCCTCTTCATCTCGAATGACCGAGCCTTGATATAGTTCTACGACCACCCCCGAAAGGTGTCGTTAAGAAATCAACATTCAATCCTCATGCTCGTGCCGCCCAAAACTATAGCATTGTCGAAGATCTGGCCCAAGCACCTTCAGCGATGTCTGCCCTTGAAGTCCTTCAGTCTTGTCCTGCACAATGAAGGGCTCTGTTGAAAGCCATAGGTGGAATTGATCCTACAGATACAAATTTGATAGTCTTTGACTTGGAAGACCATATTCCAAGGTTACCCCCACAGCTTGCGTTTCAGATACAAGTTGTTGTCTCAGACAAAAATATTTGCCGAACTGTTATTGATGAGGGTGCCTCTACGTGTGTAATGTATTTTACTTGTTGGAAGGCCATTGGCTCTCCTCCTTTAAATGAATCACAAGATACTTTGAAAGCCTTCAATGGCTCTGGTTTTAAGCCTTACGGTGTTCTTCCATTGTTGCCTGTCACTCTAGAAGGTAAGACAGTCCAAGTTGAAGTGGAAGTTTTCGATGCTCCCCTGGATTATAATCTTCTACTTGGTCGTAGCTGGATAGATTCTATGCGTGCTGTAGTGTCAACCCTTTTCCATGTCGTACGATTTCCTCATCAGGGAAAAGTTGTTACGGTTGATCAAATTACCTTGTTTAATTCTGATACTCATACTGGCAACGTGCCGTTTATAGCTAAAACCCCGCCGGGTTACGAGAATGTCGGTGTAGGCATTTTAAAAGACTCTTCGTTAATGGGTACTTTCCCCATACCACCACCACCCGATATTCCACGCCCGTCAGTTGATTATATTAATATGATATCCGTTGTACCTCATGAGATTCCGGTGTCTTTTGACCCTTGGATAGTCCCTGATCCAGGAGATCATACTCGTTTCGGCGACGTCATGCCGTTAAGTCTGGTTCAGTCTGCTTATCAAGCCATTCAATCGACAACCCTTTCTACACCATCTTTTGATGAGTTGTCTCTTGATCCTTTCCGTGTCATGTTTCCCATTGACGACATGATCATGTCTGTCATGGAAGACACCCCTTGGGACGATATGCATCATCGTTCCATACTGTTTCTGGAAAAACACACTCTCGAGAATTACCAGCGGATTTCGACTCCGTTGACCGTGGTTGTCATATCGACTGTTCCCGGATCTACATGTGATGTGTTTGCGGAAGGGAACCTCAGTAATAATTCTCCCATGATACCCATTGATATATCAGTTAAACCTGGGATAGTTGAAAATGTTCATATTGGAGCTTCGTGTTTTCCCAAAGAAATTGTCACTTATACATCCTTGTTTAAAGAATTTCGTGATATCTTTGCTTGGAGTTACGAAGAGATGCCAGGTATCGACCCTACTATTGTTGTACATGAAATTAAGACATACCCCGGAGCTAAACCAGTCTGGAAGCGCCTCCGTCCTGTCCATCCACGTAAAGCGGCAGCTATCAAACTTGAAGTTGAAAAACTTCTCAAAGCTGGTTTTATTTATCCCGTGGCTTTGACAGAATGAGTTTCCAACCCTGTACCGATTGATAAGAAAAGTGGTAGTATACGTGTTTGTGTTGATTATCGGGATATTAACAAAGCCTGTCCAAAGGACAACTTTCCAACCCCTTTCGTCGACCAGATCATCGATGACTGTGCCGTCAGTGAAATCTTTTCTCTCATAGATGGATTCTCCGGCTATAATCAAATTAACATCGCTCCTGAGGACCAACATAAAACTGCTTTTATTTATCCTTGGGGTACTTTCGCCTATAGAAAACTTCCCTTCGGTCTTAAGAACGCAGGTGCGATGTTTCAACGTGCTATGTCTTATGCGTTTCACGATATAAAGCATATCGTTCAACCTTATTTGGACGACTTGCCAGCTCATTCTTTACGCCGAGTCGATCACCCCAATCATCTCCGAGCAATTTTCGTTCGTTGTCGGTTCTATCGCATTCGTCTAAACCCTCATAAATGCATCTTTTGCGTAGATTCCAACCGTCTTCTCGGTTTCATTTTTTCCCGTCAAGGGATCCGGGTAGATCCTATTAAGGTTGAGGTGATTCTTAATCTCCCTCCTCCTTCTTCACTGCGCCAGTTACAAAGTTTGCAGGGGAAAGCAAAATTTCTTCGTCGTTTCATCCCTAATTACGTCGAGATTACTCGTGGTTTTACACGTCTTCTGAAGAAAGGTTCAGAGTTTGTTTGGGATAAAGTTGCCAACAATGCTTTTGAAGCTTTGAAGTTGTCCCTCATGAAAGCTCCACTTCTTTTTCCGCTTGATTATAGTCGGGATTACTTTCTTTATCTCGCTGATTCCGAGTATACTATCGGCATGGTTCTCATTCAGGAGGATGATGCACACGATGAACATGTTATATATTACTTGAGTCGAAGTCTCACTTCAACTGAAATCAAGTACCAACATGTTGAAAAACTGGCTTTGGTTGCTGTTCAAGCGGTTCAACGTTTTCTCCATTATATTCTCTCCAGGAAAACTACAGTGATTTCACATTGTAACCCCATGCAACATATTTTGACACGTCAATTGTTGGGGGGCAAGTACTCCAAGTGGATTTTCATTCTCCAGGAGTTCGACTTGGAATTCGATCGAGCCACGTCAAAGAAATCCTTAGTTTTTGCTGAGTTAATTTGTGATTTTCTCCACTCTGCCACGGAAAATGTAGCAGTCGATTCATTACCTGATGAATCGCTTTTCCTTATCAACACTGATGATATTTGGTATGGATATATCATTATATATCTCCAAACCCAAACTTTCCATCCTGCTTTGTCTAGTGCTGAACGACGTCGCGTCCGTTATCAAGCTCGCCAGTACGTTATCCTTGGAGATACTCTTTACCGTCGAGGCATTGACTCTGTTTTTCGATGTTGTTTGAATTTTGACGAAGTCGAGAAAGCTTTGAATGACTGCCATTCTGGAGCATGTGGTGGTCATATGTCTGGGTATGCTACTGCCCAGAAGATCTTACGCGCAGGATATTTTTGGCCTTCCTTGTTCAATGACTGCATTACTGCTGTTCAGAAGTGCCATGCCTGCCAGACCTCCAATCAGAAAATTCGGTCGCATCCTGCTCCCCTTCATCCTGTGGTCTCAGTTGGTCCTTTTGCAAAATGGGGCATTGATTTCATGACATGTCACCCTCACTCGGCCGGGGGGCATGGTTATATTATTGTAGCTGTTGATTACTTTACAAAGTGGGCCGAGGTGATGCTAACATTCGATAATACTAGAAAGACTACAACGTTATTTATTTTCAACCATGTCATAGCTCATTTTGGTGTTCCTCAGGCTATCGTTACCGATCACGGTAGTCATTTTAGGAATTTTATGATGTCTGAACTTACGGAAAAGTTGGCTCTTCATCATGATAGCTCAACACCCTATTATCCGCAAGGTAATGGTCAGGTCGAAGCAATCAATAAGGTTCTTATAACTATGATTTGACGGATGATAGGAATTCATAAAACCAGCTGGCACACGATGTTGTTTTCGGCATTGTGGGCATATCGGACATCTGTTAAATCCGCTACGGGGTTTACGCCCTTTCGATTAGTCTATGGCATGGAAGCCATTCTTCCAATAGAATGTGAAATACCTTCTCTGAAGCTAGCTGTCGAACTCTTACCCAATACTTTTGCTGAAGAAGAATGTCTGTTGTATCTGATGCGATTAGACAAGACCCGACATGATTCCACTCTAGTAATAGAAGCCCAAAAGAAACGTGTTAAGGCACAGTATGACAAGCATGTCAAGCTTCGCGTTTTCTCTGAAGGAGATCTTGTTCTTCTGTATGAACAAGATAAAGATGTCTTAGGAGCTGGGAAATTCGAACCAATGTGGCGTGGTCCTTACATTGTTCGCAAAGTTTTGGAAAAAGGAGCATATGAGCTAGTTGATTACGATGGTATACCTTTGAGTGAACCCAGAAATGGGTTGTACTTGAAGAAGTACTATGCATAAGTTATTTGTGCAAGAGTACTTGTATTTTTATGTATCATACTGTGTGTGTTACTTTAGTTTGCTTTTGACGTTATCTGGTCCCTTCCCTTACGTGACGTTGTGTTTGATTGCCAGATGTCGGAGTATTCGCTACCTTATATTGGCTTCGCTGATGGTGCTAGCCGTAGTACTCAAAACCTAGCTTCCGCTGCATGGGAATTCTATGCCCCATCAAATGAACTTATATCTTTACGAGGTGTATGTCTTGGCCGAGAAACCAACAACATCGCAGAGTATAGCACCATTATTGAATTATTGGTTGATGCTATCTCTCTCGAAATTCGTCATTTGGTTGTGCGACTTGACTCGCAGCTTGTAGTACTACAACTAAGTAATATCTACTCTATTCGAAGTCCTACTTTGTTAAGGGTATATTTGCGGATTCGCCTCTTGGAACAATATTTTGATCACATTGAATATCATCATATTCCTAGATGTCTTAATACATTAACAGATGCATTAGCTAATTATGTATTGGACAGACATTTAAATCATTTATAAATCAAACACATTACAATTCACACAATGTAAAGTAAATCGGTAGAAGCCGTCTGTATATATATAACGATCAAAAGAGTTTGTTTTTACAAAATGTTTGTCCGAAGACCAAAATATCAAAATTTGAAGCTTCTAGCTTCTACATAGTGACGTCACGGATGACGTTCACGGTAACACACTACTGCCCTAGCTACCCTGCGGATCAGTCGACCCATGGCTGCTGAAACCCCTACAGTATGATGCTGATCGCGTCGTGGAACCTCTTCCAGAGTCATATCTGGAATGTCTGCTGTCAGACCCTCTAAATTCTGCTCCACGACCTGGTAATCTTCGACATACTGTGGTAATACTGCTGCTGCTTCTCCTCGTCGCTGGATAGGAGAACTGCCAACAGGTCTATATGGTCCAACGTCTGTGTTATCAACAAATATTTGGTGTTAGTATTCAGATAAATCTATAAAACAAAAACATTTAAATATGATAAAAATTCAAAAACATTTAAAAAACAAAAAAAATTTGTGTACTTCTTACCAAGGTCTCCCCACTGTGCGTCCTCAGGTAGTGCTAGATCCGAATCTCCTTGGAAATCCAACCCGACATATGCGTAATCATCGACCATCAACATCTGGTTTTGCAACCAGTCAAAGAAAATATCGTCATATTTGACGATTGGTCCTGCCACGTGTCGGGCCATGAGTCGACACCATCGTAACATCCTCAGATCCCTAGGACCCAAAAAGTTCCACTCAACCTGTAGATGAAATACAGGGACCCTCTCTAAGAAGAAGGAAACTAACAAAGATCCATATCCAAATTGTTTCAGATCTCCCCACCTGCACTTAGTCAGCTATTTTTTGATATTGCGCAATACTGCATCAGCCCAATTAAATACTCGGGGCTCAGTACACTCGATGATGTACTGGAAATAGCTCTGCAATGCCATATGGGGAGCGACACTTCCATCCATATGAGCAATCGTGAAGATAATAGTGCGGAGAGTCAAGTCAGTTACTCCCCAGATTGCCACTTTCCCTTTCTTTCTTTCGGCCTCAGGTATGCAGTATTGGTTGCAATATTCACTCATTTTTAACCCACCTGCTCTGCTGCCGGTCAGACTGACATAGGACCCACGCATGGATAATCCGGTCAAGAAATATATTTCCTCGATGTCAATAGCCAATGTATGAGCTCCTGCAATGAAAACTTGCTGGTCCAGATCCCACATTCGAACTAGATACTCCAATAATCGGACTTGGGTTCTCATGCCCGGGATACGGAAGTATTTTAAGAGACCACAATCTCTTAATGCATCAATGGTGGGAGGGTGATTTTCGGCATTTGTGTTATCCTCCTCATGTTCTCGTTCTCTCCACTCAAGCACCATGGTTGTGGCTATTTACCTGCATAAGAAACATATGAAGATGATTAATGATCTTATTCATGAAATGAATTTTTTCTATTGGCTAAACTTTTAAAATATTTTTTGAGTTCTGTGCTACTCGCAGGTGCCATATTATGCACAGTGCGAACTTCTCGCAGGCGGCTTAAGGCCCACCTGCGAGAACGAGTCATTCTCTCAGGTCCCGTATGGGCCACCTGCGAGAATGTCTCCACGCAGATATGGTTCAAAAAACTAACTTAAAACATAACTTTTAACCAATGAAATCATAATTTTAAACCATGAAAAGATCAGGAATGAATAACTTACCAAAATGCTGCTGACGGCTCGTCAGATGATCACTCGTAGCTCCCGGAAATCGACACCGAATGCAGAGGGTAAAATGAGGGTTTTTGGAACTCAATGGTAAAAATGTGAAATGATATGGTAAATTTAGTTATTTACTCATTTTAATTACTTTTTACTATGTCAATTTTGGGTTTTTATATTTATTTATTATTTAAACCTAATCACTAATGTGAAAATGAGTGAAATGACTTGCAGGTGCGAAACATGGATGATTATGGACATAATTTTTTTCTGGTGTGGTGTGATTTTGATTGTTTTTTAAGGTTTTTACATAAAACCTCGAGCGTCTTTTGTCCGTTCTTGCGCTTGTAAAAAACATAAGAACGTGATCTAGCGTTGTTTTATCACTTTTTCGGGCTCGCTGTGATTATACGAAAAAGGAACCCCCCTGGAGTTCTCTTTAAGCTCTTTTCAGACTCTCTAAATATGAAAACATTGCCGAGCGATCTTGCTATTTTCACGCTCGCTAAAGTATTTGAAGTACGCGTCTTTCGAGCGATAGTTTAACCCTTTTTTGGTCTCGTTGGACTACTGTACGAAAAAGGAACTGAGAGAGTTCTCTTTTAAGTGTTTTTCCAAACTCTATAATCTTGAAAAACCTTCGAGTTTACTATCTCTGGACTTGTTAAACAAACATTGACAGACCCGTGATGGGACCAAACCACTCCTTCCTAGGGTTCGTTAAAAATACTCCGAGGGACTCGTCCGAAGGATGAGCTTATATCAACAAGCATATGTGATCCTCTTCAAGCTTGCATAAAAATAAAGAGGTACTTGCCAGAAATGGTGCGGGAAAATTTGGGAAAGGGATATGTTTCATCTTTGTATTGATTGGCAGTAAGTGTCGCTCTTGAACATGAAACTCCCTATTCATCATTCGAAGCTGGTTTGGGAAATCCATTTGTCTCTCATTCGATTTGATAACAAGGTCTTTCCATGTGTCGTCTTTGAGTCAATGCTGCCAAATCATTGGTCGTGTCATTCATATGTTCAAGAGAAGTCCGTCTGAAACCTATATTGAGTCGACCATCTGCAGTTATCCATTCTCTCTGTGTCGGCCTTCCCTGTGTCCAAGTCTAAATTGCAAAATGCTCTGTTTCACCTTCAAACTCTGTTACTCATTTCATGTCATTGATGAGGGATACATCAAGGCCCTCCTGTGACGAGTTTTGTTCC
>ML776650.1:1883777-1906309 GCA_009831015.1 Picea engelmannii | reverse complement strand
AACAATGGAGTCGCCACAGTGGAGTCGCCAGGTGCACAGTAGCAATCTGAATAATTCTGATTTCTGATGCACCTTCAGAATCAGTTGATCATTGTCGTTCTGCCCAGGGAAAATCTTCAACTTCGTCCCCGGCAACGGTGCCAGAAATGTTGGCGACGGAAGTCACTCCTGGATTGCTTGCAAGAGCAGAGCCCGACACCCATCAGTTTAATGTCACGAATTTTTTATAAAGGGGTGATCGAATGGAGATAAAGACTTGAGGAGATATTACTCTAAATCAGGGACTGGGTCTGGTACGTAAGTAACAAAGGAGGTCTCAACCTAACTTCAACCAGTGGGTTGATTAAAAGATGAACAGGCGGAAGACTTAGTAAGAAAGGTGAACAAACAACTTTGGGCAACAGGCTTTCAGCAGTTTGCAGAAGAAAGACTCTGAATGCAAGATCCGCTTGGTTCAGGGTCTCAAGGAACTGAAAGGGGACTTGACTGGATCCTCCAATTCCAAGTCACTCAGCGCTGGGAAAATCACAAGAACTGATTAGAGACAACGTAACTATTACAGTGATCCATTACAACATCATCCTATAATAGCTACAGCTCGACTGGATCCTCCAATTCCGAGCTGCTCTAACAGAGTGTGAACAAAGACATGAAAGAAACCAGCATTCATTAGGCGAGAAGTCTCAAATGTTCATACATAACCAGAACAACAATGCTTCATTAAAACTTCACCACCGGGAGCTCTGCTCAACCATCGATACCTTTCAAAAATGGCGAAAATGCCTACATATACTAAAAAAAAAACACAACAACGAAAACAAGATACTGCATTAATAACATTGCGTATGCATGTCTTCTGACAGTCTGCGCATGCAGACTGGATGATCGTGCGCCTATGACAGACGCCATCTTAATCTGCGCGTGGTTCCAGCAAGGGGAGTAGCTGAGCCATTAAGTGCCGAGCTAGCGCATTCAGACTTCCTTCGGCTAGTCGAGGACTTCGGCATGGCATTTTTTAGGAAGTCGATACACAGGACTTCCTCGGGAAGATGGCTTTCCAGATCCTCCATCCCCTCACTTAATGAATGAAATGAGGTTTCAACCACCCGCTCTTGCCGTCATTTACTTCAGATGAGGAACAATATGGAGATCGGATCCGATAGAGCTCGGAGACCATGACGATCCTCTCTGCAACTGAACTCGGCGCCTTCAGCCTTCTTTCTCCAGCTCCTTTCCTTCCTCAAGTGACCACGGGTTGTGACCTTGTGCCTATCTTCAAAGTCGCTTTCGGCACCTCACGTCTCACGGCTGGGAGGAGGCTGGTCCTCGATCTTCAAAGTTGTGAGGGGTGAGGAGGCGAGGAGCCTAATCGCTCACCATGTGCCCCTCTGGATGGATGGCTGAGATCATCTCGGCAATACTTGTGGGCCCGGGTCCTCGCGACCTGACAACCTCGCCGGTTGAACTGTCAAGTTTTCACCCTCCTATTTCGCGAGTCCCCGAGATGTGAGAATTCAACGGAATGCTGACTTTATTTCCAGCCAACGCATGTCCACCCGTCGACCACGCGGTCCCACCTTATGCTCTGCCACACGTTCACATGAACCTTGACACTTCGAAACTCATGAATCCTAATGCCAATACCTCGGGACTTCTCACAGCGAGATCCCGAGGGCTTTTGCCACCTGTATTCCACTTCGCCGCTTTTTTATGGCCACCTGTCCTCCAACGGTCGAAATCTCGCAACCTCGCGATCCTTGCGGCCAATTCCTTGGGTATTTTATTACGAGACTCCGATGCATGATCCCACGTGCGGATCCAATGGTCCTCCTACGATCCGGATCCAATGACTGTCCTCTTCTCGCTCCTCGCGCCTTCGCGACTTGGAGTACCAAATGTTTGGGCCTTTACCCTGCGAACTTCCGAGTTCGCGAGATCTCTCGATCTCTGACACCTGTCCTTCTTAGATGGACGGCTCCAATATTCTCGCCACTTCGCCGCTCGTGAATTCGAATGACTTCTTCTTCCAACCTCCGATGCCCGAGTCCCCGATGTGGGTAATCTCGTGACACACGTCCACTCCCGAACCAACAGTCCAGATCTGTTCTTCTGCCTATCCGACGGCTGATACCGTTCGCCTCTTAAAAAATTTTGCGCTATACTTGGCATGACTCGGCTGACTGCAATTACCCACCGACCGTTGATCTTCTTCAAAAAATAGGCCTTGGACGCCGCCGACGACATCTTGCCCGCTCGCTTGACTTGTTATTTGAAAAAGAAAACATGGATTTTCCCCCGTTGCGCTTGAGCATTTCGTGTGCAATCTATAGACCCGAATGCTCTAGAGCCCGTGACAAGAATTATCGCTAACACTTTTGATTGATCCAGTCAATGATAACTTTCGATTCGCCTAGGACATGGAGGTGATTTAAGGACCAAAAAGAAGCAAGCGTAAGTGTAGCCCATAAGCCCATGAGCTCAGCTTTGGTGTTAGAACCCACACCACAATTAAGAAACCACTTTGTAGTCCTCTCCAGATGGGTTTTGAAGGTGCCTCCAAGACCACAACATAAACCAGAAGACTGTGCCGCACCGTCAAAACAAGCCACAGAGTAACCTTCAGGCAAGATGAAATCCACCACTTTGAATGGAAGAGCTTTGACGGTTGATGGCTGCCAATGAAAAGAAGCCAGAATTATGTGATAGGCCACCTGTAGGGAAGGAGAGGCGTCCTCAAAAAGAACCTTGTTGCGTTCTATCCAGATTTTCCAGCAAACGAAGGCAGCCAGAGAAGGTGGCACAACTTGGGCAGAATACCAGGAGGAAAAACAGTCTGTAATAGTGGCGCCGGTCCAGTAGAAGGGTAGGGAGAAATGCTGCAAAGTGTGTTTCCAAATTTCTTGTGCAAAATTACAGTGTATTAGCAAGTGGTGGATGTCCTCCGAGGCTCAGCAACAAAGAGCACATAAACTGGGACCCTGCCATCCTTTTCTACGGAGCATCTCCTAGGTAAGGATTTTTTCACTAGCACAGAGCCAAATAAAAAGTTTGTGCTTTAGAGGGAGCGACCAAGTCGACATCCGACGGAGCCACGGAGGATAGGCATCGATGTCCCTATCCGAAAGGAGAGCCGCGTAAACATTCTTGGAAAAAACCTTGCCTGAACCATCGCCCCTGGCCCAGATAAGAGAATCCCGAGCGTCAGAGAGGGAGAGGCCTGAACATTTTAAATTTGCTGTATAGGAATCCCATTCCAAGGCTAAAGGCCCGCTGAGAGACATGTCGCTGCTAAGAATCCACTGATCCGGGAGAGGGAAGGCGCGGGTCGCCTTCTTTAACTGAGCCAGGGTATAAAAGTTTAGGGAGAGAAGATGCGATCTGAGCGGCAGGGAGAGAATCGAGTGGTCATCTAACCCGATGATTTTATCTCTGCCAATTTTGATTTCTTCACCCGAACCAGGCCTCCAATGGAGCTAGTGAAGGATCACCTGAGAGGAAGAGACCAGACCTCTCCAGAAGGGTGAAGCCCACTTCTGTAATAGATGTGTCTTTCGCAGCCAATGTGGGAGGGGCAAGGCACCTAGATATTTGTCCTTGATGACTCGATGCGAAATGTTATCAATGGAGACCGCTCTCCAAAAGGAACAAGCCAGTAAAGCCGAGTTGAAGATGGAAAGATTCTTAAGTCCCCATCCCCCTGCCCTTTTGGGTCTAGAGAGAGTCTGCCAGCTGCAAAGATGGAAGCGGTTTTTTCCTGCTAGGTCATTCCACAGGAAGTTGAAAGAGAGTCTGCGGAGCAGAGTAATGATTTTGGCGGGGATCCGTTCCAGTAACATCCAAAAAACAACCAGACTTTGTAACACCGACTTGACCAGTATAAGGCGTCCACCCAGGGACAACCATTTATTACACCAGAAACCTATTCTTCTTTTAAAGGATGAAACCAGCCAGGTCCAGTAAGTTGAGGAGGAGGCTCCTGGCTTTAGCTGGTAACCAAGGTACCTGAAACCTAAATTTAAATTAAAAAAGGAGTAGGGGATGGAGTCTTTGAGAAGAGAGATTTCGGCCTCTGTTAAGCCCCAAAAGTGGACAGTGGACTTCGTGGGATTGATGGACAACCCCGAAACTGAACAGAAGAGCTGAAGTATGTCCATGAGCACAAGCCATTCCGCTAAATCAACTTTAGATAATAAAATAATATCATCCACAAACATAAGGTGAATGATCCTGATGAGATTAGAGACCTTTATACCTGTGATGCGGTGCTCGGAGAGGCTTTTTGAGAGGAGAAGGCTAAGGCCTTCCAAAACTAAGATAAAGAGGTAGGGAGATAGAGGGCATCCCTGACAGAGCCCCCTTTCGCTTTTAAAAAATATGGACGCCTCCCTGTTAATCAACACTGCAAAATTTGTGCTTGTGACACAAGACATAATCCAGTCTGTGAAATTATCACCAAAGCCAACAGAGAGGAGGATTAGTCTTAGAAAATCCCAGTCAATGCTGTCAAACGCCTTTTTGAGGTCTAGTTTCATGACCAACGCCTTTTGTTTTTTTTGGATGATGCTGTGAATGCACTCATGGGCTACACTGATGGCAACTTGGATCCTTCTTCCCTTTAAAAACCTGAGCTGTTCGACTGAGAGACTCCTTTCCAAAACCGACTTAATCCGATTGGAGATGACTTTGGAAATTAACTTGTAAACTAGGTTACAAAGGGAGATCGGTCTAAAGTCGTTGAAAGTAGTTGAGATGTTTTCTTTCGAAATTAAAACCAGGAAGGTGGAGTTTAGGCTACTGGAAATTTTACCTTTGATGCGTGAGTCCTCCACCATATGAAGAAGATTTAATCCAACAAGATCAAAAAAGTAGGTGAAAAATTCTGCCGTTCAGCCATCGGGCCCTGGACTCCTTTCCTTTTTGAGAAGAAACAAAATATTCTTTAGCTCTAGCAGTGTGATAGGTTTGTAAAGATCTGAGGCTTCAGTTGTAGTAACCAAGTTTGTGAAAAGGCTGGAAGTAGAAACTTTTGCTGGCAGGTTGTGGCCGCCGCTAGATTTTAAAAGATGTTCGAAGTATGAGGCAACTTCCCTTTTGAGTGCCTCATGTCCACGCATGGTCCCCTCATTTTCACTTTCGATGGACCAGATTAATTTCTTGTTCCTGTTGTGACTAGCTACTTTATGGAATAATTTCTAGTTGGATTCACCCCACTTGAGCCAGGTCGCACGGCTTTAGAGCCTCCAGCTTTTTTCATCTTCCCGCAGAAGGTCATCTCTATTTTTCTCCAAAGATTTTAAATAAGTCGCGTCCTCCATTGACAGGGCCACAGAGGTTGATTTTAAGATGAGATGTGTGATCTCAATCTCCAACCTATTCAGAGTGATCTCCTCTGCAACCTTCTTGTGTTTACACCAGGATTTTGTGTGCGCTTTAAGGGCTTTCAATTTCCAAACGATTCTCAGCTGAGGGTTAGTTTCATTCAGAAAACACGGATCTGTCCAGACAATATGTACCGGAGCAGAGTAGGTAGGGGAGTTGGACCAGTGATGATTAAATTTGAAGGGAAAGGGCTTGAGCCGGATGGGGAGGTTCAAGTTGAGGAGGATGGGCACATGGTTGGAGATGAAGGGAAGCTCGACACATGAGGTTGGGAAGACGGTGGAAGAGAAGAAGTCCTCGGAGATTAAGAAGCGGTCGAGACATCTAGAAATGGCCTCCGAGCCCCTTCTCCCATTTCGCCAGGTAGGAACAAGTCTGGCTGGCAAGATATCAATGAGGTTCTTGGCCTTAAATAGGTCTATGTAGAGATTAATACCTGAGCTTGACAATGAAGCTGCTCCCCAGTGTTCATCAGATGATAAGGTGAAATTAAGATCGCCTCCCAGGATGAGGTTTGGAAGGGAGAGGATGCCACTGTTAGCAAGGTGAGTCCAGAATTGCGGTCTGTATTGGCAAGGGCCGTAGACGTTTAAGAGCGCCAGTTCCTGATTAGTAGCGAAACAACTACCTAAACACAATATACATCCACAAGTCAAGAAGGTATTTAAGTCGAAAAGCACTGGATCACAGGCCACCAGCATGCCACCAGAGTTTCCAATAGAATTTAACGCTGTTGTGACCCAAAGGGGGCGAAAAAGATGCAAGAAATCTATGGAAGTATGATCAGCTGCAAGGGTTTCTTGCAGAAAAATGACATCTGGATTGGAGTGATCAAGAAGTCTTCGGAAGGAGGCAGCCTTGAGGGTGCCTCTGATCCCTCGAATGTTCAGAGAGAGAACTATCATTACTTGGAACGTGCTATGGCCTTCAATGCTCTAAGGGAATTTCTGTCTTGAGTTGGGACTCCCGGGACTGCAAGTTGAGTGACAGAGCAATCTTTCTTCTTCCTAGCGCTGCTCGTCTGGAGAGGGGAGAGCTCAACACCGATACCTTGTGACCAAGCAAAAGATTTGTTGAGAGGTTCTGTATGGGTTGATGAAGATGTACCCGCTTCTATGGAAAGTGCTATGATCTCTTTACCCTGAAAAACTGGTATCTGGGTGGCTCTGTCCGGGAGAAACTAAGCAGATGTAGAGGAGCTCAGTGCTACCAAGAGGGAATCCTCGTCCTCATCCGGCTGGTTGTAACCAGGAAGTAATGCTGAGGGATATTCAAGGACTATGTGATTGGGGGAGGAACCGTCCTGTAGGATCGACAACGAGGATGGGAGTAAGGGCGACGGTGGAGGGGGGGTAGTATTCAAGGTGGAGGGAAGGGAGCAGTCAAGAGAAGGAGCAGGGGGAGAGGTATAAGATGGAAACTCGGCTTCAGATATGAGGGGCTTTGTGAGGGAGGAGGGAGAGGACCAGCCAAGGCTATTTACAAAATCCTTTTCAGAAGCCGTGAGTGTTTTATAGAGCGCTGGGCACAGTAGAGAGAGCTTGGTCGTCAGGGAAACAGGTTGTCCTGGGAAAGGCAGTGAGGGAGGATCTGGGGGGATGTCCAAGTAAGAAAGGGAAGGTTCAACAGTCTAATAGGTAGGGGGGTTTAAAAGCAGGTCGTCATCATCATCAGGGGGAACGATCATGGACTTACCAGGACACGTTCAGCGAAGATGGCCAATCTCGCGGCATCGATTGCATCTGAATGGGATTTCAAGGTAGTCCAGGTTCTGTAGAAGCTTCCTCCCTCTCCAATCGATCTCAAGAGTTTTCGACAGAACCACAGATAAGTCCATCTCGACCAGAACCCTGCCCAACATCCTCGAAGAACCCGTGAGAGAGGGGGTGTCAAGAGAAATGAACTTTCCCAAGGAGTTGCCAATTGCTCTAAAGGCATCTTCATTCCAGAGGTGGAGTGGAAGACCCGAGAGCAACACCCACAGATGTCTGTGCTGGAAGTAGTCAGTGTCCGGGTTGAAAGCCATACGCCATCGTTTGAGAATAAGGCTGCTTCCTCCAAAGACCCATAAGGAAGATAGTAGTAGCGTGGCGTCTTCAGGAGATCTACAGGAGAAGCAAAGCCATCCTTTTTTAAGAAACAGTACTTCCGGGCAGTAGCCACGGATCGATAACCACTTGAGATTTATCCAGTCCTCCAGTGGTGGAGTGCTCAAACTTTTATAGGAAATACAACCAACCAGTGAAAAGATGGACATCTTACAAAGGTTTTCTAGGCCCACTCCGTCGCCCAGCACTAAGCGCCTAGTTTTTTTGTTTGCTCTCCACTCCTTGCGCCCAAAGGAGGCTGCTCGGTGAGGGGAAGACTGAGCTTTAGAAACCTCCTGATGGGTAGATCTACTAGGAGCAGGGAGGGACCTGTCATTAGCAGGTGGAGCTCTCAGGATAGGCTCTCTAGTCAGAGGAGGGTGGCCTATTCCAACAGGGGACTCCTCGGGAGCGGACGCACTATTTGAAAAAATCTTGGAGGGAAGCTTCAGAGAACTATGTACCAGGAAATCTATTTTATCAAAAAGTCCCTCCTGATTCCAAAAGAGTTTGTCAGCTGGGTGCGGAAGTATACTAGGCAGAGGGTCCATTTTAAAACCGCTAGGGACCACACCGGCCCACTGCACAAAACTGAGCAAACCGAACGGAGGCTAAGAGTGTTGACGAAAAGCAAGATCGGTTAGTGGAGCACATATTTTGACTCGATGAACCAATCCCTGTCAGAGATAAGAGACAAGAGAAAGACAGTGGCCGACAGTCCGCAAAGAAAAGCGTAGAAAAGGCCAGATACTATCGGGACTAGCAGCAAGAAACGACACAGAGAGAGTTGGGCGTATTCAAAGACCAAGGCGGAACGTGCTCAGTAGCCGAACAAGTCGTTGACGGGAAAACTAGAGAGGCATGGACCTGTAGCCAGAAGATGGACTGTGAGGATCCGAAGATCTTACATGTATCTTGATGTGGAAATGTTGATATAGAGCTCAAACTCATAAGTTTAGTATGTGGGAAAGGTCAAAATAGTACGTAGTGTATCACAATCTATACCATATGCTGCTTTGCACATGAAATACAATGAGTCTAAAATTTTTTATACATTGTCTATCACATTTTCACCCCATGAATATGGTATTAACCTTTGCAGCCATGCAACGTAAAACTGTCAAGTACCAATTAAACCCAACAAAACACATTTACTTTAACCTTTGAGTTCAATCCTATTTCTCTGGAGATAAAACTGGACGAAGTGAAATCTTAGGGAATAAATCATTGAATCAATTTTTGCCGACTATTTTAATTACGAGATTTTCAAAATATGATTGTTTGACTATGTTTTTACTGAGATTACACATATATTGATTATTTTATTGTACATTTTTACAGATTTGTAAGAAATAAGAAAAATCTCGACGACTAGGAATCCGAGCAAAACAAGGAAATAAAAAATAAGTGACAAATATGGAGCTCGAGATTATTAAAAAAATTCTTCACTCAATGTCATCATTTCCTAATTTTAACATCATCGACATCTTTTACTCATTGAGAGTGTTCCGACAATATATATTTTTTTCTCGTTTCGAGTATGGGACACAAAGTTATGGCCCTAGGAATTTTTATACTATCACTATGTTCTGATGATGTGTCCTATAGATCCACGTGGAAAATGAGTGGCATGCTGATAGGGTAGATGATGTGGCATGTTGACAGGGTAGGTGACGTGGCATGCTCACTAGACAAGTCATTGCACATAGATCCCGGGAATAGTCTATTGGATGTCTCTTGGACGGCCTGGATGTCGAATGCCTAGGATGGACCGGATGCCGGATGGGCCAGATGCCCCAGATGATCCCAAATTTCTATATTTTTAGGAGATCCCATATTTAGGGATTTTCAGATTTTTAGGAGGTGGGATTTTTATGGATTGTTGATACTTAGATTTCTATATTTATAACTGTGTACTACGAAAACTTGCACACTTTGATTTTTAGGGATTTTTGTATTTTTAGGAATTTTTGGATTTTTAGGAGACCCCATCTGGGCATCCAGAGGTTTCACACTTGTGACATTTTTGGTTTTCTTGGATGTTGGATGTCCCAAATTTGTTAGGTCTCGGATATGCACATGCATGTGGCCAAAATATTAGCACGGGCTCCAGATTCCATTCTTCTTATAGCTTCACATAAAAATTAGTATGAGTGGCAAAAAAAATATAAACACCATGAAATGCCTTCCCACAATGCATGTGGGATAAATAATAAACTCATAGATGAATGGCCCAAAATTAATCTGAAAACAAAATCAATGGTTGTTGAGTGCTAACTTCCGGGAGCCATATCTTGAGTTTTAGAAGGCGAAATTAAGCAAGAAATGCTTCGTTGGAAAGCTAAGACTGTGAGGAACATTTTGGGTAAATTATTTTTGATGGATAACAATACAAATTTCTAGAAAAATTAAAAGAAAAAAGGCCACAATTTTTTTTTTTTTGACGCAAACGGGTATGGTTTATATTAAAAGGGGTGGCAGTGCCACATATTCTGTTACAAAATGGCCCCAAGTGTCTGCGGGCCTACATTCCTGATTACCATCTACTTTGAGCCTATACCTATGAACTTACTGAACTCCTTTACTGCTTAATATGCTACTTATTTAGAGCCTCGGCTGAAACAAACTGCCAGAGTGCTTATAGAGCCTGCTTACAAAGACTTTTACAACATGAGATTACTTCTTTTCCTCCTGGATCCATGTGCAGTTCAGTTGGGCCATCTTGGCCTCCAGTTGTTCCATTCTCTCATCAAATTGTTGCTGAGGGTTCTTTAGCTCTTTGTGGAGCTTTTCCATCTCCTCAGCAAAACCAATTTTGGTCATGGTGATGTCAGATTCAAGTTGTTCCAGCCTGCGTCCAGCCTCCACGTCCAAGTTTTCTAAAAAATCTAACTGGTGCTGGAGGAGCTGCTGCAAGTTTGCTAGAGCTTTGTCCATCTCCTTCAGACACTCCTCTGTGCTCAATTTTCCTTTTGATGAAGACGCCATCTCCGCTTCTCTTACTCTTTTGCTGCACCCTCTTTGGATTCCTAAACTTCTTACAGACCTTTGTTTGAGCTAGAATGAGAGGGGACGAGCTTCCTTTATTTTTGTCTCGCTCATTTTCATCATTGTCTTTGGATTCTGGCTGGGATCGTACGGATCTTGTGTCTCTACCAGATCTGGGGTCCCATTCCTCTTTGTACTTACCCTGGCCTTTCGACCAACCAACGCTTCTGTCCCTGTTTGCCTGAGCGATTCACCCAAATCCTTTGCTTCTGCGCGGTCTGTCATTTGGGAGTGTGCCCGTGAGCTGCGTGGGTTCAAGGGATCTCCACATGTTCCATGATGCCATTGACTGACAACGTTCCAGCATCCAAAAGCACGCCTTTGTTGGCTTCTTTATCAGCACTACGATTTAAGTCCCTTAACACATGATAGAATTGATAGGAGTTCAACTTTCTTAATAGGATGCAGATTTTATCAAGAAGGTTGTTTAGCTTGATGCTTTGGGTTGTGGAGCGCTTGACCATAGCCTGTATTATTAGTTGTGAATCACCTATAATTGCCAAATCCTGTGGTCTGAGCTTGACTGCCAGTTGCAAGCCTTGCCAGAGAGCCAAGGCCTCAACTCTGTTGTTGGACTCTATACCGAGACCAAGAGCATAATGCGTTGCTATGTCTTGTCTGGGATCTTCAATAATTCCCCCTCCCCCAGCCTAGCCCGGGTTCCCCTTCGAGGCCCCATCGAAGTGGAGGATAGGCGTTGTGAGTTTACTTTTCCAATTGGCAAATTCCTTTTCATTTTCCCTGATCTCCCAGCTTTCTTGCTTTGGTTGACTTCCTTGTTGGCTTTCTGACCCTTGTATGTTGAACTGGGCTATCCAGCTCCCCTGTTCTTTGTCCAAAACATGAAATTTTCCTGTGGGACTGAGGTGAGCAGCTGATTCCCCCAGCATTGCTTGAATTTTTCTGGCAATTCTGTCTTCACTTAATTGACTGTCTCTGAAAATTCTATGATTTCTCTCTATCCAGAGATTCCATAGAACATACTTTGGAAGTAATCCCCATATCTAGAGAGTTTGGTTTCTTTTCTTGTCAGCAAAGGGGAACAGGGAGTCCCATTGGAGGAGCATGCTTATTACATCAGGAGGGAAGTTGGTGGCTGGTTGGGGGCCGGTTACCTTCAACCAGACTTATTTTGCATAGCTGCAGTTTAGAAGAAGGTGGTCAGTTGTTTATTCTTCGTGGAGGCAGAGAGGGCACCTAAAGGGCCCTTCCCAGCCCCTTCTTTGGATATTCTCCCCCGTTGGGACACTCTTGTGCGCCAAGGTCCAGTTGAAGAGATCGATTTTTGGGAGGGAACGGAATTTCCAGACTGCGTTCCATAATGCTGGATTTGGCATTGTGGTGGGGACTGAGTTGAGGAGATGATAACCCTCTGCTGTGGTATAAGCCCTGGCGTTCCTGCCCCAACCTCGTTCGTCTTTGCCTGTCTTTTTTAGCGGGGCTTTCCCTTGGAGACACTGCTTGAGAGCATCCCATTGACTGTCTAGTGCAACAAGCCTATTTGGGACGGCCCACCCTTGCCAAGGGTGAGGCCTTTCGTCTCCCCAAACTGATATGTCTGAAAGAGTTAAGATGTTCTGGCTGTCCATCCATCTTTTGAGGCCTTGAAGGTCCTGGCGCTGATCTAATGGAGGGTCACCCATTATTGAGTCTGTCCAAATTTGTATTTTCCTTCCATTTCTCGGCACCCAAGTTAGATGGGGTGTGAAGAGAGGGAGCACTTTTTTGCAGAGCGTGAAGATGGGAGAACTTTTCACTTCCTTACATGGGAGTTCTAAACTTCTGTCCCGAGACCCTCGAAAGTATTTCCTCCAGAGTGCACGTTTGCTCCATGTGGCTTTGCCGGTGACTATTTTCCAGAGAATCTTTGCTCCTAACGCCAGATTTTGAGTCCTCGTATTTTTAAAATTGAGACCTCCTTCCATGTAGGATTTTGTGGTTTTTTCCCAACTTACCAGGTGCATCTTCTTCTTTTCCTGCCTACCTCCTTCCCACAAGAAACGCTTCTGAAATTCCTCAAGGTTTTGGATAACTGTGGCTGGGGCTAACAAGAGCGAACTTTGATAGATGGGGAGGCTAGCCACTACAACCTTTATCAGGACTGTCTTCCCTGCTAAGTTCAGCCAGCTGGCCCCCCAAGAAGTGAACTTATTGTTGAGTTTTTCTGCAAGATGGCTCCAGTGGGAAACTCTTGGGGAAAATTTAAAGATTGGGACTCCCATGTACTTGAAGGAATCCTAGGTTGTGTGCCCCTCCATCCCTAGGACTCTTGTAATTCTCAGCATTTCATTTGGGGTGACGTTCCAACCATAAATGTTACTTTTGGTCTGATTTATTTCGCTGCCAGAGGCTGTTGCATAGACGTCCAACTCTTCCTTGAATTTTTTTTCTATGATTGGGCTTGCTCCACCCAGCAGAAGCGTATCATCAACGAATTGTGCATGATTAATATCTTTCACCCCTTGTGCTATTATTAGCCCATGAAGATCTTTATTAACTTGGGAGTGTTCCAGTTGATAGCTGAGGACCGAAGCTTGAAGTGCATAGAGCAAAGGCGACAGAGGGTAGCCTTGCCTTAGGCCCCTGGAGGCTTTGAAGAAGGCAGTTACCTTCCCATTCACCAGGGGGGCTATCCAAGGAGATCCTATGCAGGCTTTTATCCAGTTTATAAAGTGTGAATCGAAACCAAACTTACTCATAACTTCAAATAGAAACTTATGTTTGACTCTATCAAAAGCATTTGCGAGATCTAGTTTAATGACCATACATTTTTCTTTCTTGAGAACGCTGGAGTGAATCGCTTCTTGAACCAGGATGATGTTGTCGGCGATGTGTCTCCCTTGAACGAAGCCTCCTTGATTTTCAGGAACGATGAGAGGGAGAGCTTCCTTGAGGTGGTTGGCTATTAATTTGGCAAGGATTTTATAACTTGTGTTACATAAAGAGATTGGTCTGAACCTGGTAAAGGAAGTCGCTCCTTTTTCTTTTGGGAGGAGTGCCAGAAAGGAAGAGTTAATACTTCCTCCCAGCTTGCTGGCCTTTTGTGACTTCTGGATCATTTTGGTTAGGTCCTTTTTAATGATTTCCCAACACTTCTGATATAATCTGGCAGTGAACCCGTCCGGACCCAGATCTTTGTCTGGGTTCATCTGGTCAAGGGCCTCCTTTATTTCTTGCTGCGACACCTCTCTTGTCAGCTTGCTGTTAATGTCTTCATTTATTAGCTTTGGAATAAGTGTAAGTGGGTAGCCTTGCTGGTCCAGATCCATGTCCTTTGGGTCTGTGTATAGCTTCTCAAAAGTTACGTAAGCTGCATGTTTAACGCCATCTGGATCTGCGATTGTTTTACCCTGAACCTGAACTTCCGTCACTGCCTTAGATTGTTTCCTTGCTTCCGCTTGTTTGTGAAAGTAGGCTGTGTTGCAGTCTCCTTATTTCAACCATAAGCTTCTCGACTTCTGCCTCCAATAATTTTCCTCCATTCTGCAGGCTTGATGCCATTTCCTTTGAAGGCTATCCTCCTTTTGCAAGACTTCCGGGGTGATCTCCGTCTGTTCCATTCTCAGCCGATGATCTTCAAGTTGGCTCTGGGCTGCTAGGCGCTTTGCTATTGGGCTCGTTTGGCTTTTGGCCCATGACTTTAGAGCATATTTCAGCCTTTTAATTTTTTCCTCCCATACGTAGGATGCTGAACCTTGGACTGCGGAGGCCCATACTTTTGTTACTAGCGCTGTGAATCCTTTATCATGTATCCAGTTTGGGCTGAATCTGAAGGGGATGGGCCCCTTGACTTGGTCTTTTTTGATTTCTAATCGTATTGGTTTGTGATCAGATACACTGTGGGCCATAATTTCAACCTTTACTTCAAGTCCTAGCAGCAGAAGGGAACTTTGTACAAGGAATCGGTCCAGTCTGGCAGCGATGTGCCCTGGACCAATTCTCTTATTGGTCCACGTGTAGCGACCTTTGACTGGTTTGATATCAAGAAGGTCCCATGCGGTGGCTAAGTCCTCGACCCATTCTCTAGCCGAGTCTCTCACTATTGAGCCACCCCTCTTCTCGTCCTGGGCTAGCATTACATTTAGATCTCCTCCAATGATGATATTGGTGGGATTGTTTTGCTAGAGGTTGGCCTGCAGGGATTCCCAACAATGTTTTTTTTCCCCCAAAAGCTGTGGAGCATAAACATTAAAGATGATTACCTGACAGCCCATGTCTTTGTGGAGAAATCTGGTGTGGATCCAATGCATGCAGATATCAGAGCTGAGCATGTCTATTTTGGAGGCGTCCCACATTGTGCAGAGCCCTCCTGAGGCACCCCTTGCATTTCCGGCAACTCCAAGGATTCCTTTCCATACTTTCGACAGGGTTTTGAGCGCATCTTGCTGGCTCATTTTAGTCTCCTGGAGCAGAAGGATACTTGGTTTCGAGGCTTTGAGAATATCTTTTAACGCTTCTTCCTTCTTTTTGCTTCCCAATCCCCTACAGTTCCAGGAGGTTGTGATCATTATAAACCTTGGGGGGGGGGGGGGGTTGGCCTCCTTGGGAGGCTTTGGCCTGCTTCTGCGTGTTATGGACCGTCATTGCATGTTTGATGGTGGGCTGTGATCCATTGAGCACCGCTTTATAGGCTTCCTGGTTCCTTTCTGCGTTTTTTGATTTTCGGCCTCTGCCCTTTTTCTTTGGGGTGGCCCAAACCTCACTTGCTTCGTCTGAGTCGCTACCTAATGAGATCTCCCCTTCCTCAATGTTCTGGCTGCCGTCCTGCTTCTGGGGGGAGTTATTGTGCGTCCCTGCTTCATTTGCTGGCGTGTTCCCCTCGTGTTCAGGATTCTGATCTTTCTTTCCTCCCTCTTGTACTTCTTTATTTGGATCCTGTTCGCTGTCCTCCATTCCTTTAGCTAAGATTCTGAAGCTGTTCTCCTTTTCTGTAGTTTCCGTGGGCTTGTTTCCAACCTTCGTCCCCTTCTTTTTCAGTGGGGGGTTTTTTTTTTGGACAGTTTCTTTGGAAATGGCCATATTCGTGGCAGCCTCTGCACTTGAATGGAAGCTGTTCATAGTCCAGCTTTTGGAAATGCTGCCAGTTGCCAACTTTCAACTTTATTGCCTCTGGTAGGCCTACCTCCAGATCTACCTCGACACAGATCCGCGCACATGAATACTGGTCTCTAGGTTCTGCTCGGTCAATGTAGCGCCCAAGTCCATTGCCTATTGCCTGAAGCGAGGAGGAGTTCAAGAGTGGATCGGCAAGTTGGGAAGTCTTACCCAGACCGGGACATCCTTGGGGACTTCTGAGGCAGGGTCAAAATTTGGGGTCCAACGATTTAGGTAAAGGCCTTGAGTGCCCATGAAGTATGGGCCATTTCTGAAGATCAGATCTCTGTCTTCCTGGGAGATAAATTTGAAAATGTAGTATCCTCGCTCGACTGCGTAGCATGCCACACTATTTGATATCAGGGGTCTCCAGTTGCGCTGAATCCAGTTGTCGATGGATCTGGTTGAGGGCCAGAGTCCCATGAACTGACCAATGAGTCCTCGTTCGGAGAGAGACAGGGCGACTTTTATTGGGTAATTCGGAGGGAGATCGATCTCTGGAATATCGTTCAGTTTCTTGACAAAGCTCGGGGCTTCTAAGGGGGTCGACGTTTTGCTGCAGGTTTCTACCAGGCGCTTGAAGGAGGAGGCGGGAGAAGGAGGGGGCGGCGGCTCCCCTCCCTGGGCTGCCATGGCGGCACTCTCAAACCCTTAGCGATACAGCTAGGTCAGGGGCGCGCACGTGCTATTGCGAGCTTTTTTCATAGATGTATTTTACAGTAAAAAAGGCCACAAATTTACTATGTGAAGATTACATAAATATTTTTAAGTTTTAATTGTTTTACTTTTATTTTTCATAGTTATTTCATTTTATTATTTAGTTGATAAATTGTCTTACTTTTATTTATTATCTGTTTTAGATTGTGTATAAGCCTAAGATGATAGAATCTTATTCTAAATATAATTATTTGTATTGATGTCATAGTGATTTTGTTTCAAATATTTCAGGATTAGAAGTCATAGACTATGGACAAAATAAGATAATAAATATTTATTTTAGATACCTATATTCTAATTAATTTAGATGGTTGTATAATATTTCTTCTTTTATTAACAATAGGGTATTTCCATATTTATTGTATTATTTTATTTTATATATTTTTATTTAATTTTTTATGCTTTAAATTGTACAGGCGTGGATCGAGAAAAATACAAAGGACATAAGCAATTTTCAAAGCAAAACAAATTTAAAATGAAAAAGCAAGATGGAATATGCATTAATCAATGTCCCTAATCACGAGGAATCACATGTACAATGAATTATGATTTTTTATTGGGTTGGAGACTTTTGATTGAAAATAAATATAGCCTGTAATAATGTAATTGATGGAAAATATATTTTATTCATTATTCTCTCGTGATCTTGGAAAAGAAGGAGTCCAAGCAAAACAAGGAAATACAAAATAAGTGACAAATATGGAGCTTGATATTATTAAAAAATTTCTTCACTCAATGTCATCATTTCCTAATTTTAACATCATCATCATCTTCTACTCATTGAGAGTGTTCCGACGATATAATTTTTTTTCTCGTTTCGAGTTTGGGACACAAAGTTATGGCCCTAAGAAGTTTTGTACTATCACTATGTTCTGATGACGTGTCCTCTAGATCCACGTGGAAAATGAGTGACATGCTGATAGGGTAGATGATGTGGCATGTTGATAGTGTAGGTCACAGAACATGCTCACTAGACAAGTCATTGCACACAGATCCCGGGAATAGTCTGTTGGATGTCTCTTGGAGGGCCTGGATGTCGAATGCCCAGGATGGACCGGATGTCGGATGGGCCAAATGCCCCAAATGATCCCAAATTTCTAGATTTTTAGGAGATCCCGTATTTAGGGATTTTCATATTTTTAGGAGGTCTTGGATTTTTAGGGATTGTTGATATTTAGATTTCTATATTTATAACTGTGTACTGTGAAAACTTGCACACTTTGAATTTTAGGGATTTTTGTACTTTTAGGAATTTTTGGATTTTTAGGAGACCCCATCTGGGCATCCAGAGATTTCACACTTGTGACATTTTTGGTTTTCCCGGATCGTGGATGTCCAAGATTTGTTGGGTCCCGGATATACACATGTGTGTGGCCAAAATATTAGCATGGGCTCCACATTCCATTCTTCTTATAGCTTCACATAAAAATTAGTATGAGTGGAAAAAACAATATAAACACCATGAAATGCCTTCCCACAATGCATGCAGGATAAATAATAAACTCATAGATGAATGGTCCAAAATTAATCTGAAAACAAAATCAATGGTTGTTGAGTGATAACTTTTGAGAGCCATATCTTGAGTTTTAGAAGGCCAAATTAAGCAAGAGATGGCTCGTTGGAAAGCTAAGACCGTGAGGAAGATTTTGGGTAAATTATTTTTGACGGATCAACAATAAAAATTTCCAGAAAAATTAAAATAAAAAGGGCCACAAATTTACTATGTGAAGATTACAGAAATATTTTTAAGTTTTAATTGTTTTACTTTTATTTTTCATAGTTATTTCATTTTATAATTTGGTTGATACATTGTCCTAGTTTTATTTATTATTTGATTTAGTTCGTGTATAGATAAGCCTAAGATAATAGAATCTTATTCTAAATATAATTATTTGTATTGATGTCATAGTGATTTTTTTTCAAATATTTTAGGATTAGAAGTTATAGATTATGGACAAAATAAGATAATAAATATTTATTTTAGATACCTAGATTCTAATTAATTTAGATGGTTGTATAATATTTCTTCTTTTGATTAACAATAGGGTATTTCTATATTTATTGTATTATTTTATTTTATACATTTTTATTTAATTTTTTATGCTTTAAATTTTACAAGTGTGGATCGAGAAAAATACAGAGGACATAAGCAATTTTCAAAGCAAAACAAATTTAAAATGAAAAAGCAAGATGGAATAAGGATTAATCAATGTCCCTAATCACAAGGAGTCTCGTGTACAACGAATTATGTTTTCTTATTGAGTTGGAGACTTTTGATTGAAAAGAAGAATCAAGACTTTGTTGGAAAAATAAATTGGTTATAACCATGTAACAATTAGAAGAAAATACAGAAGAAATGAATAAGCTAGGAGAAAGGATTATAAAAGTTGACTCTGGTTTTAGAAAGAGGGGCGGGACTCTAAGCCTTGAAAGGCTAGATTTCTCTGTCTGTAGCTAGAGTTTCTTTCCAGAGGTTGAAAAATACGGAATTGTAACTTGTATATTGTTTCAATTAAATATTTGAAGGTTGAAAGCTTTCTCTTCTATCATAGACTAAGGAATTTCTTCTAAAGATTAAATACAAGTAAAAGCTAATCCATGATCAATTTGTCTTATTGTACATTTATGTCAATTATTTTATCAAGTTCTATTCATTATTAAGATTGCTTGATGAAATATGATGATTTGGTCGTGAATTTGGTTATGGGGACATATTCTAATATCATTTGTATGTGTAATTTATTCTCATTCATGTTATTGGAATATGTAGCTGTTGGATTATTGAGAGGGGGGGTGAATCAATAATAACATAATTATAATCCTTTTTCTTCAAATGTTATATTAATGTAGAATTATTATCCAATAATAAGCAGTAATAAATAAACAATCACACACATACACAATACACCAGTGTTTTACGTGGAAACCCAAATCGGGAGAAAACCACGGAATGTTTTTTCTTATATGTCTTGAAGAATTACATTCATTGGAAGCACCAACTTCATTTGTTTTCCAGCTGCAACTAAAAGGAGGCTCCAACCCCCTAGTTTCTCAGGCTACAACCTGAGGGAATATCCAACTCCCCAAATATCTGGCTACAACCAGAAGGAGGCTACAACCCCCAATGTTCTCCGACTACAACCGGAAGGTGGCTACAACCACCTGTCCTTGCCCCGTCTTGCCACCCTGAAGTAGAAGTAGAATGATGGAACCACTGTCACACTATCACTGTGAGATATACCACTGTAAACCTGTACCAATAAATCTGAACCATGCATCAACCTGTACCATAAACAAGTGCATCAACCATGCACCAACCTATAATCAACCTGTACCATAAACAAGTGCATCAACCATGCACCAACCTATAATCAACCTGTACCATAAACAAGTGCATCCAAAAATGTGCTAAGTATGTACCAATCATGTGTCAACTACTCATCAACTATGACTCATCAATATGTACCAACATCATCAACTATACACCTCATGTATGTGCGCCAACTCATCAACTACTTGTCTCAACCATGTACTCAACATGTACCTCAACCAAAAGCCCTCATCAATTTCATCATCCAAATCTGATTCGTAGCTCTATAATAGACCTGGTGTATATGATCACATTCCTGCAAACCTTCCTTAACTTTAAAAACAAGAGACTAACATTTTCATCAAACTTTTCTTTAGTCTCACATGCCTAGTTTTGGATTAGTCAACAACCCTAACTTGAAGTAATCATAACTTTGAACTTGTAATGTATAAAGATATGAAACTGATCCACAATGTTATTCAGTGTTTTTTTCACAATTCCTCCAAGTGTCACTACTTGGAACCTCTCATAAAAGGAGTTATAGAAAAAATGGCATACCTTGCTGAATTCTGGCTTATTCTAGAGAGCGACCTTGTAGAGCGTGCCCCGCACATAATATTTGATGAAATGATATAAAACTATTACAAAACATACTACAGACTGTACCCTAACCAACACAATTGGTCTCACTAAATTTGGATCTGTTATGAAGAAGTTATGATGTTTTTACTCGAAACACCTGATTTTGACTAGTTTCAGGACAGGCCACAAACCCTATTTTCCACAGAGTGTAACTCCCAAAATACAACGACCCACAAGATGAATTTTTAACCACATATACTTGGATATGTTTTCTCACTTGCATAGCAATTTCAGGATCTTAATCATTATAGAAAAAAAAGTTATAGCGAAAATGTTGGGATGACCTGGAAATAACATACCTTAGAAAGCACCATCAAAATAATTTATCATTCCTTGCATTTCAACCTTCTTTTCTTAACTTTCCTCAGAATTTCGACTTAGATATCATTTGTATACCTTAGAAACCTATAGATATTCAATATTCTCAAGTGTGTTTTAAATGAGAGAGCCTTTCCTCTTATTTATACTCTCCAAGTAGCTTCCTTAAAAACATCTTCTAGGTCACTTAGCCCCACTTTCCTTATTTTAGGGTTGGGTCCACTTCTAATTTCTCCATTAAAATTATTATTGAAAGAATTTATTTTGTATTCAATTTAATTATAAGACACTCATCACTTCACTTTATTATTTACCTTTTAAAATCTCTTAAACCACTTTGATTACTTTGACCTTTTGGAACTTCTAGATGACATATGAGGGTCTTCCAACTTCGTAAGGCCATAACTCTCAAACCGTGAGGAGTTATGTGACGTTCTACATACCACCAGAAATGGAATGACATGTAATATACATATAGAATAGTATTATCTGAAAATATATCATAACTCATACCATTAGCCATCAAACAAACTTGGGTCCATTACCCAAACCTCGGGTCTCCAACTTCTCATGGCCATAACTCTCTAACCCTGAGGAATTATGTGACGTTCCACATACCACCGGAAATGACATGAAAAGAACTATCCATCTAGGATATTTTCTCTAACAAATTCACTTTATTTCATCTCATTATTCCACAATTAAGCATCGGTTCTCTTACTCCACAAGGCATCTTCCCATGAGGGCTTTCACCATAAGGGGACCACTTTGGAGTTCATCCATATTTACTTCTTATCAACCATGACAACCAAATAATGATTCATATTTACATCAAACACTATTGGGTCCATTACCAAAACCTTTGTGCTACAGGTCTTTCTTCAAGGGTTGACATCAATGACAACCAACCTTAATCAACAATCTCCCCCTTTGGCATTGATGGCAACACTCTGATGCAACACTGAAATCATATCACTCATGCTCCCCCTGAAACCATGCCTCTGTCCTCTGCATCTGATAAATCTGATCCTCCTGGAACCATGCCTCTGTCCTCTACATCTGATAAATCTCTCCCCCTTTGTCATCAATGGCAAATGTATCTTTCCATCCGAGGCTACTCCCCCTAACAAACTGTCCTCTTATGGTGCTTCCTCGTGTACATCTGAGACATATAGGATAAGCATTCAAAAAGCATTCATTTTTGGAGTAGAAATAACTCTAAGTTTTTGGCGAAGATATTCAAAGGCTTCCCGTGGAAGTGGTTTTGTAAAGATGTCTGCCACTTGTTCTTTTGTGCTCACATACTCAACTCTGATGTTCTTTTCTGCAACCTGTTCCCATAGAAAGTGATACTTGATTGGAATGCGCTTAGTCTTGGAGTGCATCACTAGGTTTTTTGAGATACTGATGGCACTTGTATTATCACAATATATTGGAATGGGCTCATCATACTCAACATGTATATCTGCCAAAGTTTGTTTCATTCAAAGAACCTGTGTACAACATGTTGTTGTTGCAATATACTCTGCCTCGACTGTAGATAGAGATACCGATGATTGTTTCTTGCTTAGCCATGATACCAAACACTCACCTAAGTAGAACGTTGCTCCACTGGTGCTTCATCGGTCATCAATAAAACTTGCCCAATCTGCATCTGTGTAGGCCATCAGTGATAGATCTTTTCCTTTTGGATATCATAATCCAAACTCTTTTGTTCCTTTGAGATATCTGAAGATCCTCTTTACTGCTAATAAATGTGATTCCTTTGGTGCTGCTTGAAATTGTGCCACCTGGCCAACTGCCTGCATTACATCTGGTCTGGATGCTGTCACATATAGTAGGATGCCAATCATTGACCTATATTGCCTCTGATCTGTAGACTTTGAATCATCATCTTTGCTCAACTTACAACTGGTTTGCATGGGAGTGATAACTGG
>ML776650.1:1860736-1877885 GCA_009831015.1 Picea engelmannii | reverse complement strand
AAAGTCTCCTTTCGAGGAGAAATCTCTTTTAGTGGCAACTGGGCCCACGTACCAGTAGACATAACCACACCAATCTAGTATAGGCCTAATTGGGGCCTTGATCAAGTGATGATCCCATGTTACAGGATCAATTTTTCCACTTGTCAACAATTGGTGATAGAAGGATGGAAGATGACAGGCTGACCCTATCGAGGCATTCGTTTTGAATACGATTATATCTCAGTGGCACCTATCCTTATACCTATTTGGGAACTTGCTTCTACTTCTCTTCGAAAAGGTAGTTTTGTTCCCAAAAGATAGTTGATATCTTGTCAAAAATTGCATTTCATGGTTGTTGACGATTAAAATCGTAACGATGAATTCCGCCTGCAAAGTATTGCTAAAGCGCTATTATTTAACTATGCTAATAATATAATACTAGTAGGTGGGACCCCCTTGTAGAATAGAGGCGCAAGGATAGACATATTACACATGTTTTGTTGTTGTTGTGATATTTCCTACACAGTCCTACATTTTTTACGATGCAGTCATAATTTCATATTGGCATGATAATAAGTGGATAATGTGTTATTGTGGAACACTTTTGGTAATCACTTGCGACATTGAACATGTTCTATGGGTATGAGGATGATGTTGTTACAGCTGCTATGCTACAACTTTGTTACTAATTCTTATGTTGATTACCTAGCCACATATATGCAAGGGATATTTTAATGGCAGCATGATCAAAACAAAGAAAAAGAAAACCTATGAAAAGATCCTAAAGTGTAACAAAAGGAAAGAAGTTATATATTTGAGCTATAGTAAAAGTCGAATGGAAAAGTTAAGGGATACTAGTGTTAGTACTAACGATTATGCTATTTGTTTGTTTAATGGACTATGCGAATTTCATTAGATTTGAATGGAGGCTCATATAACATTGTTAATATGTATTATTGCTTGGAGTTATGGCAAGGGTTAACGTGTAAATTATATTGGGTGGTGCACTATGAAACGGATATCGTCTCAGATTTCATGATGGTTTGGCATTGAATACGCATTGGTTATATGGTTTGATTGTTGGTGAACGTGATGCTTATTGGGTTGTCTCGTACTTCAAATTGAATGGGGCCAGGTGATGGAAGCGACGTGCATTTACTACACGTCACTCCATACTTTCCCTATCGCTTGTCACCCTAACAATGCTCCATTGTTGCAATTTCTCTCTGTTGGTTGTGAAGCTCCACGTTTTTAGGTTTTTGGAAGGGAGGCTCGACCAACTCGCCATTTAAGCATTTTTCCCAGAGGTATGATTCTTTTCTCTCCATCCATGATGTATTATCTGTTGTATGAGCCAAATGATGGCTCAGTGATGCTTGGATTTTGTGTGTTCTTGAGATTTTTGACTGTGTGTAGATGTGTGTTATAGATCTGTTATGACTATAAAATGTTTGGAATTGCAAGCAAAGGAATGAGTATTTTTAAGTTGCGCATTGGTTGTTTTCTTGGTCAATGTAGTTTCATGATGGGTCTATGTGGAATAATAACTAAACAGTGGCGCGATATGGCTCTGGGTTGATGATTGAGGGTTTTTGTTCTTTGTATCATTGTCTATTAACTTGTTTCCTCTCAGTCGTTGAGGTAACCCTCACCCAGTCACAAATAAATTGTCAATAGTCATTGTGTTCTTTTCTTCAATCCCCGAGTGGTGTCAATGGCCTCTCTTACTGTTTTTTCACTGGAAGCGTCCAAAAGTTCCATTCTTTCTTGGTCACCTAAAAATTAACACAGGACTGTGGGTATTGGATTGATACAGGGTGTATCTTGGTGTTTTGTCAAAAGGACATGTGTGTCCTCACTATCATTGTTGTCAAGTTGTTCGACTCCTCAGGTGTTGGAAATAGATGTTATATCTTTGTGTTTTTTTTGAATAACCACCACCATTAAGTTAACCTTCGTCCCTTCTCAACAAGTATTAGAGGCACCTATGTGCACTGGGTTATTTTACTCTGCCTGTCTTTGCTATGCTCGGGTGTTAACTATTGGTTATGTTGCCCAGAATTGGAGTGATAAGTAAATGTTTTATGGTTCACTGTTGTGTCTTGTTCAAAATGTATTTTTTACTGTGGTTGATATAAGCCCGGAATACCCTCAACTCTCTGGTTTTTTGTTTAAAAGATGAACAATCTCTTGTTGCCTCCCTGCATTTGATATTGACAAAGCCCAATTTGGACTCTAACTGTCTTTTTTCTTCTCGAGCACCTTTTGGGGTTGTCAAGAATTGGTTATCAGTTAAATGGTTATGGAAGTATTTTAAAGACACTTGCTCTCTCTTCAAGTCTTTGTTTGATCCTTCTATGATAAAATTGTTTGAACAAACAAGAATGGAAACAAACGGTTGCAGATAGTCAATGACTGTCTTCCTATTCGTTATGGTTTCACTCACTGTGTTTTATCCAGTGTGGTCTTGATTGCATATGAAAACACCTGTGTGGTTTTTGCTAATCCCGATCAGGGTTTTGGCAAGTTTAAAAATGATGCCTGTGTGTAGTTTGGTTCTGTTCGTTTCATATATTATATTGGAATCATCGTACATATTACCAATTGTTTTAAAAGGAAGTTATACCCACATAGATAAGGCTCAAGGTTTATGTTTTGGTTGACTGTTGTTTCATTTCAAGATTTTGTGATTGATATGATGAAGACTTGTGTATAATCGACATGCTTTGAAGTTTGTTCATGTTTTGAAAATGGACTGTGTACATTTTAATTAGGAATTATTGTTGATTGGTAAACAATGGATGTTAATGGTTATTGTGGTGCATTATGGATTATCAGGGATAGATGTTGAGCATATTGTTGTGCATGTTTTGATTATTATTTTTTTTTTTTTAAAGGAAGAAGGGATCAACATTTTGTTAAACAATACCGTTGAATATAAAAGTTTTTATAAGTTATGATTGTACAGACTGTTATGAATTGAGGAATGCTGAGAAATTTGATTATTGAACAATAAACAGTTTTGTATACAATTGAGAAACAATGAATGTTGGTGCTTTTTGGATTGATTTTAATACAAAGTTATGATTATTGATTATTTAATTTGTTTTATGAACAATATCCATTAAATCCCCTGTCATTTTCTCACCTTTTCACTCATTACGAATCCCCTCACAATCCCAGATTCACTTTGCATGCCATGTTCTTAAAATTAAATTAAAATTAAATGGAAACTCTATATTACAACAATTAAAAAATAACACAGAGATGGATCACAACTGATATGATTTTGTTATTGTAACAATGTCAATTGTTTAATGATTTTCTGAGCAGTAATCATGTTCTTACTCACTTTCATTTTATCACTTTTCCACTCAATACAACCCCCTGAGATATCCCAAAACCCTTATTCATCCCCTGCTCATTAACAATTATTAAATGAATTTTATGCATTGGATTGCACGGGTCTGATGTGATTGTTGATTCAAACTTTGTTTCATATTAAGAGATGTCATGTATGGTTTGTTTAAGAAGCTAGTTTCTAATAAACAATGCATACATGATGAGCTTCTTCAACAGAGGAAGCCATGGCCGAAATAACAGGGGCAGAGGGAATTGGAACAGAGGGCCTAGAAGACCAATATTATCGATACATTTTGATGCAGATCCACAAGAGTTAAACTAACTCTTCCAAGCTGGAGTTTTCAATTGGATTGGACAAGGGGTAGTCCAACCTAAACTAGAAAGGCCTCCCTTCCAACCCCAACATGTCTTTGGTATCCATATCCCCCCTCATGTTTCATTGCAACCTGAAGTTCCTGAGAATGAAGGATGGCAGGAGATTGTTCACCCAACAGTTTCCCAACATCGCGACTGGCCAAATTTGTCTCTACTTTCTCCTCCTCCACCTGTCAACCCAAATGTCGAAATTTCCCTTGCACACTCACCCATATAGTCCTCCCACGCAAGCAAAAGACTAAAAAATGAATCCCATCACATGCATGATAAAGGAAAAGATGTTGCTACCCCCTCCTCTCCCTCGAGTGATTCAACCAAATCTGTTTCATCCCGCATGCACTTGAGAGATGATTGTTCTCATGTCATCAGTGAGTTCAAGCCTCAAGGCTCCACACAACTTAAGGCTAATTCAAGAAATTCAAAGGGAGACAACAACAACAAAGGGAAAATTGCATCCCAAAGAGGCAAATATGGTTTTTGAGTACTTTTTATTATTGATTTGTTGAGAACAGTAGACTATTGAAGTTTTGGACAACATACTATTTTTGGATATTTTGGATATTATATGTTTGGATATGGTTTAAAATATCATTGATATTTAATTTTCAAAATATGAGAATGATTATGGGAGCCACAAGGAGGGATGTGTTTGATTGATTGACTAGTTATGTTTATTTTTGTTAAGAAATTAAAGGGAGTCACACGGGGTCCCACCTACTAGTTATTATTTATTGAAAGACCCTTATTATTATTATTATATTAATTCTTCCCCTAACTAAAAGTTAGTTGAGTTTTAGTTAACTTAACTAAAAGAAGTAGTTGAACTACTTCAATTAATTTGGGATGCATAAAAGAAAAATGAGAATGAAGAACAAGGGGATAATAAAGGGAGAAAACATACTAAGGTTTTCTCTTGAGTTTTATTGAGATGGTTCAGTTTTCATTCATTCTTCAATTCATTAAAAGCCTAATTCTCTTTTATGACAACATGGTCCTATTGTAGACAACAAGATTCAAAACTGAATTACATCATTCAGACACTTGTTTTCAGAGGTGTTGATCTATCTTTGATAGTCTGTGTAGACTTGTTTGTTTATGAATTAAATTTCATGACTAATAAAGGATATTGTGCAGAGTCGAGTGGGCAACAATATGTGGCAAGCTGATTCAACTTTTAAAGTTCAGTTTTTTACTTTCTGTTAGAAGTCCTTTTGTATGGTTTTCATCGGGGACATCTAAGTTTGACTTTGGTCCAAACTTCCTTAGGGATTTTTGTAAGGAGAACGATTCTTTTGATTTCTTGGAATTAAATAAGCGATTGTTGTTATGTCTCATCTGTGTTAATATGTGACTTGGTATTTTTTCTTTTGTCTCCACATTTACTTTTGCATCTGTTATATTCAGAAAATTATATAAAAATGATGAATTTTACAACAATCTTCTATTTTAAAAAATTAGCCTAAGCCCTTGTAACTAATACTTGTGGATTAGGAAACAATTTTTGAGGACATAAACATAGGATATCTTGCATTAGCCAAACAAGATTTGAAAATGCTTGAGTAAGATTATTTCATATCTTTTCCTCATCAATATTGAAGGTGGTAGATCTGCATCTAAACATCTTAGGCATTTCATTTGTAATTGTAAGTTTTATAAAGTGACTAATGATCTTCTAAAATGCATATTTTTCTTCTTTACTTTGAAAGGTCGAATCAAGCAATGGTTTGAAGCTGTTCCAGATAACTCTATTTACAATTGGAAACAATTCGCGGATGAGTTTTTACTTGCTTTTGAGGATTATGATTTTGATAGATTATGCAATGTATTGAAGAATCCTACGAAAGAAAATGATGAATCAATAAGTTCTTTCTACGCCAAGTTTAAACAAGTTTGTCATAGGTTTCATTTAAATGATAAACCTTATGCACTACAGTTCCATAATGTCAGGCCAAGAATTGGGTAGGAATTCATAACTCAACGAGATGTGTTTTGCATTAGTATGATAGGCGCATATATACATAAGTAAATGACTCTTGGTATTCCCCAACATGCGACCGTTCCTATCACATACAATGCTTCATATGTACGTTACTATTACAAATAACGTAACCACAAAGGATTACATGTCCAACATCCCCTCCCCCCCCCCCCAATTTGAAGGGGTGTGTGTGAGTCCAAGCATAATTTTGAACTTCTCAATTTTTTCTCTTCCAAGCTCTTTGGTGAAGAATTCTGAAATTTGCTCATTTGTGGAACAATGTCTTAAGTGAATAGTCTTTCCCTCTACATGATATCGAATCAAGTGATACTTTGTGTTGATGTGCTTAGTTTGATCATGGAATATGGGATTCTTTTCCAACTTGATTGTAGAATTATTGTCAACTAGAAGAGGAGTAGAATTCACTTGTTTCTCTTGCAAATATTCAAGTATTTTCCTGAGCCACACAATCTCCTTTCTCTCTTCTGTAGCTGCGAAATATGCTACCTCTGTTGTGGAATCTGCTGGGACTGATTTTTTGTGTGATCTCTAGGAGACAGTTGTTGATCCAAGACTCATGAGAGAGACTGAAGTTGACATTCCATTTTCTTTATCTCTGTCAGACTCTAAATCAGAATATCTCATCAAGTTGAATTCCTCCACCTTATAGTACTTGAGTCAAAAATATTGAGTTCCTTTCAAGTATTTTAGAACTCTTTTTGCAATAGACCAATGTCCTTCACAAGGATTTTTCACGAACGTGGAAAGAATCCCAACAACAAATGGAATGTCTGGTCTGGTGGTATAAGATAGATAAGATTTCCCACAAGCTTTCTATACTTGGTTGCATCCTCAAATTTGTTCCCTTCTTTTGATGTGAGTTTCAAATTTTGTTCCATTGGAGTAGAAATAGGATTGCACTTAGCCATGCCAAACTTGTTTATCACTTCTCCAATGTACTTCTTTTGGGAGATGAATATGTAATTTGGATTTTGTATCACTTCAATGCCCAAATAGTAGTGAAGATGTCCCAAATATGTCATCTCGAAGCCTTTCTTCATATTTCTTTATGGATGCAATGTAGTTCTCATTGTTCCCTGTTATGGATAGATCATCTATGTATACTACAAGATACACAACAATTTTTCCAACTTTATTGAAAAACAAAGTTGTATCGTCAATATTGAAATGCTTGAAATTTAATTTCAGAAGATGTCGAGTTAACTTTTCATACCATGCTCGCGGTGTTTGTTTCAATCCATATAAGGATTTTATGAGATTGAGTACCTTATCTTCTTGTCCCTTCACAACAAATCCTTTCGGTTGAGACATGAACACATTCTCTTTCAAGTCTCCATTCAAGAAAGCAATCTTCACATCCATTTGATGAATTTTCCATCCATCCTATGCTGCCATGGAAAATAGAATGTGGATGGTAGCCCATTTTGTTGTGGGGGGGGGGGGGATTCTCCTCATAATAAACACCTTCTTTTTGTGAAAATCCTTTTTCTACGAGTCTTGATTTGTTCTTTTCAAGTGAGCCATATGATCTGTACTTGTTCTTGAATACCCACTTGCAACCAATCAATTTGGTTCCATATGGAGGGTCCACCAACTTCCATGTCTCATTCTTGATGAGAGCATCATATTCCTTCTGCATGGATTCTTTCCATTCATCATGAGAAGCAACTTCTTTAAAGGAAGTTGGTTCAAAGTTAGTAGATAAATTTAATTCACAATCATATGAAACATCCATATCATCTACATCACCTGAGTTTGAATTATCTACATTACCTCCATTTTGTTTTGAGGACAATCTGGTTCTTGTCTTTCCGACCTCATCAGGATGAACACTTTCAAGTGTTTTTGTGAGCCATTTTTGCGGAACTTTATGAGATGGTATAGGTTTTTCAACTAATTGAGATGTTGTTGAGTTCTCATCAAGCCTCAACTTTTCAATCATCTCGATCACATCATCCAATTTAACTTCAGGTTTTGATGAAGTGGCAGAAATTTCTTCATGAGGGGAAGATGGTGCTTTGAAAGGAGATTCCATAGATTGACCCAAGATAGGGAACCCCCCTTCACTATGTGGAATCTCATAATCAAATTCATGATATATATTTACAAGAGTGAATATATCCAAATGATCGAGTTGCCTCTCAACAACTTCCTCTTTCTTGGTGGATTCAAGAAATATCACATCTCTGGAAAGGATGAAATTTTTGTTTGTCTCATCGTAAAGATGATACCCCTTGCTAGTATTTGAGTACCCTAAGAATATGTACTTCCAACTCCTTGCATCAAGCTTACTTCTTTTCTTCTTAGGAATCAAGGCATAATAGGTGGAACCAATGACCCTGAGATGCCTTACCGAAGAAATGCGAAAATACCACATTTCATATGGAGCCTTGTTTTTGAGATAATGATACGAAAACTTTTTTTTGACATAAAATGCACATAGAACTACATCAACTCAAAAAATTAATTTAACATTCTTGAAAAACATCATGGAAGGAACCATATTTAGGAGTGTCATGTTCATTCATTCAACCACACCATTCTGTTGGGGATTGTCTGGAACTATGGCTTGATGTTTGATCCCATGTTGGCGAAGGTATATTTCAAATTCATTAGAAGTATATTAACTTCCATTATTAGTGCGAAGAGATCCAATACGAGACCTATCTTCATTTTGAACCATACATGATTTTTTTTAAATGTTTCAAAAGCTTTTGATTTTCCTTTCAACAAGTACACCCAACACATCCTAGTGTAATCATCAATAAAATTCATGATATATTTGTTTCCATTTGCAGAAGGAACGAGCATAGGGCCACACAAATAATAATGAATCAGTTCAAGTTTTCTACATGCTCTGGAAGTGGAATCATGAAAGGGTTGTTTGTTGTGTTTTCCAAGAATGCAAGCATCACACTGCTTCAATTTCCTAGGAATTGTAGGTAAACCAAAAACACCATTCTTTCTTAACAAACAAATATTGTCGTAATTAATATGGCCAAATATAGCATGCCACAAAAGACTAGATGGAATTATACCTGAGTCATGATGAGAGAGGTATGCAACAATATGTGTATAGGTAGATGTCCCATTCAGCTTCAATAGTCTTCCATGTTCTATTCCAACCATGACAACCATGTTTCTTGAATCCTTCCTTATCTCAAGTTTTCCACTGAACATATAAACATAGTGGACTTGTTGTCTTATGTGCACAAGGGACAACAAGTTTCTTTGTAGCTCAGGAAGATAGATTACATTGTGCAGAAGAAAATTTGGGATTCCTGGCAACTTAAGCCTGATGGTTCCCATTCTCGAAGGTTTGAGACTTAATCTATCTGCAAAGTATTCTACACCATCTACATTGTCATCAAATTCTTCAAAGAAATCTCTTCGAAATGTCATGTGGGAGGTCGTGCCTATGTCAAGAAGATGTGCATCTCCCCGAGTATTAAATATATCTTCAATTACTCCTATATTGCAATAGGAAACACCATAATGAACATGTGATTTACCTTTCGTTGGTCTTGAAGTTCTATCTCTATACTATGTCTTTCTCCTCTGATCCCTTTCCATGGAACTCTACAGTTGGTGGCTTTATGTGACCCATTTTCTCTGCAACGAGTATAATGAAGGTTGGATTTTTCACGAGGATTATGCCAACCCCCCTGCCTCTGAGCTTATTCTTTTTGTGTCTTCTCTTATTGCCTCTATGTTGTTTGGAAACTAGAGTATTTGGAAGCCCCACATGCATATGCAAGAGAAAGCATTGCCTTCTGTCTCCCCACACACGTTAACAAATGAAAATATAATGAAGATTCTCCAATAAAATTAGAACTGTCTTGCTACTGCACCAATGAAATATACAATGGAACCAAGAAGGGCGCGAGAAACCTCTAGGTTGAAGTAGTAGGAACACTCACAAAAAATGATGATGGATGCTCATAAAAAAATGATGAATGAATGTAAGGAAGTGATACCATAAGAAGAGTGATACCATAAATTGAGTGTTAGCTGCATGAGAAGAGTGATACAATGAGAAACCTGACCAATGATTCATATCAGGTCCAAGAGGTCTCAATATCAATGAGCACCAAGGCCTTCCCTCGAGCATGCAACCAGATTGTGTGGGTGTTAGAATACCCTCCAAAACTAAGGTGATATATAGATGTAGTAATGTGCAATGGAACAAAACCTCTCGGGATGGTATAGAAGGGGTGAACATAATATATCACACAATTGAAGGAGCATTGATCTAGAGTACTCTGAGAGAGTAGAAGAGTTGAGGGAAAACTTCCAAGTCGATGGAGAACTTCACGTAGAAGAGTCAAGGATGAACTTCATGTAGAAGAATTGAGCTCGTATCTCCACCAATGAATACAAGCAAATGAATGTATATTAGTGAATGGATATACCATAATGGATGTATACGTATCATATCTATGAAATCACAAAATTAGGTATGAAGACTGGCGAAGTAGCATGCATATACCAACGATTTAAGGTTAGGTTCGATGGGAGCAGTAGTGGTAGTGACTCAAGAAAATTATGGATGAAGAAGTTAGGGTTGGATCATTGGATAGAGAAGTTAGATGATGAGTTGGTCCAAAACATAACCAACAGTGTGAGACGTCAAGACAATGAGGTCGTGTGATAGTAAATGGTGCAAGAATGAGGTGCAAGAATGGAGTGAAAATGTTGAGTAGTTACAACGTTGAATTAGGGCTTGTGTAAAGGGTGGAAAACTAAACACTAGGGAATAGATAGAGCGCAAAGGGAAGAGAGTCAAGTAGTCTGGAAAATGAATTTTTTGCACTCAAGGGGAAAGGAAACACCAGGGGAAATCATGGATTTAGGCCAGGCTTTGATACCACTATTAGTCCAAGCATTGGGAAGGAATTCATAACTCCACGGGATGTGTTTTGCATTAGTATGATAGGTGCATATATACATAAGTAAATGACTCTTGGTCTTCTCCAACATGTGATCATTCCTATCACCTACAATGCTTCATATGTACATTATTGTTACAAATAGCGTAACCACAAAGGATTATGTGTCCAACACATAAATGATCTCTTTACTTTATTTCAATTTCTAATAAGAAAGATAAATCATTTTTTTTTTATCGTAATATTTATCAAGATGATAGTTCAAAAGTTGAAGTTGATTTACAAGAAGACCTCGACAATGAAATTATTATTCAACATATGCTAGGTTCATCCTTCACTCACATGGATCTAGATCAGGAAGAAGACAATCTCTTACAAAATTCTCCTTGGATTCGTGATAACATTTCTCTACCATTTCTTAATTCGGATATAGGGGAAGCCTCCAAAGTTGATTTTTTAAACTCCTATCCTTATTAATGTTTCCACAGAAGTATAAATAAAGGAGAAACATGTTCATATGATTGAAGAAAATCATAACACTTCAGAATGTTTAATATTAAAAGACTTAGAAGAAGTTTCTTGTGAACAAAGCATTGATATTGAACCAACATCTTTTGTTGCAATTGGAATTAGTCATGAAATTGTTTTTGGAGTTATTGGCATTGAACATTCTATTGACCGTCTCACCAAAACAATTCTTGAATATTTTTACTCTAATAATATCTCTTGTCCATTTCAAAACTTAAACTCATATGAACATGAAAGTTCTTTAGATGACACTCTTTGTTCTAACATTTTTGTGGAACATATCCAAGATATGGGTTAGTCAGTTAGAGTAGAAGGAATTGATCTTGTTCAACAAAGTTCACCATACTTAGAGGAGAAGAGAAATACCATGGAAGATGCTATGCATGAACATGAAATTTTACCAATCATTCAAAAAGAAAAAAACAATTAATTGTTCAATGGTTAACAATTCAGATTTTTCCATTGAACATACAAATTTCAAACAACTTCCTTGTGACATTCTTGAGAATTCATCATCCAAGCATCATATAGATCTTGAAATGAGAGAAGGAGAATCCCTTATGAATATGATAAATAATAATTATGACAATTTAAGGGACTCTTTTCATTCTCTTATTTCTAACTCATTTTACTCTTTGTAACTTGATCTCTTTGAAGGCCTTGATCTACATAATGTTTCATTTGATATATTCAAAATTATGTCTTCAAGGCCAGATTCTTTTTGGACACAAGGTGATGGTGATTTTCATATCAAGGAGGAAAACCATGATCTCATACATATGAAACAATTTGATTATCATCCATACCAACCCCATACCAACCTTTTAGAGAAGAGGAGGATTCACTTAGAGATATCTATGATGGTATCGAGTCCTTTAATATTAATGCACCTATTATTGGGAGAAATGAGGAGTCTTGTAGTCTTCACGTTTCATTGTTTGAAGATGAATGATGTAATGAAACAAAGAATTTTGATGACAACCACATATGCATTAATGTTTCCCTCTCTACAAAGTGGGAATGTCACAATTTTACATTATTGGATTGTCAAGATTCATCTACAGTTTTTAATCATCTGATACAAAGACTTAAAATCACTCATGTGGAGAATGAGGCACTTTAGAGTCATCTGAAGGTTATGTCAGGACTTTGTTATCCTAATTTACCTTTAGAACCAGTTGTTACTCTCAACAACATAATCTGTGCAAGAAACTTGATTCATCCAACTTTTAATGTTCGTCCTCATAAGTTGTATTTCTCACCCTTGGACTACCTTCAACAGTTTGATGTTAAATATTATGAATTTCAAGATATAATTGCATATTAGCTGGAGGATTCATATTTGAAAAGGTTTTCAAATAAGGCACAAAGACTTAAAATCATCTGATACAAAGACTTAAAATCACTCACGTGGAGAATGAGGCACTTCAGATTCATCTGAAGGTTATTTCAGGACCTTGTTATCCTAGTTTACCTTTAGAACTAGTTTTTACTCTCAACAACATAATCAATACAAGAAACTTAATTCACCCAACTTTTAATGTTCGTCCTCATAAGTTGTATTTCTCACCCTTGGATTACCTTCGACATTTTGATGTTATAGATTATGAATTTCAAGATATAATTGCAGATTAGTTGGAGTATTCTTATTTGAAAAGGTTTTCAGGGAGTGGTAATATGATCATCTTTTTATTTCCAAATAGAATATCAAAAGTTGAGCATAAATTAATTCTTCCTATCTTTTGCTTAAGAATATTACAATCTAGTATGTTAATATTTTTCTTATTTTTGTTTGCAGGATTGAAAATACTTGAAAGGTTGCATTGGAATTTTGATTTTACCTAGTTTATTTTCAACCAATGTAGTATAGGATAGGAGTAAAGTATATTAGATTAGTTAATTTATCATAGTTTTCTTTGTAGTTGTTTCTTGGAATTAGTTTAGCCCTGGTTTTTCATTTTTTCTTGTAAATAAACTTTATTTTTAATTGCATAGTGATTTAAGGATAAATTTTATTGATCGGGTTATAATGTACATAATACAAGTTTGTGTTTGTCCTTGAAGCAAATTAATATATTAATTGTTTTAGCCAACAACTAGAGACCTTATCCATGGTAGTAAGTTTGAAGGGATATGTGCCATGCCTTGGGAATCCTTCTAGTTGGATTTTTAATTAATAGAGAAAGCCTATCTAGTGGAATTATTGCCCTTGTTTTAATGCTTGGGGTAGTATTGTAAATGAATTCATACATATTTTTCACGTTTCGTTGCTTTTCATGATTTGCCCCATGCTGCTAATAATTTAAGTTTATTTTTCAGTCTGATTTATTTTATATGGAGATGGGTGACTGGCATTTTATTTCTTTAGTTTAATTTTATTTTGATCTTATGTTTTATTCTTATATTTGAATTTGATTTTCAGTCTTTCACTCTAGCTTTTGCCTGCTTTTTTATTGTATGTATTATGCTCATTTATAAGTTTTATTTCTTTTTAAATTTTTATTAGTTTTTTAGTTTTAATTTACTTTTTGTACATAGTACAATTGTTTTATTCTTTATTTGAAATTTCTTGAAAATTTCAAAATTCTTTTGGTTTTGTTGCTTGCAAATCAAGCTTTCGATTTGTTTGTATAGATTTGCATCAATCACTAGTTGTTGTAGAAGGAAGTTTTTATGGCTAATAACTGGCAATAATATTTTGTCCATAAATGCTCAATGAGGATTTATCTGAAGAATATCACAACAGTCCAAAATTTTGGAGAAGATTTTTTGCAATGAATCTTTATATTTAAGCTATACTTATTTTTTTTAAAAGTTTGTGTTCAAAATAAACTTACTTTTATATTGTTTTTGTAAGAGCATTACTAGCATAAACAGTAAAAAATAATACAAACAATAACTAGAAGTGGAAGACAGTCTAGAGACTAAGTTTGTATGCCTCAATTGTTTACTAGTTAAAACAATGCATGTACCACCCCACTTCCTTACACCCATATCTATATTTACAAATTAAAAGGGTGAAAGAAATTTCTTAACAAAAGAAGGAAGTTTAAATGAATTTCAAGTGTGGGAAATAAAAGTAACTCCGTTGGGGCTATGGACGCTCGCTGACAGCAGGGCCATACTTGTATGGTACTAAGGAACCTTCGTTGGGGCTATTGATGCTCGCGGTTAGTGTTATCCTCTTACTTGTATACAATCATGAAGTCCTAGTACACCACCTAATGTATTTCACATTTAAGTATATAGTTGTTATCCTAAGTGTGTTTCTAGATTCCTACTTTGCTTCCTCCTACGTTATCTCCTGATCAGGCGTTGATGTGAGAGCAATTGAGGTGGTTTCATTATTGTGTTATATATTTGTATCATTACAATGAATAAAATGTTGTGATTATGGCTTGAGGAATTTTCCGCCACTTCTTGTGTTTCTTGTCTTGTCTCGTGTGTTTTCATCCTGATCTTGTGTGCTATATTTCTTCAATTGGTATCAGAGCCTCTTATAGTTCTTAAGGGATTGGTAGTTTTGAGGTCCATAAAATTGTTTGAGCAAGGAAACAAGAAGAGTTTGTTGCTGATTGGTTTCAAACTCAATGACACACTAGCTCTACATCCACAAGGACATGCATAGAAGATAAGGTTATTGTCATTGGATTTCCCTCATTACGCTATTGTGCATTTTTTCATTTGTTTCCTTTGTTATACTCGTTTCAAAGGCATAATAGTTAGTTATGTGAGTTTAAATTGATAATTATAAGTTGTGTTGGTCCTAAAGTATGCACCTGATTGCTAAAGGCAGAGTTAGGCCATCTCAAGTTTTGGAATGGTTTGGTTTTAATGAATTAGGTTTGTTGGTAAACTGATAGATAGTTTTTCAAGGGTAGAAACTTGGTTGGACTTTTCAAACAATATCACTGTAGGTTCCCCTTAGCTAGTGGCATGCCTTTTGATAAGCATGTAAGTATGTGAAGAATAAAACAAGAAAATACAAGCAAGCATACAATCTGTTGTTACGAGGAAAATCTCTCTATGGCTAGGGGTAAACTACAACAGACGAAAATGAGTGCAGAAATCATCTCTATTCTCAAGTATGCTATATAAACAAATATGCTAGAAAGACAAGATAAAAGGCCTACCTCGTCCAGATGTTCGATGAATTCCACCATTGAGCAGTTGACCCAAAGCAATATACCTGCAACTAGTACTCAACAACCAAGCAAAGCAAGCATATGGTGATAATATATGATGTTAGCACATTCAATAGCATAATCCATTAATATACATTACAAATATGCCCATGGAATAATAATTCAAATATTTTCAAGATATCAATTGGACGGGAAAAGAGTATTTCTATTAATATATGATCAACAAAAGTGAAAAAGTTACAGACTTCCATGTCGACACGGTTCAGATTTGAGAAACCAAGTTACTTCCATCTGGGCCTCCACCACTTCAATCCTCCACCAAAGGCAAGCTCATAGAAGAGATACAATGAAGTTCTCAATCAATAAGGGAAGAGCTTGGGGGATGAAAACTATGTTCAGACTTAAATACCAAAGGGATACAAAGTCAATATGAAGTGAATAATTTCTCCAGAGTAACTTTCCTCTCAAAGTTGAATTCTTTCTCCTCTTTTCCATAGCTCAGAATTTTCCCATTTATAGCCTTCAAATGGAATTGAAGGGCCGATTCAGAACATTTCCAATATATGGAAGGCCAAGGATCATTGATCTCTTGTCGTGACATCAAAACCCAACACCATTTTTTATTTTTGGGCACAAATCCCGATGTACACGGGTTGTAGTGGTGCAACCTACGTATACGCATGTTGTATAATAGGCAAGGTGCGTACATGTGGAAAACATGTATTTTTTTTCTCTAGGATTTGAAAAGTCTGCATAGGGAAATGGAAAAATGCCCTCTGTGCAAGATTGCATAGGGTGAGACAAATCTTGCTATAGCATATGCCCCCTAATGTGTGAGGTTAGAGGAGCATCTGTGATGGCCGAAATACATTATAAAAACCTAGAAGTGGAGTGATGGGGATCCAGCTAGAAGAACCAGTTGCTCATTACATTATGCACTAACTTTGCATACATGGCTGCTGTTGGACACACCTACCACACTTAGAGGGGGGGTGAATGAGTGTGGGGCACTTTTTCCCAAAACTTCCCTCTTGCACAAAAACTCATCAATTAACATTCAACATTTATTCATTACCCATTGCTGTCATTTATAACCAGTTAGATGTAGGCACATATCAACAACATATATCAGCAATATATCATCAACAAGTCATCATCACAATGAACACAAAGAACACAAGATGTATGTAAAATTTTCTTTTTATTACGGACTACAATCCTTGGGGTTTATCAGCAACAACTGAATAGAGTACAACTCTACAAGAGCACCAACTCTATATGCAAGACTCAACTTACATTCTTAGCACCAACTGAGATGAGGCAACAATCCTCAACAGATATCAATTTGTCAACAGGTACGCGACCTGTCAGTAGTGCAGCCCGCATGTGCACACGCTCTGGCTCACTACAACCCGCATGTGAACGCGACCAGTGTATTATGTAACAAGCGTATGTTCTTGAGCACTTAGGGTTTTTCTTTGCTTCACATGATCAGATCCTCTGCAATCACTTTCTCTTATGTCTTCTACTGTCCAAACTGACCCACAACCAATCACAATACATCCAAGCTCTCTAATAGCTTTCTCATGCTCCACAATAAATCAATATGAATGCTATCTCAATCATGTATGAACAACTAGTGTACCATAGCAATCATGTCACTACTGAATCACAAGAGTGCTGCTCACTCCATCCATCAAATCAACCAAATTGACCCACATCATAGAAGCCATACCAATAATTCCCTAATCATTCACAACATATCAAACAATAGCATCTATCAAGACAATAATGTAACCATACCAATGTCTTAGTGATAGATCTGAGGCCATAGAATGCAGATCTGGAACCTGCCTCATCATCCAAGAGCT
>ML776650.1:1829552-1843450 GCA_009831015.1 Picea engelmannii | reverse complement strand
TCCCATTGTCTTCAAATACACTCTCATCTCTATTCTCCAAGTAGAATAGTTTTCCTCATCAAGGATTGGAACTTCATCATCCATTTGTGTGTCTATGGATCTCCTTCAAGCTTGTTAAGGCTTGTAGTGAAGGCTTGCTCTGAAACCAATTGTTGGACACACCTACCACACTTAGAAGGGGGGTGAATGAGTGTGGGGATCTTTTTCTCAAAACTTCCCTCTTGCACAAAAACTCATCAATTAGCATTCAACATTTATTCATTACCCATTGCTGTCATTTATAACCAGTTAGATGTAGGCACATATCAGCAACATATATAATCAATATATCATCAACAAGTCATCATCACAATGAACACAAAGAACACAAGATGTATGTACAATTTATTTTTATTACGGACTACAATCCTTGGGGTTTATCAACAACAACTGAATAGAGTACAACTCTACAAGAGCACCAACTCTATATGCAAGACTCAGCTTACATTCTCAGCACCAACTGAGATGAGGCAACAATCCTCAACAGATATCAATCTGTCAACAGGTGCGCGACTTGTCAGTAGTGCAGCTCGCGTGTGCACGCGCTCTGGCTCACTACAACCCACGTGTGAACGCGGCCAGTGTATTATGTAACAAGCATATGTCCTTGAGCACTTAGGGTTTTTCTTTGCTTCACATGATCAGATCCTCTGCAATCACTTTCTCTTCTGTCTTCCACTGTCCAAACTGACCCACAACCAGTCACAATACATCCAAGCTCTCCAATAGCTTTCTCATGCTCCACAATAAATCAATATGAATGCTATCTCAATCATGTATGAACAACTAGTGTACCATAGCAATCATGTCACTACTGAATCACAAGAGTGTTTCTCACTCCATCCATCAAATCAACCAAATTGACCCACATCATAGAAGCCATACCAAGAATTCCCTAATCATTCACAACATATCAAACAATAACATCTATCAAGACAATAATGTAACCATACCAGTGTCTTAGTGATAGATTTGAGGCTATAGAATGCAGATCTGGAACCTGCCTCATCATCCAAGAGCCTGGCACCAGCTCAAACACAAATCTCCATGAAGTTATTCAGTCCACACTCCCTGTACACAGTAAGCCCGCGTGTACACTCACCCTATACATAGCCAACCAGCGTGTACATGCAACCTATACACAGACAGCCCGCGTGGGCATCGGAAAATAGGGTTTTATGTGAATCCGAGACTTTTGTCGTCAAGATCTCCGACATTGCCGAAACTTTGATGTGTCCATGAGATCCTCCTCTCGCTCTCTTCCTCAGAATAGATCTTCAATCATGCTCAAGAGATCCACACCAATAGGATGCTCCCACAAGAAGCTCTCCATCAATACTCCAAAAGATATTCACAAGAAGCTCTCCATTGATCCACAAAAAAGATTCTTACCAAATGTGCATTTTACAAGAGATCCTAGCTTCTTATTTATAATTTCATCTTCTAGGTCACTTAACCCATTTTTAGGTTACTTAACCCATTTCTAGGTCACTTAACCTATTTTCCTTATTTTAGGGTTAACCACTTTCCATGAATAGAAAGTTCTCCAATACTTTATCATTTAAATATTCCTTCTTGATTTTGTCACTTTACTTTATCATTTAAATAATCCATCTTGATTTTGTCACTTTACTTTATCATTTAAATAATGATTTCTTCTTTTCAATCACTTTGACTTCTTTGACCTTTTGGGGCTTCAAGCCATCATATAGGGGTCCTTCAACTTTGTAGAGCCATAACTCTCAAACTGTGAGGAGTTATGTGACATTCCACATACCACCGGAAATGGAATGACAAGCACTATCCAACTAGGATAGTTTCACCAACAAATTCATTGATCTTCATCTCATTATTCCACATACAAGCATGGGTCATCCATCTCAATGATCCATCTTTATCAATTGGTTTCCACTTGGACATATATCATTCTCATCAAGGGCATCATATCAATCAATTGCTTGACATCAATCAAACCAAACCATTTACATCAATGACATATGATCTAGCAATCTCCCAAATAATCAAACCATTGGCATCAATGACAATATGATCCAACAACTGCCAATTTGAATTACACTACAGTTCCGTGTGAAAATATACCAAAAAATTGTCCGTGGCCAAGAATAGGCAAATACAAATGTGGTTACATGCCAAAGGCTATCATAGCCATGAACAAGGCCTAGTAGAACCAGTCTCAAAATCAATCTGAAGATATCTGTATACAATGGAGTACAATCTTATCTCCCATGATCACTGACATCATATAGGTACTGGTCCAATGAAAAGGTAGCAACTATTGGATTACTGAGAGGGGGGGTGAATCAGTAATAGAGAAATCTAATCCTTTTTAACCATATAATCCAAGTGTTATATCAATGTAACATTATCATCCAATAACTATAGAGTAAATAAGAAATGAACAAATGAACAATCATACACATACACAGTACACCAGTGTTTTACGTGGAAACCCAAAACGAGAGAAAACCACAAAATGTTTTTTCTTATATGTCTTGAAGAATTACATTCATTGGAAGCACCAACTTCCTTTTTGTTCCAGCTGCAACTGGAAGGAGGCTCCAACCCCCTTGTTTCTCAGGCTACAACCTGAAGGAAGCTCCAACTCCCCTATTCTTTGGCTACAACCAGAAGAAGGCTATAACCCCCTATGTTCTCCAGCTACAACCACCTGTCCTTGCCCCGTCCAACCGCCCTGAAGTAGAAGTAGAATTATGGAATGACTATCACACTATCATTGTGAGCTATATCATTGTAAACTTGCACCAATAAACCTGAACCATGCATCAACTTGTACCTCAATCTGTAATCAACCTGTACCATAAACAAGTGCATCAACCATGCACCAACCTGTACCAAACAACCTGTAATCAACATGTACCATAAAAAGCGCATTCAACCATGTACCAAGTATGTACCAGTCATGTGTCAACTACTTATCAACTATGACTCATCAATATGTACCAACATCATCAACTATACACCTCATGTATGTGCCAACTCATCAACTACTTGTCTCAACCATGTACCCAACATGTACCTTAACCAAAAGCCCTCATCAATTTCATCATCCAAAAATGATTTGTAAATCTGTAATAGACCTGGTGTATATGATCACATACCTGCAAACCTTCCTTAACTTTCACAACAAGAGACTAGCATTTTCATCAAACTTTTCTTTAGTCTCACATGACTAGTTTGGGATTAGTCAACAACCCTAACTTGAAATAATCATAACTATGTACCTGTAATGAATAAAGATATGAAAGTATTACACAATGTTCTTCAGTTTTTTTATGCAATTCCTCCAGGTGTTAGTACTTGGAACCTCTCAGAAAATGAGTTATAGCAAAATTGACATACCTTGTTGAATTCTGGATTATTCTAGAGAGCGACCTTGTAGAGCGTACCCCGCACAAAATATTTGTTGAATGGATCTGAAAATGTTACACAACATACTACAGAATGGACTCTAGCCAACACATTTTTTTTTATTGAATTTGGATTTGCGATGAATAATTTATGGCGTTTTTACCCGAAACACTTGTTTTAGACTAGTTTCAGGACTAGCCACAAACCCTATTTTCGACGAAGTGTAACTCCAAAAATACAACGACCCACAAGATGAATTCTTTACCATAGATACTTGGATATGTTTCCTCAATGTCCTATTGATTTCACGGTCTGAATCATTCTAGAAAAACATTTATTGCGAAAATGGTGAGATGACCTGTAAATAACATACCTTAGAAAGCATCATCAAAAGAATTTATCCTCCCTTGAATTCCGGCCTTCTTTTCTTCACATTCCCTCTGAAATTTGGCTTAGATATCCTTTGGTTACCTCAGTCACCTATAGATATTTAATATGCTCAAGTGTGATATAAAATGAGAGAGCCTTGACTCTTATTTATACTCTCCATCTTCTAGGTCGCTTAACCCATTTCTAGGTCACTTAACCTATTTTCCTCATTTTTAGGGTTAACCATTTTCCATAATTAGAAATATCTCTATTACTTTATCATTTAAATATTACTCCTTGACTTTNTCACCTCACTTTATCATTTAAATAATCTTCTTTGATTTTGTCACTTCACTTTATTATTTAAATAATCCTTCTTGACTTTGTCACTTTACTTTATCATTTAAATAATAATTTATTCTTTGCAAGCTCTTTGACTTATTTGACCTTTTGGGGCTTCAAGCCAACATATGAGGGTCCTCCAACTTCGTAAGGCCATAACTCTCAAACCATGAGGAGTTATGTGATGTTCCACATACCACCAAAAATGGAATGACATGTACTATCCATATAGAATAGTATTACCTTCAAATATATTAAAATTCTTATCATTATATATGAAATAACCTTGGGTCCATTACCCAAATTTTTGTGCTACCTGAATTCGCTAGAAGATTTTCTTCAAGGGTTGACATCAATGAAAACCAACCTTAATCAACAATCTCCCCCTTTGGCATTGATGGAAACACTCTGATGTAATACTGAAATCATTTCATGCAATACTGAAGTCATATCATTGATGCTCCCCCTGGAGCCATGCCTATGTCCTATGCATCTCTGTGACCATTTCTCCCTCTAGAATCATGCCTTTGTCCTCTACATCTGATGAATCTCTCCCCCTTTGTCATCAATGGTAAAGGTATATTTCCATCTAGGGTTGATGCCCTTGACTGAACTGTCCTCTTTATGGTGCTTCCTCATGTACATCTAAGACATATAAGATAAGCATTCAAAAGCATTCATTTTGGAGTAGAAATAACTCTAAGTCTCTGGCAAAGATACTCAAAGGCTTCCCGTGGAAGTGGTTTTGTAAAGATGTATGCCACTTGTTCTTTTGTGCCCACATACTCAACTCTGATGTTCTTTTTTGCAACTTGTTCCCGTATAAAGTGATACTTGATTGGAATGTGATTCCTCTTGGAGTGCATCATCGGATTTTTTGAGATACTAATGGCGCTTGTATTATCAAAATAGATTGGAATGGGCTCATCATACTCAACCTGTATATCTATCAAAGTTTGTTTCATCCAAAGAACCTGTGTACAACATGTTGCTACTGCAATATACTCTGCCTCGACTGTAGATAGAGATATTGATGATTGTTTCTTACTTAGCCATGATACTAAACACTCACCCAAGTAGAACACTGATCCACTGGTGCTTCGTCGATCATCAATACAACCTGCCCAATCTACATCTGTGTCAGAAATAAGAGATAGATCCTTTCCTTTTGGATACCATAATCCAAACTTTTCTGTTCCTTTGAGATATCTGAAAATTCTTTTCACCGCTAATACATGTGATTCCTTTGGTGCTTCTTGAAATCGTGCCACTTGTCAAACTGACTGCATTACATATGGTCTGGATGTTGTCACATATAGAAGGTTGCCAATCATTGACCTGTATTACCTCTGATCTGTAGACTTTGAATCATCATCTTTGCTTAACTCACAATTGGTTTACATGGGTGTGATAATTGGTTTGCAATCTTCCATTCTAAACCTCTTTAGCATTTCTCTGATATACTTGGTTTGAGAAATAAAAATTCCTTGGCTGCTTTGACATATCTGAAGTCCGAGAAAGAAGGATAGTTCTCCAAGTAATGACATTTCAAATTCATTTTGCATATCCTTTGCAAATTTAAGGCTTAACCTGTCATCATCACTACCAAAAATAATATCATCAACATAAACTTCAATTAATAAAATATTACCTTGACTTACCTTGATGTAGAGGTTGTTGTCTACACTTCCTTTTTTGAACCCTAACTGTTGTAGATATTTATCCAGACTATAGTACCATGCTCTAGGAGCCTGTTTTAGACCATACAAGGCCTTCTTTAATTTGCATACATAGTTTGCATTCTTTGACAATTGAAATCATTCTGGTTGTTCAATATAGACTTCTTCTTCAAGTTCCCCATTCAGAAAAGATGATTTACGTCCATCTGATACACTTTAATATTTTTGGAGCATGCATAAGCTAAAATCAATTGGATTGCTTCCATTCTGGAAACTGGGGCAAATGTCTCTTCAAAGTCTATTCCTTCAACCCATGCATATCCTTAACATACCAATCTATCTTTGTTCCTTGTAACCTGTCCATATTCATTCAATTTATTCCTATATACCCACTTTGTGCTGATCACATTCTTATCCTTTGGTCTTGGAACCAATTCCCAAGTGTCATTTTTATCTATTTGATCCAATTCTTCATCCATGGCCTTGTTCCAAAATTCATCCTTGCTGGCCTCTTCAAAATAGGTTGGTTCAATTGTATATGTGAGTGTTAGGTGTGTTTGTTCTGGTGAACGGAATCTTCTTCTAGTCTCAACTCATGTGTCTTTGTTTCTAATAATCCGATCTGAAGTATGATTATTTTGTACTCATATTCTAGGTGTCTTTGGAGGCATTTGCTGAACTTACTCTTTTGCTTCTGTCGAATTCTCTTCATCTTCCTCTTCTACTTCCTTTTCATCTTCTTCTTCTTCTTCAAAAAGTTGTTCCATTGATTCGTTTTCTTCTTCCTTTGATTCTGGTTTCCTTGTTTCATCAATTGTTACGTTGATGCTTTCTACAACTTTGTTCAATCTCATATTGTAACACTTGTATGCTTTCCTTGTACTCGAGTAACCAACAAGTACTCCTTTGTCCACATGAGGGTCAAACTTTCCCATTTTTCCTTCTTCTCTTTTGATGTAGCATTTGCTTCCAAAAACTTTGAAGTGCTTCACATTTGTTGGTCTTCCTTTCCATAGCTCGTAGGGAGTTTTGTCAGTGTTTTTTCTGAGCATTACTATGTTTTGAATGTGAACTGTTGTATGCACTGCATGTGTCCAAAATATATTTGTTAATTTGAAATCCATTAGCATTGTTCGAGCCATTTCCTATATTGTCCTGTTTTTCTTTCAACGACTCCATTCTGTTGAGGTGTCCCAGCAACGAAGAATTGTCTTTTTATTCCATAACTGCTACAGTAGTCCATAAATTCCTTTGAAGTGAACTTTCATCCATTATCAGATCTCAAGAATTTGATTTTTGAATCCATTTCATTTTCAACCATTTCCTTGTAAATCTTGAATTTTTCAAAAGCTTCTGACTTATTCTTGAGAAAGAAAACTGCAGTCATTCTTGTATAATCACAAACTAATAACATAAAGTATTTCTCACATTTTAAATCTTTTGTTGTAGTTTGTCCAACTATATTAGTATGCACAATTTCCAATGGTCTTGTCGATGAATATTCCCTTGATTTAAACCTGGTCTTTGTTTTCTTTCCTTATTGACAATGCTTGCATAAAGTGTTGGTTGGTTTTGTGATCCGGGGCATTTCTATGACTGCTTCTCTTCTACTAACTTTGACAAGGTTATAAAAATGTATGTGAACCATTCCTCTGTGCCATAACCAACTTTCATCTTCCTTTCCTAGACAACACTTTTCATTTCCAATTTCACTTAATACATATATGTTGCTTGAAGTTCTCGCAGTTGTGACAATCAATTTTCCTAAACCTTCTTTTCTTATCTCGCACTTTTGTGAATCGAAAGTAACTTTATGACCCTGGTCACACATTTGACTCACACTTAGAAGATTATATTTCATATCTTCTACTAGTATAACATTTTCTGCCTTGGTATTCTTGTTCCCAATTATGACTGTGCCTTTTCCAATGATTTTAGCTTAATCATCATTTCCAAAGGACACTGATCCATCTCTTTCCTTTCGTAATGTAAGAAACTTGTCTCTATCACTATCATGTGTTTTGAACAACCACTGCCAACATACCAACCGCGTTTCTTCTGCTTAGCTTGTAGAGCGAGTGTGCATTCTTCATTGCTATATTGATCCTGCTTTCTTATCCATGTCCTTTTCTGAGCTTTCTGTATGTGACTGTTGTTATTATGTTGTGGTTCTCTAGGAGGGACTGTCATTCTGCAATCTTTGGCCATGTGTCTAAAATTGTTACATTTGTAACATTCCACTTAAGTGCTCAAAGATTCAAACCTGTTGTAACTTCTTCTTTGTGTTTCACTAGGCGTTCTTGAATAACCCCTTTGTGTATGAATTTCAAAGTTGTTTGTGTTCCTGTTGTTAGCTCTGCAATTCACAACTTTATGTCCAAAATTATTACATGCATAACATAAACAAAAAAAGATAGTTTGATACCTGGGAGTTGAAGATATTCTGAAAGGAGGTACTCTTACAAATTCTTATTCTTCCTGAGGCCTATCTGTCAGTTGTTGATTATGAAATCTGAATCTTCTCAGTGGAGGAGTGTCCCTGTAATCTTCCTTTTAGATCTTCCTATCCCCCTTGATTGTTTCTGCATAGATTTTTGGATATGTTTCTTGCTCTGTTGTTTTGGAGCTTGATCATTTTTCTATCTGATTGTATCCAAGTTTGGACTTGTCATGATGAGATTTTTAACTGTTGATAATGTCATCCAAAACTTTTGAGTTGTTCTGTATATTTTTCTTTTGAAGATCCTTTCTTAATGTGACAATCTTTGTTTCCAAATTTCCAATTATCTTGTCTTTTTCTTCTAGTTGTTCTTTGAGTGTTTTTTCAATTCTTTTATCTTTTCTATTTGAACCTTCAAATTTTTGATCATTTGTTCTAGTTATTGAGTGTATTCTTTCTTGTCTAGTTCTGCCTATAGTTTCTTGTTTTTCTTATTTTCTCTTCTGATAACTTCTATGGCACACATTAATTCCTCTTGGTAGTCAACTTCTGCCTCTTCAATTTCTTCTTCGACTTCTTCATATTCTTCTTCGGCTTCTTCATATTCTTCTTTGGAGTCTTCTTTATTAGAGTATTCTACTACCATGAATATAACTCTTTCTGTCTCACTATCACTGACTTCATCTTCATATGATGATAAGATGTCTTCTTTGGTGCATACGTTTTTCTTGAAAACTTTCTTTGTGGTTATTTTGCCTTTATGTGTTTGTTTGCCTTTTGAGTAACCTTCATCATTTTTCTTTTTCTTATAAGGACATTTGTTAGCAAAATGATCAATACCATCACAATTAAAACAAATTAAAGGAATCTTACCTCTATACCTACCGTCGGTTCCCTTGTTCAATCTTTTGACAAAGTTGGCCACTTCTTCATCATCTTCCGAGACGTCACTGCTACTGCTATGTTCTTGTTTTTGCCTTCCCTTTTTCTTTGACTTTTTAGATGCTTTGAAGGCTACTTCTTTTATATCTGGATATTCCTGTTCAATTCTCATTTCATATGCTGTGAAGATTCCATGTAATTTGTCCATGCTTATTGAGTTTAGATCCGATCTTTCTTCTAGTTCTGATATCTTAGGGTCAAATCTCATAGGAAGAGATCTTAGTACTTTTTGAACAATGACAGATTCTTTGATTTCTTCTCCCAATCCTATGATTGCATTTACTATTTCATCAACTCGTAAAAAGTAAGCTGCAATATTCCCATCTTCCTTCATCTTAAGTTGTTCAAACTGACCTCTGTAAGTTTGAAGCTTTGTTGCTTTGACTTTTGAATCTCCTTCATAAATATTTTGAAGTTTGTCCCAAATATATTTAGTGGATTTACAATGTGAAACTTTGGTGAATATAGTTTCACTAAGACCATTAAAAAGTGCATTTTTGGATTTGGAATTATTCTGACTGAGTTTCATTGCTTTGTCATTTATTGGCAGAACTACTGGTGCTATGTATCCATCTACAATTGATTGCCAAATTTCAAATCCCTATGCCTGTATATATGTTTTCATCCTTATGTTCCAAAATGCATACTTTTGTCCATTGAACTGTGGTATTCCATTTTTATACAAGTTGTTGCTTTCCATGATCTACCTTTCAATGGTTAAACTGGTTTCTGAAGGAACCTGCTCTGATTCCAATTGTTGGATTACTGAGAGGGGGGGTGAATCAGTAATAGAGAAATCTAATCCTTTTTAACCATATAATCCAAGTGTTATATCAATGTAGAATTATCATCCAATAACTGCAGAGTAAATAAGCAATGAACAAATGAACAATCATACACATACACAGTACACCAGTGTTTTATGTGGAAACCCAAAACGAGAGAAAACCACATAATTTTTTTTCTTATATGTCTTGAAGAATTACATTCATTGGAAGCACCAAATTTCTTTGTTTTTCAGGTGCAACTAGAAGGAGGCTCTAGCCCCCTTGTTTCTCAGGCTACAACATGAAGGAAGCTCCAACTCCCCTATTCTATGGATACAACCAGAAGAAGGCTACAACCCCCTATGTTCTCCAGCTGCAACCGGGAGGTGGCTACAACCACCTGTCCTTGCCCCGTCCAACTGCCCTAAAGTAGAAGTAGAATGATGAAACCATTGTCACACTATCACTGTGAGATATACCGTTGTAAATTTGTATCAATAAACCTGAACCATGCATCAACCATGCATCAACATGTATCTCAACCTGTAATCAACCTGTACCATAAACAAGTGCATCAACTATGCACCAACTTGTACCAAACAACCTGTAATCAACCTGTACCATAAAAAATGCATCCAACCATGTACCAATTATGTACCAATCATGTTTCAACTACTCATCAACTATAACTTATCAATATGTACAAACATCATCAACTATACACCTCATGTATGTGCCAACTCATCAACTACTTGTCTCAACCATGTACCCAACATGTACTTTAACAAAAATCCATCATCAATTTCATCATCCAAATATGATTTGTAACTCTGTAATAGACCCGGTGTATGTGATCACATACATGCAAACCTTCCTTAACTTTCACAACAAGAGACTAGCATTTTCATCAAACTTTTCTTTAGTCTCACATGACTAGTTTGGGATTAGTCAGCAACCCTAACTTGAAATAATAATAACTATGTACCTGTAATGAATAAAGATCTAAAAGTAGTACACAATGTTCTTCATTTTGTTTTATGCAATTCCTCCAGGTGTCAGTACTTAGAACCTATCAGAAAAGGAGTTATAGCAAAAATGACACACCTTGGTGAATTCTGGATTATTCTAGAGAGTGACCTTGTAGAGTGTAACCCGCACAGAATATTTATTGAATGTATATGAAAATCTTACACACCATACTACAGACTATACTCTAACCAACACATTTGTTCTTACTGGATTTGGATCTATTATGAAGAAGTTATGACATTTTAACCCGAAACACCTGTTTTAGACTAGTTTCAGGACTAGCCACATACCTTATTTTCCATGGAGTGTATCCAAAAATAAAACGACCCACAAGCTTAATTCTTTACCACAGATACTTGTATATGTTTCCTCCATGGCCTATCGATTTCACTGTCTGAATATGATCCAGGTGGATCCAAAACCAATCAAAAATACTCAAATGCAGAAAAGGAGGATCTAGGAATGACCCAGAAGTCTTAGAAGGGTCCCTAGGCTCAGAAAATGCTCAAAAATCAAAGTTCTCAGAATTGTATGAAACCAACGCCATTGCGTCCGACTCGTTCTCCCGATTCCAGCCATATATTTAATTTATTAAACGGAGCTCGTATGAAGAAGTTATGACACTCTGAAGTTTTTCGAAAACAACGACAAAAAGTCAAATAGTGAACAATCGTACTGATGACGTCAACAGTATGGACACTGACGTCAATGTGACACGTGTCACCTTCTAGAAGACAAAAATTTGGCGGATCTAGCCAAATCTGGGGGAGGTTCACTAAGTTTGGTGAACTAGTTAGCGGTCTTGCTTATTTAACCGGGCACACAAAATGAGGCAGAGGGGGGGTTGGTAGAAGCTGTGTTGGAATCTGTGCCAAGAGGTGTTCTAGGCGACCTGCTCAGAAATAGGTCGACTTTATACCCAAAAGTTGCAGAATTTCGAGGGGATTCTGAATATGCTCTTTGTTTCTTCATCAGAGTAGCCGAACAGAAAAGTGCCTGCAGAAGAGGAATTGGCACGTTTTTCGAGACTATACAGATTTGACAGGTAGAGGCTGCATTAGAATTCGTGCTAGGAGGTGTTCCAGGCGACCTGCTCATAAATAGGTCGACTTTATACTCAAAAGTTGCAGAATTTTGAGGGGATTCTAAATATACTCTCTGTTTCTTCATCAAAGTAATCGAATAGAAAAGTGCCTCCAGAGCCCATTTGAGTGAGCCAAGCATACTCGAGTTTACAGTCAAAAGTTGCAGAATGACGTTTTACAACCACCTATGATGTTTGTTTCTACCCAAAATCACAGATCGGAAAGTTGTTTTTTGGGAGCTCTTATGTAAGCCTTTCTTTGTAATTTTTAAGCATTTGAGATTAATTAAATAGCGATTTCACTGTTGGAGTGGACCCGGAGACGTAGCCAGGAATTTTGGTGAACTCTGTTACCAATTCTTGTTCATAGATGGTTTGCTTACATATTTATGTGCTCATGTGCTTGATGGATGTTATTTAATTTTGCTTTACAAAGATGGTTAACAGTTAAAAATTCACATGCAAATAATGGTTAAAAGATCTTGAATTTTAGATCAAGTTAAATTTCAGATCAAGTTTGGTATCAGAGAAAGGTTAACCATTTTCTTTGTGAGTTGATGTTAACAAGATGCAAGCTTCAACGTGGTGAAGGAGAACTTGAAGAGTTTGATCTAGAGATTGGATCAAGAAGAGGAAGAATGTCTTCACCAAAAGGAGAAGCAACTTCTTCTATCCCTTCGGAAGGGGAATTTCTGAAAGATTTCATGAGAATGCAAACGATGGTAGATGAGCTCTATCAAGATCGAAAGAAAGGTGAACAAGGTGGACCATCTCATACAGAAGATAAAAAAGAAAGAGGTGGTGATGACCCCCTAAAACCCCACCAACTTCTCCATCTCTTCTTGATGGTTATATTCCTTCTCCATTTGAAAAGAAAAAAACAAAAGTTGATCTTAATATGTCTCATTTAAAGCTTGATATTAAGTTTGAATTACCTATGTATAATGGAGAAATTAATGCTGAAAAATTGGACAATTGGATCCGTCGAATTGAAGTTTATTGCAGGATTCAAAAGTTTACTGAAGATGATGTTAAAATTCAGTTGGCTTCTCTTCGACTTGGAGGGACTACTCTCATTTGGTGGGAGAGCAGATATCAAGAGGATCTCACCACAAAAGGAAAAATTGTTTCCTCTTGGTATGAGTTCACTTCAACACTTAAAAAACAATTTTATTCATTAGGGTATATGCAGCAAGCTATGATGGATTGGCAGAATTTGAGAAAAAGTAAGGGACAAAGTGTGCAAGAATACACACAATAATTTCGAAAAAGAGCATTGGTACTTGGTATACCTCTCTACACTCAGGAAACTCTTCTCAAATATATAGGAGGATTGCATACTTATTTACATCATATGATATTGATGTTTAATTCGACTAACCTTGATGAGGTGTGTGTTCAAGCAACTCACATTGAGTCAAAAGGGAAGAGTGTTCATGATGTTTCTTCAGCTGAATCTGTCCAGACAAAAGAAGGCAAGGAAAAGCGGAAAGTTAAACATGCAGCTACAATGAAGAAGGGTAATGAGAGACCTACATGCTCGCATTGTCAAAAGAAAGGGCACGAAGAGACAAAGTGTTGGAAGCTACATCCTGAAATGAAACCGAAGTGGTTTAAGGAACGGAAGGGGAAGCAAATAGACATGGTTATCGTTGAGGACCTTGGATCAGATTTTGAGGATGAAACAAAGATAACAATCGTAGGTGTGAAAGGTAAATCTATTGTTGATAATGATGCTAACATTGGTTCTTCATGTGCTTCTACTTCTAAAAATGATGACAATTCTAAGGATAGAAAGAGGAATGCATTGTTTCATA
>ML776650.1:1787359-1801756 GCA_009831015.1 Picea engelmannii | reverse complement strand
GATAGAAGGTTACAAGAAAGACTTGGAACACATAATACATCATTGAAATGACCATTATCTACTTGAACTGTTCCAGATCCTACAACATTAAGAGATCTATCATCACCAACAAATATTTTCTTGGTGTTACATTCATTTAGAGAAGAAAATATGGCTTTATCCTTAGCCATATGATAAGATGCTCCTGAATCAATAAGTCACTCATCAGAAGAAGAAGAAGTAGTAGAATTTTAATTGAAGGAGAAACCAGAAGCAGAAAGTGCATGTCCGTGAGAAGAAGAAGTAGAATCAATATTGATGTTGTGCTTCTTCATCGCTACTTCTAAAGCTACCATCTTCTTGAAACATTTGGACTCATCATGACCATATTTATCACAAAAGTTGCAATGTCTTTTAGTATTCTTACTTTTATATTTTGCTTCTTTGTCACCAGTAGGAGCTGAAGTTGTCTGAGCAGGTTTGGGACCCTTATGTTGTTTGTTGTTGTAGCGAGGATGTTGCTTCTTGGGATACTTGGGTTTATCTTTTTGCTAGGCAACTAAGGCTTTGTTGGAGGGACCTGCAGTGTTGATCACTCCAAATTGTACAAGCTTGTCTTCCTCTCAAATCAAAGAAGCATAAAATGACTCAAGAGTTGTTTTTTCATAAGCTTCTTCCCCTAGAGCCTCTCTCATGGCATAAAAGGTAGATACAAATACAGAATATGCACTACCTAGCTTAGAAAGAATAAGATAGATGCAACGCTCTTCCTCCATCTTTATCTTACATTCTTCACATAAAATTCTGAGTGTTTTAAAACTAGATAGATAGTCTCCAAGGCAAGAAAAATCGTTTGGACTCAAGGTCAGTATATGATTTTCTAACTACTGTGCTCGAATAATATTGAGTTTACCAAACACAGATTCAATTGTGTCCCAAGCTTCTTTGGGGTCATCAATATCTTGAAGGTGGTACCTTAAATCATGAGAGATGGAAATTTTGATTAGTCCACATGCTTCTTCATTCCTATTATTCCACTTGTCTTTCTTATTAGCACTAGTGGGTGCGTTTTCCTTTCCCAAGGTAATCCGGTACAAGCCTTTACTTCTTAATAAATCTTCCATATGAGATTTCCATTGGAAGTAGTTGTTGTTGGTAAGCAATACAATACTTGTAGAATCCATATTAAATATGCAGATAATATTGATTTAAAAACTAAAACTGATGATCTGGATGGAAAGAGCTCAAAAATTTATGCGGTTTTTAAAAAAACGGCACTGAAAACGGACTTCCGATGTTAGAGTTATGCCATTTTAAAAAAAAAGACACAATCGGTAACCAAATGACCACGTGATTGTGTAAGTTGCTTTATGTAGTGACCAACTTTTATAAAGAGAAGTGGGGATCACTTTTACAATGAAGTTACTTTATAACAGAAAAGTTGAACGCAAAATAAATAACTCTAAAATAAAATATTAAAGCTACTTATAGTGATTCACTTTTATACTTGAAGTGAAATACACTTTACAATTTTAGCATGAACTTTAAAAAAAAGGGTAACAAAAGAAAGACTTGAAGTCAAGACCTCTTACTTAATAAGGAAAATTTTAACCAAATGATCTAGCAAAACATATTGTAATGTTCAGAAGGAGGATTGGGGTTGTTATTGTTGTTGTTGACGGCCTTGTAGAGCATGTTAAAAAAAAAACTCTTTTCACACACACAAAAAAAAATTCGCTTCTCGATGACAAGAAGGGTTAGATCTCAGTTAGCTTACCTGGAAGATGCACCTTTTCCTATCTATTTTTGATTTGTTGAGATCGCATAGGGCATGGGACAAAGAGAATACGCAGATCTAAAAGAGTAGCAACCCAGAAATAAATAAAACAAAACCGAAATAAAACCAAAATACTACTCTGCAAAAATTTTAAAAAATGTGTATTCAAGCTTTATACCTCTGGATCTGACTGTAATGGTCGTTTCTTGGGCAAACATAAACTTTTTCGAGTGAAACGAAAAGTGTTTCTAAATGAAATGAGCTCTTCGGATGCAATGGAACAGTCCTCTCATCCCAAAAATGTATGTAAATGAAAGAAAGTGGATATGAGGCAACTCGGCTTCACGATCTCGATCTACAACAGGAGCAGGTATTCAAACAGGCTTTGATACCATGTTCGACAACACAGGTATTCCAACAGAGGATGAACACCTTTAGTAACCACTCACATAACCAGATCTAAGAACAAAACATCGTTGTTTTCACGTGGAAAAACCCCTACGGGGAAACATCCATGGCCCCAGCCAATGTGGCCACTTGGAGCAGTTTATTAATGCAAAGAAAAAGATTACATAGAGATTTTACAAGAGAGTTTCTCACAATCGATCATCAACAAATGACCCTCCATGCTCTTTAAATAGAGATCATGGACCAATCGGGTGCTAATCCATGGATCAATGGTCGTTAAGATCGAGAAGAGTATGAACTGTCGGATCACTCTATGTCAGGAACATATCATGACGGTCATATTTCCTAACTACAAATGCATACTAATGCATACTAAAAAAAAACACTTTTACCTAACAACACAATATACCAAGTAGATCTTACTAACTCCTAAATGTCTAAATATCCTAACATCCCCCCTTAAGAACAACTTGGGATATGATTGAAGGATTTACAATAGTGACACAATAGGAGAAGGAAGGAGGCATTAGAGCCTATCCCCCCTTAATGACAACTTCCTGAACTCCTAACATAGATCGAAGTTTGGAAAACTTCGCTTCTATAAGAGACTTTGTGAAAATGTCTGCAACTTGATCTTTTGTAGGGCAAAAGAGCACTTCAATAACTTGATCATGAATGAGCTTTCTGATGAAGTGCATGTGCAACTCAATGTGTTTGCTACGCTGATGTTGAACTAGTTCTTTGGCGAGCTTGATGGCACTCTAATTGTCACACCAAAGGCTGGTCTGATGTTGGTGTTGGAATCCAAACTCTGAAAAGATCTGTGGAAGCCACAAGGCTTCCTGACTTGCATTTACCGTTGCTCGGTACTCTGCTTCTACTGAAGAAAGTGAAATATCTTGTTGTTTCTTATAGGCCCAAGTGAAAGGTCTTGAACCAAGGCTAAAAGCATAACCAACAGTAGACTTCTGTTCATCAGGGTCATCGACCCAATCTGAATCAGTGAAACCAACCAATAAAGGAGTCCCCCCTGAACTGTAATGTATCCCAAACTGAACTGTACCACAAACATAGCGAAGTATCCTTTTAGCTACTTTCCAATGGCTTTCATGGGGTGTTTGCATATATCGGGAAACAAGACCAACAACAAAGGAAAGATCAGGACGTGTATGAGTCAAGTATAAGAGGCTACCAACTAACTGACGGTACAGGGTGGCATCAACTTCAGGAGAAGTATAGGTGGCATAAATCTTGACTCCAGACTAGAAGGGAGAAGGGGTTGGTTTACAATCATCCATGTGAAATCGATGAAGAAGGTCACAAGCATACTTAGACTGGGAAAGAAAAATTCCGTCATTGGTTTTCAAAACTTGGAGGCCAAGGAAATAGTGCAAAAATCCTAAGTCTGTCATTTCAATTTTCTTCTTAAGGCTGGTTTTCACATGGTTTAAAAGTTTTGAGTCACTACTAGTAAGGATAAGGTCATCAACATAAAGAACAATGATTATGATATGGCTTCCTACTTTCTTGGTATAGACATTAGGATCAGAATTCCATCTAGAGAATCCACTGGCAATAAGAAAGCTATCCATTTTGGCATACCAAGCTTAGGGAGCTTGCTTGAGACCATAAAGAGATTTCTTGAGGTGACAAACAAGCTTAGAGTCATTCTGGACATAGCCATGAGGTTGTTCCATGTATATTTCTTCTTGCAAATCTCTGTGCAAGAAGGTGGATTTAACATCCATCTGATGGAGCTCCCATTTATGTGAGGCAGCAAGGGAAAGAATAAGATGGATGGAATTCATTTTTGCTACAGGGGAAAAGGTTTCATTATAGTTAATTCCTTCAACTTGGAAAAATCCTTTGGCAACTAACTGAGCCTTGTGTCTTTCAACACTTCCATATGATGCATACTTAGTTCTGTAGACCCATTTGCATCTAATAAGTTTTCTTCCTTTTGGAAGAGGTACAAGATCCCAAGTATCGTTTGCCATTAAAGAACGATACTCTTCATTCATTGTTGTATCCCAATATGGATGACCCGAAGCTTCTGCAAATGTCTTTGGATCATGATTTTATGAAACTTGAGCCAAAAGAGAAGAGGCTCGATGGAACTGTGATCATGTCCGACGTTGATCTGAAGGATCATCGAAAATATCACCAACTTCTTCTCGTGTTGAACGGACCCATCTAGGAAGCGGTGGAGCTGGTGCCGTTTCAGGTTCAAAGGACTCATCTGGAGGAGGGTGAGCAAGCAGAGGTGGATTTTCATCCTCACTGTCAACATCTGATGAAGAAACCAGATCATAAGAAGGCACAAAGGTCGAAGATGGCTTGCAGGTTGAAGAAGGCACAATCGTCAAATTAGGCTCGCAGGCGAAGATATTTTCATCAAATTTAACATCTCTTCTAATAATAATTTCATTATAATGTGATTGAAGGATTTTGTAACCTTTGACATCTTCATAATAACCAACAACACTTCTCACTTTTAGGCTGCAATGATTTCCTTTTCTCATCAGGAATGTGAGCCCATGCTATCCTGTCAAATACACGGAAGTGACTTACATCTGGTTTAATTTTGGTCCAAGCTTCTTCTGGTGTTATATTTTTAAGAGCCTTTGTGGGAGTGTGATTTACTATGTAATTTCCACTGTTGATGGCTCTCGCCCAATACTTTAGACTTAATCCCTTAGATTGGATCATACAATTAGTCATTTCTTTTAATGTGCGGTTCTTTCTCTCAGCAACACCATTTTGTTATGGTGTATATGGAACAGTGTGTTGCATTTGGATTCCTTATATAGTGCAGTAGCTTGTAAAATTATTGTTCACATATTCACCTCCATTATCTATTCTTAACCTTTGAATTTGATGGCCAAATTGTTTTTCTACAAGGGCCTTGTAGGCCAAAAACTTGTCAAAAACTTCACTCTTGAGTTTCAAGAAGTAAACCCAAGTACGTATGGAAAAGTTATCAATGAAACTTAAGAAATAATTTCACCCAGAAAAAGAAGGAGAATAAAGTGGACCACACAAATCACTGTGAACAAGCTGCAAAGGACCCGAGGCGTGCCAAGAGGCATGTTTGTCAAAACTATCTCGATGATATTTGTCGAGAACACAACCGGCACAAACAACATATCTGCATGAAACAAGTGGAAGACCAGACACCATCTGTTGATTACATAGTTGCTGCAATGAGAGATAGTTTAGATGACCAAACCACTCATGCCAAAGTTTGCTCAAGTCATCTCTATGAGCAACAAAAACTGATGAAAAAGATGATGACCCAAAGTTGTCAAACTTGTACAACCTGGTAATATCATTAGCAATTCCAGTTGCAAGAACATGCTTAGGATATTTTAGATCCTTGATTACAACTTGGTGAGGTGAAAATGTGATGGTTTTACCTTCACTTGAATGAGCATTTGATATACTGATATAAGGTTACAAGAAAGACTTGGAACACATAATACATCATTGAAATGACCATTATCTACTTGAATTGTTCCAGATCCTTCAACACTAAGAGATCTATCATCACGAACAAATACTTGCTTGGTGTTACATTCATTTAGAGTGGAAAATATGGCTCTATCCTTAGCCATATGATAAGATGCTCCAGAATCAATAAGCCACTCATCAGAAGTAAAAGTAGAAGTAGAATTTGAATTGAAGGAGAAACCAGAAGCAAAAAGTGCATGTCCATGAGAAGAAGAAGTAGAATCAATACTGATGTTTTGCTTCTTCATCTCTACTTCATGTCTTACATTCATTTAGAGAAGAAAATATGGCTTTATCCTTAGTCATATGATAAGATGCTCCTGAATCAATAAGTTACTCATCAGAAGAAGAAATAGTTGTAGAATTTGAATTCAAGGAGAAACCGGAAGCAAAAAGTGCATGTACGTGAGAAGAATAAGTAGAATCAATATTGATGTTGTGCTTCTTCATCGCTTCTTCTAAAGATGCCATGTTCTTGAAACATTTGGACTCATCATGACTATATTTATCACAAAAGTTGCAATGTTTGTTAGTATTCTTACTTTTATATTTTGCTCCTTTGTCACCAGTAGGAGCTGAAGTTGTTTGAGCAGGTTTGGGACCCTTATGTTGTTTGTTGTTGTAGCGAGGATGTTGCTTCTTGGGATACTTGGGTTTATCTTTCTGCTGGGAAACTAAGGCTTTGTTGGAGGGACCTGCAGTGTTTATCACTCCAAATTGTACAAGATTATCTTCCTCTCGAACCAAAGAAGCACAAAAGGACTCAAGAGTGGGTTTTTCATAATCTTCTTCCCCTAGAGCCTCTCTCATGGCATAAAAGGTAAATACAAACACAGAATATGCACTACCTAACTTAGAAAGAATAAGATAGATGCAACGCTCTTCCTCCATTTTATATTACATTCTTCACATAAAATTCTGAGTGTTTTAAACCTAGATAGATAGTCTCCATGCAAGAAAAATCATCTGAACTCAAGGTCAGTATATGATTTTCTAACTATTGTGCTAGAATAATATTGAGTTTACCAAAAAAAAATTCAATCGTGTCCCAAGCTTCTTTGGGGTCATCAATATCTTGAAGGTGGTACCTTAAATCAGGAGAGATGGAAATTCTGATTAGTCCACGTGATTTGTCATTCCTATTATCCCACTTGGCTTTCTTATCAGCATCAGTGGGTGTGTTTTCCTTTCCCAAGGTAATCCGGTACAAGCCTTTACTTCTTAATAAATATTCCATATGAGATTTCCATTTGAAGTAGTTGTTGTTGGTAAGCAAGACAGTACTTGTAGAAGCCATATTAAATATGCAGATAATGTGGATTTAAAAACTGAAACTGATGATCTGGATGGAAAGAGCTCGAAAATTTATGCGGTTTAAAAAAAAAACGGCACTAAAAATGAACTTTCAATGTTAGAGTTATGCCCTTTTTAAAAAAATGCACAATCGGTAACCAAATGACCACGTGATTGTGTAAGTTGCTTTATGAAGTGACCCACTTTTATAAAGAGAAGTGGGGATCACTTTTACAATGAAGTTACTTTATAATAGAAAATTTGCATGCAAAATAAATAACTCTAAAATAAAATATTAAAGCTACTTATAGTGATTCACTTTTATATTTGAAGTGAAATACACTTTACAATTTTAGCATGAACTTTTTCAAAAAAGGAAACAAAAGAGAGACTTGAACTTAAGACCTCTTACTTAATAAGGCAACTTTTAACCAAATGATCTAGCAAAACATATTGTAATGTTCAGAAGGAGGATTGTTGTTGTTGTTGTTGTTGTTGATGGCCTTGGAGAGCGTGCTAAAAAAGAACTCTTTTCACAAAAGAAAAAAAAAATCACTTCTCGATGACAACAAGGGTTAGATCTCGGTTAGCTTACCTGGAAGATGCACCTTTTCCTATCTGTTTCTAATTTGCCGAGATCGCACAGGGTGCAGGGAAAAGAGAATACACAGATATAAAAGAGCAGCAACCCAGAAATAAATAAAACAAAACCGAAATAAAACCAAAATACTACTCTGCAAAAATTTAAAAAAATGTGTATTCAAGCTTCATACCTTCGGATCTGACTGTAATGGTCGTATCTTAGGCAAACATAAACCTTTTCGAGTGAAATGAAAAGTGTTCCTGACTGAAACGAGCACTTTGGATGCAATGAAACAGTTCTCTTAGCCCAAAAATTTACATAAATGACAGAAAGTGGAGATGAGGCAACCCGGCTTCACGATCTCGATCTACAACAGGAGCGGGTCTTCAAATAGGCTCTGATACCATGTTCAACAACACAGGTATTCCAACAGAGGATGAACACCTTAAATAACCACTCACATAACCATATCAAAGAACAACACACCAATGTTTTCACGTGGTAAAACCCCTATGGGGAAACATCCACGGCCCCAGCCAACGCGGCCACTTGGAGCAGTTTATTAATGCAAAGAAAAAGATTACAGAGAGATTTTACAAGAGATTTTCTCACAATCGATCATCGGCAAATGACCCTCCATGCTCTTTAAATAGATATCATGGACCATGTTGTTCCTGAGTCTGTACTTAAGGCTCAAAAGTACAGTGTCAAGGCATCCGAAAGTAGGTGAAAGATGGGTACGAGGGTAACGTCAACCTTCGTTATAGGAAACTAGGGAAGATTTCTACGTTCACGTCGTCTAGCTTCCAACTGTTCCTGAGTAGTTATATCTTTTTCAATGGCTTCCCATGAACGTTCAAGTTCCTCCCGGTTATTAGCAGTTTTCAAGATTATGTCAAAAAGGTTTAAAGCAATATGTGTTTGATTCGATAGTCTGGGTTCGATATTAGGCTGTGCCGCTGCAGGGACAGTCATGGGGGAACAGTAAGAGTAGGAAAGGATTTAAAGAGAGATTAAATGTTGTCTCGATTTGGTCGAAATAAAGAGAAATTTACATTTTTTGGAATAAAATAGAAATGCAAATTGAAGGCTCTTTCCCGTAACTGTATTATATTTTAATGTAAAGGTGTGGTGTGAAAGAGAAACATTTAGCTGCATATAACGCAAGGTTCCTGTCAAAGAGAAAACTCACATATAAACAAAAGAGGAAATTAGTAAGAAAATAATTGACATAGCAAAGGATATATGTAGAATTCTGTAAGTGCATATTAGTGTTACACCCGCTGATAGCTGGTGCAGAGGAAAGACAATAAACAAATACAGCAAACCAAAATCCTTTTGTTATAGTAGTGGTCGTACTAAAGTATAACAAAGCGCATCAATTATGAAATATGGAATGAAATGAAACATGAAATACGAAGAAACAAACTTGTAACACAGTCTGGACGGAATCGAGAATCTCCATATTTGCTTATATTAACTTCTCGAATGCAAAAAACTCTATTACAATCGACACCAAAAAGGTCTAGCCCTTCTTTTTCTTTTTGTGATATATTTATACAACGTTACAGATCAGTTAGAATCTCAACGGTTTCACCAATTCGGTTACAACCGAGAGGAGCGAAATCACTCCCTTTCTCCTACTCTATTTTCAATTGGTGCCAGGTGCTCGTCTTTGCGCGGATTCGGTGCAAGTGCTACATTTTTCCATAAACTGAGATACGAGCTGCGAAGGTTCCGCTTGACAGCTGGCCTCGGCGAAGTAACATTCTCGGGCTAAATGTTGCAGCTTGTCTCCCATTTGTGCATCGACGATGTCTAGGGCACTTAATTGTGTGCTAGGTTGGATCAAGTGCTTGTCGACTTGAGCCATGTCCACCCTGTCCATTTGAGAAATATCTGTCGAATCTCTCTCGTTCTTCTCTTTCAGATCGAGCGAGATCTGTTCTACATTCATTTTCATTAAGGTTTCTGCGTCACCTCCACTCTCCATACCAAACAGCTCGCCATCTATAACATTGAAGGCTTCTTCTAATGAATTAGTTACTTTTTGGGCCTGTTCCTTGCCTAGGGTAATGTTATGCTCCCAATCCTTCAACAAAATGTTACCTCTAGTTTGTTCTAAGATGGTGAGTCCGGGAGAACCTGTCGAAACTCTATTGTTCGTGGCTATCACCACCTCCTGAAAGGCGACCCGAGTTGCTTCTGCATTCCTTTCTCTGATGGTCAGGTTCTTTGAAATCCGATGCATCAACAGGCAATCCTCTCGAATCACTCCCACTTTGTCTAGCAGACTTTGTTGTACAGAAGAGATCCTGCTTCGAATATCGATCGCTCGGGATTTAAACCCCTCAACATCGATCACCCTGCTTTCAGCGAACTCTAACTGAGCCTGCAGCTCTGTGGTCATAGTCCTCTGTTGACCCGCTTGTATCCGACCATCTCGGATCACTAGGTGTGCTTGCTCCAGCTTGGATTTGAGCACTTCTATTTCATTTTTGTCAGCCACTCTAGCCTGTTCCATCTCCATGATGGCCTGACCTTTAGCATTCTCTGTGGTTGTAGCCAATCTAGCCTCGAGGGTCCTGATTAGGTGATTTTTCCTTTTTAGTTGGTTATTCAGCTACCCAACCGAGAATTGATTTGCCGAAGCGTATGCCCCCAGCGTTCCAGCGATTTCAGTGGCAAGTTGGTCACTTTTCTTGTTCTTGCCATCTGTCATGATTTTGTATTTTTTCGCAGTGGACTCTCCTTCTTGATAAAAATCTCGTTTCACTACCGCTTTTATCTTTTTATCAAAAAAGAACTCATTCGGAGGGACTTCCTCTGCTCTTATCGGCCTCAGTTCTTCATCAAATATCCATCCCTCACTGACATTTCCCTGTGCCGACTGCAAGGGTGTGACCGAGGTGATGGGCTCTCCTATTTGCTTTGCCGATTCTTTTGGAGTATCGACAGGGTTCTGCTCCTTTGGCGTACCTGGAGTTTCTCTTTCAGTCTCCGGTATCTACTTCCCCGGTGGGTCTGGAGTTTTTTCTTCAGCCTCCACAATCTGTTTACTTGGCGGGTCCGGAGTCTTTTCTTTTGCTTCAGGATTGCTCGTTTGTTCCCCTTCCTGCTGTTTTCCAGGGTTAGACATTACGTCTGCAGAATCTTCAGAATCCTTCTGTTTTGTCTCGGCAATGGCCGAACCTCCCAACACAGCGGGGAGACATCTTCGTCTATGTTCCTGGAATTTTAATACAGATGTTGTGTCTTTGGGTGCTAATGATTGGATCTGGGCTAGCACTTCTTCATAAGATCTCACCCCTCGGAAAATGTTATCCGAGGGAGAATTTTCATGTTCGAATCTCTTGAGCCCACAATGAGCCAAATGATTGCTCACAATATTCTGTGGATCATGTTTCTTAATCTCGATGGAGACCAACCTTAGGTCCTCCAGGGCAGCAACCTCAGCTTTGGCATGCCCGAAATCTAATAAAGAATATGAATTCATTCGAATGGGAAAAGAAGGCCATACCTTCTTTGAGTAACCCTTGAGTTCTTTGCTCACTCCTCCAATTACCGTTTTCCATGCAACCTCTCGACAAACCAGTTTATCGGGGATGAACAAGGGCAGCGCATGAGGGGGAACAGAAGCCCCGAAAACTCTGATATACGAAAAATCTGCCTCCACATACCAATCCGCGATGCCACTCAAACCTGTTGCAATGCTATCCGAGACGTGAGGTGGTGGGTGCCCAAAAATGGTGATATGCAGGGGTACCATTACCCAATTAAAAATATCATATGTGAACTTTCCTGCTTTATTCTCCCATAATTTGTCATGATACTCATGCACGGGTTTTTCTTGGGCTGGATTCCAAGCCCAACTCATCAAGGGGAATGGTGTCATGGAGCATACCGCGTCCATGATATATGCTGACATGAAAAACGAGGACGATTTCCCACTTGCCTTTTTCTCTCGATACGCTGTGACCCTGTTGGCCAAACTGTCTGAGAGCATCTTTGCCCAATTAAATGAGCAACCTTCTGCGACCCGAAACATGAGAGGCACCCATCCGATGTAGAAATGTGATGTGTCTTCTCGCCCAAACAGTCGGCATGTCATCATGGCCACATATTTATATTGTGGCTCCAAAGAAGAGATAGAATAAATGCCCTGGTCACTTGCTCTGAATTTCACTGCGCGCGAAACCCAATCTTTGATCAAACCGGACATGGTTTTGTCGTACTGGGTGCACTCTTTCTCTTTGAATTCCTCCAGGAAATCGGCACCATATGTATATTCAGACGTAGAAGGTAGCTTGTACATGGTTTGTAGATGCTCGGGCCTAAAAGTCCCGACAGTAACTCGCTGGATGTTCATGATCGTCCTGGTGGGTAAGTCTACGTGGTCCAACGCCCACCGAATCATGTCGTAATACGGAAGCAATCGTGTCCTGGTTGCTATCTTGTGCATCCCGGATTGGACGATTATCTTGTACTTGGTGTGTAGATCATCTCTTTCAATGTCGTTAGAGTCATTTGAGTAATCTACCAATTCTGCTTGCAGGATATTTGACACAAACGACCAGTCGGAGATTGATTCGATGCTTCGGGGTGAAGTATCGGAGACATTGTCTGAGCCCTATCCCGTGACTTCGACATTTGCCTTCGTTGCTTTCCGCGGAGCCATGGCCGCAGTTTGCGTTTTCGCTCTCCTTTGATAGAACTGCATATGCATGCAGAAAGTAGTTAACTCAGAAATAATGAGCTCTGCGTGCTATGAAAAAATGCATAATGAAACGTAGCTCTTGCATATATTTGAAAAACAGTACCTTTCAAAGCAGCCTGTCAATTCGAAATTAGAAATAACTTATGTCGTAAAAAATCTTATCTTATTCATAGATTTACCTTATCTTCCCATTAATGTCATAAATTTTGGCGGTTTGACAGTCAGTCGGAGTATGGAGAGAAAAAAGTTACCTCGGGAAATGTGCAAGTCTCGATGCGCAGGACATATCTTGCTTTAATTTAAAATATTCAAACTTAGCAACGTTAATAATTTTCTCGCTTTTCGCTGCATCGTGGATTTTCTTTCAACATTTTGAGTCTTCAACTCGCGAGACTGCGAGAACCGATTTTGGCTTAATTAACATTAATCGGGATTTGGAGCGTCATTAACTGCCTAATCACTTTATTCGCTATATCGCGACTCGAAACTTCGAAGACAAGTTTTTGGGAGATTAGTATGCCGAGTCGCGAAACCGCGAGATGGCGACAATTAAGGCTCAATTTAGGGGAAGAAAATATTAGATTAGGTGACTAATTAATCTTGCTATAATTACGTCGCGACCTCATGATTCGGGATTTTAGACGCCGTAACTTTCGAAAAGATAGTGTCGAGTGGCGAGATGCCGAGAACAGATTTAACCATGGTTAGCTTTTTGCCTTTAATCCTTGACCAGGGTTATCACAAAGGTACCTTGTGTTCTCGGCTCTCGGGGCTGTAAAAATAAAAACTTGGGTTTGACGAACGCCGAGGCGCAAAACCTCGACGACGTCGAATCATGGGTTAAAATATTTTACCCTAGTTAATGCCTCGGGAGAAAAATGAAAATGACTTCACCACTTCGGGACTCGGGACGTGTGAACTCAAGTATTAAAGTATCTGACTTGCGAGATCCCAAAATAAAACAAAGAGAGCGAACTTTCTTACAAAAGTGGACTTGTTTTGGGGGTAGAAAAATCATCGCTGCTTATTCGACAAGGTTGCATAGTTTTCAAAGTTTCTGGGGGGGGGGGGGAATCAATAGGCTATCTTTAGACTTCAAGTATCAAAGATTGAAAATTGTGAAGGGTAAAAATAAAACAAGGGTGGCTCCAACAGACCAATCGAGTGTTAAGACACAAATAAATGGTCGTTAAGATTGAGGAGAGTATGAACTGTCGGATCACTCTATGTCGGGAACATATCGTGACCGTTGAATTTCCTAACTACAAATGCATACTAATGCATACTAAAGAAACACACTAAAAAACACACTTTTACCTAACGACACAATAGACCAAGTAGATATTACTAACTCCTAAGTGTCTAAATATCCTAACACCAAGTTCAAGAGAAACCCTAGCTTCTTCTGTTGGAAGTGATGGTCGAATGTATGCGTTATTGTGGGTTCATTTACCACCTATAGTAATTATTACACACAATCTTGTGATAATAATAGTTCAAGGTGAAAACCTGCATGAACCTTATCATGAAGTATGCAATGATGGTTAAACTGGTGGTAACCCACGTGATATTGATTTCTCAGGGACATGCAAATGCATGTGAGGTGCCAACACACCTTTATTCAAAATTTTAAATCTTTTCGAAACGATAGAACCAACAAAACAATGTGTTTTCTGTTGTTAACAAGAATAGGCGCATTCTTGCAATCAATGTCCTTTTGCATCAAATGCCTAAGTTAACCCGATTTCAACCTAGTAGTGACATAACCATGGTGATGTGCCTTATTCATTTCAAATCAAGACTTTTATAAATCTTGTAAAGAGCAAAGTAATGATGAAAAACAAATAGGAAGATGAGAACAAATTAAAATGACTCAACACACTATTGAAAAGAAACTAAGCAAAAACCAGGTTGACAGATGGATGGGTTGATGGAGGATTAGAAGGAAGAGGTGCAGACCTAGGATTTAACATGTTGTATCTCCTAGTAATGGCTATAACATCCCCACCATAATCCCCAATTTAATTAATGATTAATGTAGATGTAATATGTGGCTACGGCCAAGCGATGTATATGCAAATTGTATTTATGAATTTTAATAAATAAAATGTGATGCATGTTGGATTACTG
>ML776650.1:1764742-1785523 GCA_009831015.1 Picea engelmannii | reverse complement strand
TTATCTGAAAATATATCATAACTCATACTGTTACCCATCAAACAAACTTGGGTCCATTACCCAAACCTGGGGTCTCCAACTTCTCATGGCCATAACTCTCTAACCATGAGGAATTATGTGATGTTCCACATACCACCAGAAATGAAATGACAAGCACTATCCATCTAGGATATTTTCCCTGACAAATTCACGTTCCTTCATCTCATTATTCCACAATTTAGCATGGGTTCTCTTACTCCATAAAGCGTCTTCCCATGAGGGATTTCACCATAAGGGGACCACTTTGGAGTTCATCCATATTTACTTCTTATCAACCATGAAAAAACAATAATGATTCATATTTACATCAAACAATATTGGGTCCATTACTCAAAACTTTGTGCTACGAGGATTTCTTCAAGGGTTGACATCAATGACAACCAACCTTAATCAACAATGCCAACTGCTAAGTGGACATGGACAAATATGGGGGTTGATTAATCCACAAGAGAGGGGAGGTTCTAAGAGAATGTCCATGAGGGATCCAAGGGGGAATTACCCATGCCTATTAATTCAACCCACTTCCTATAATTAATATGGGAATATGAGCCTTCTAATTTCTTATTGAGTGTTCCCAAAGCAAATCATTGAATAAATGTAAGAAATTGGGTGTGATAAGTCACATCCCTTAGTTATTGATAGCATGGGGGATGAGTACAATCAATTTTGGGAAGAGTGTAAGTCGAGCAAACAAGTCAAAAAGAGGAAATTTGTATGGGAATTTACAATAGTTTTAAACTGTCAATGTTTTTGCATGAACAACAAGTAGATAACAGAAAATAAAAGCTTGGAGTTGGAGAAACTATGGAGGGTGAGTTATGGGGCATGTTTGGAGTAGAAGATTGAAGATCCAAGTTGTCAAGCCTAAATAACTCTTGTGTTAGCTACACTATAACACCAAGTGATTGTTGTTATTTTCCCGATAGTTTTCCTAGTAGTGAGTTCCCTTGAGTTTCCTAGTAGAGAGATTCTTGTTTACCTATGCTAGAGAGATCCTGGAAAATGAATGGGATGCTCGATGGACTAAGAGAAATGAAGGGGTACATTCCTTGGGTTGGGTATGTTGAGAGGAAGAGAGCTGGTGAACAATCGGGATAGTTGTATGAGATATCAATGGGTTGTGGGATTTTATGAGTTGTGAGTGGACAGTGAGATACCACCTTGTCTTATGGATTGTTATCCCCAGATCGAGAGTGACTTGTTGTTAATATTTGGAACAACAAGTCTATGATTGGGTGGAATGCCTGTCCCAAGCAGTTGGTTTCACAATCGTTTTTAAAAGATAAGTGTTTTATCTTGTTTCTGTGTTGCATTATCAGTTTAATCATTGTGTATTAACTTTGTGTTTGAGAATGATTTATATGTTATTGTGTTGAGTTTTATAAGATACATTCATGTCATTTTATCATGTTGTAAATGCATTTAGTTATGATGTCAAACAATAGTCAAATCTGTGTGTAATTTGTAGCTGGTAAGCTACAAGAATTTAGTTAGCAGAAAAAAATATGTTTTATGTGTTTTCCGCAACGTAATGATCCTCATTTCAGGTGGGGGGTCGTTACAGATTGGTATCAGAGATTCTAGTTAACCACTACACCAGTATGGGCCAAGAACTAGTGTGAATTTGGTAAAAAAAAAACGTTGTTGCGGACTTGTTCTGTTTACAGATTTTGGGAAAATGATGAATTCTAGACTGAAATCCCTAAATTGTTAAACCATTCAGTTTGAAATTTCCTCAGAACCATCTCAGTGGTGATCAATGGCATCAACCTACATAGTTGCAGAGTTAAAATTTGACTTGGAAGGTCGAAGATCATTTTTTAATGGTCATTGTAGACTTGGGTGAAGTTTGATGAATCGACGGTCGAGATCGTGTTTGATTTTGAGATCAACGACCCAAATTCATCGTGAATAGATTTAAAGGTTTTCATAGTTTGACAAGGTCTAGCATATCAACAACCGAGATTCATTTTCGACACTCGGGATTCATTTTCGATCCTTGGAGAGTTAGATAAGATCAATAGTCCATATCATTTTTAATGGTAGATCAACAATCCAAATTCATCTGGGATTTGATAGTAAATTTTTAAGTGTTGGAGTTGGATAAGAGAATTTGTCGATGGTCGGGTCAGCTGAATTAGAAAAGTGTTTTAGTCGCCAAAAAGAATCGTCTATGATTGATGGTCGAGTCAACTGTTTTAGCAATATGTTCACTTGGTAAGAGGAATTGTCAATTGCCAACGACCGATGATCGGGGCGGCCAATTCGGCGAGGTGTTTGGGTCATCCAAGGGAAATTGTTGATCATCGATGAAGAAAATAGGAGGATGATGTGTCATGCATTGTTATCCAAGTTGAAACCTTAGGATGACATGTCATGCAACATCATCATCCACATGTCAATCCACGTCAACAATTGTCTTGTCGATCGAGAAATGGTCGATGGCCAGTGATCGGATCGGCCGGATTGGCGAAATGTTTTAGTATGCTAACAGAAATGGCCAATGGTCGATGATCGGGTTGGTCGAATCGGTAAAGTGTTTCATTCATCCCAGAGAAATTGTTGATGGTCGGGTTGACCGATTTAGTGATGTCTTACAAGTCAAACACCAAAGGAAAGGGTCGATGGTCAAGTCATTAGTTTTGGTAGGGTGTTTCATGCGCCCAAAGGAAAATGTTGAACACCGACAAAGTTTAGATAAATGACTAATATTTCTCCAAATTTCGAGATTAACAACTCATATTAAAAGGATTTTATAATAGTAAATAAACCAATTTTCTATGAAAATTTCATAATTTTGAAGTTCTTAAACTTGCGAGGCGATTTTGAGGCCCTAAACGACATTTTTAAGCAATCAATTTTTACAAGAACAAAGTGTACATTTGGTACACCTATACATTTGCAACTTAAATAAAATAACTCGGAGAGAGCTACCCAATGATCTACTCCATGCGCAAAACAAAGCTTCTATGAGAAAGTTACATCTGAAACAATTAAGGTAAAATTTGGGCACCAATTTACTTCTAGAAGGCATAATTCCTTGCTCAGAAGTCTGTTTGGGGCACAGGAGCAGTCTATGGAAGCATTATGAGCCACAGAAGACAACCGTGGAGCCAAATTTGGAATATGGGTATGAAAAAATGTGTAGGAAGAGAAAGAAGACACCTATAATATACATGAATAAAATGGGAAAATATTATGAACTTCCTCAGACCATAAGTTTAAGCTTGGAGCTTGCTAGGACCCTATAATTTATAAGGAAATCAGTATTCTGACTGATATATTTTTCAGTCATAACGCAGATTGCTCATGACGCATAGTGAAGATGTAAAGGTGGCAGAAAGCACTCGACTTTGACCAAGCATAAGCCAAGTACTTGTATGTGAACTTCAAAGCAAGTTAAAATGCCAGTGCATTTTAGACAAGAAATTATGAATAGTTGGTTTGTATGGAAAAAATTATTTTGCAAAGTTTTTGGTTTTTATTAACCTAAATTTGGCTCTATTAGTCAAATTTGGCCTTTTAATTCAAAATTGGCCTTCTTGGCCTTTGTAGGGATTTTGAAAATTTCATTTTTTTTTTAAATAGCCTGCAAGCCTAAGCCCCCGAGCTTGTTTAGAATGCAACATCATATGACCACAAGCCAAGAAACAACATACAAACCAGCGCCCAAGCGCCAACACCAAGCACAAGTGGATAGCCTTGGGCTCACTTCATCGAAATACATTGTAACTATTGGAATATATCAATACTCATATATGTTTTCTCCTCGTGAATGTGGGATTAATCCCCAAAACTTTAAAAATAAAAACACAGAGTTACTCTGTGTGCCCAGGTGTCGACTAGAGTTCATGTGTCAAGGAATGGCAAGGCATTGACAACCAATGTGTGTAGGTTCAAATGTTGATGTGCCATCTATAGTGGAGATCATTCACCAAGGTGATTGCACAACTGTCCAAAACATGTATCAGGTCAAAAGGCGCAACCTGGACACCCTCGATTTTTATGCTTGCTCAGGTAAAAACCTGTCTCATTACTTCGGTGAGAAGTTGACTTGAGTAACATAATAGAGGTCATGGGTGAGAGGGTTTACACAATAATTCCCTTGTGATGTACCTTTGGCATTTGTTTCATGCAACCTAGATGACAGATCGACAATGAATATTGATGAGTTTGATGGTGATAATGTTGCAAACGGATCTGGCAATGTGTCTTCTGACAAAGGAGAGAATACACCTGTTAGATAGAAAGCATCAAATACAAAATGCAAATGAAGACTTGAAGATTCCCAGATGATTAGTTTTTCGCACAGTTGTTATGAAGTTTTTGCTAGTTGTGTAGTTGCAAGTTGAGCCTTTAAGTGTTATGGACACGTCTTATTGATTTTGCTACTTTGTTTCCTACACATGGATATGGATCTCCAGAGCATATGCCATCAACATTAACAGAAAATCAATGCTCTTACACACCAATAATCTAACGCCATATAAGGATCCAACACGGAACAAGTTGGAGTGATCGACAAAGATTTAGTGACAAGGGTTTAGACTTTGAATTCATGTACACCTCGAGGAGTGCATTGTTGCTTTCTGATTTGGGGAAATTTTCCTTTGTACATGCAAACCAAACCCAGGTTGACCTTACCTTCTGTCTCTTAGAAGAGATGGTGTCTAATGGCACCTTTCCTGATTTTAAAGAGTTACAACACTATTTTTGAAGCTCTCATCACCACACGCAAAGTGGAGGAGACCTCGAGCATTTTAGTTTATGAAATAACTAAGAATGAATGTGCAAGTGTCAAGATACAGGTCGACACGATATTTATCATGATGACTACCTGGGAAATCCTTGCTTCCACTAGTAAATTATGCCAGGGTTTGTGCGGGGAAATCTTCTGGAGAAGGCGTTGGAGGCTATTACAGATCTCGTTGCCGATGCCAACCTCGATTGCTCGACCATGGGTTTCTCTGTTGTTCATGGATGCTATCCATACCTTATATACACAACAAATGTCAAAACAAAGGAACATTGCAGATATGAAGCACAACTAATTTACCCACAAGATACTAGTAATAACACTATCTAGATTTGCTCGCTTGCATCATTGACCTCTAACTTTGTCAAGACTGATGTAGTGATTGCAGATAAATTTGGCGATTTTTCTATCCATTGTGAAAGCAGACAACTGTTGGAAATATGGGATTTGTAAACTTACATTCGGTGCATGATTTCTAGTCAAGTTTTTTAGTGCAAATTGGGGTTGAGGAAATAAAAAGCTACAGTCATTGGTGCAACATTTCTAGAAGATTTTCTCGACATGAAAGGTGGTATAAAGTCTCTAGATTGGGCATATGAGAAAATGAAGGCAGTTTAAACAACCATGATTTCGAGGTGCATGAAATCTTTGTATTTTCGAGGCAATGTGAACTTATATCCTTTCCAGTTTGCTTCTCCAATGCCCTTGCAATATGCAACATTAGCAAGGGGACCGTCGATGAACATACTATAAATACCAAGAAGAGTCTCAAATCATGGGAGAGGAATAAAAATCATAACCTCTGTTTCAATTTTGCAAAGGAAATTTAAGGCATCATTGTCAATATTGAAACCTAAGATCCAGTTTTTAAGGCATCCAAATAATACAAATGGAAAAATATCCCAACGTTTAGGCATTGGTTGAGCCCTTTAGCAGTTAGGGAACATGGCACATTTGGTAACAGTTATTCATTCAATGGAACAAATACAGGTGACAGATACCGACTCCACAAAAGCATCAACGGATCCAGATATTTTGGCAACCATGTGGTAGTCAAAGGGGCATGTGAATCAGTTAGTTACACATTTTAAGCACCAAATCAACATGCAACTTTATCCTCATTAAATAAATTCATCCAAGATAAGTCGCAAATGGCATATTCTTGGGTTCGATGTCAATAGAAGGTGAAGCCTTGATTCTATCATATTTGAGGTAGAGCATCCAGGTGGTAGCCTTCCGAAGGGGATTTCAGTTACACAGATGACCATACAATTCCAAAATTAAAGGATTCGATATATTTTCCTCATTCTATTTTCTATCTTGTTTATTTTGTATTCTATTTTTTATGATTTTGTGGGATTGTACTGCCAGCAAAATCAAAACAGTTAGAGTGTTGTTTTTATTATTTAAAGCATTGTTTTGTAATAAGATAGGGGGTTGATTGGAGACCTTTTTATCCCAGGAGCTATTATGTAACCTTTCAAGGATTGACCAGAAATAGAAAAATTATTCACAAGATTCTTGTGTCGAAGTGTTGGTGGTGTTATCCTTCTCTGTTAAGTGTTTCTTCCTGTTATTATTCCATATGCTTTTTCAGTTCTTGTTATTAAAAGAGAGTAAATAGAACATAATTTATTGTTATAATACTTTGTATCTGATCTTTTGATAATCTCTATGTTTCTCATCTGAAGCTAAGCCTGGGAATTCTTAATTGCTCCTCTGATTAGTAAACCTATTTCCTTTTCACTCTTATCCATTATCATTTTAATTGATTCGATCCAACATTTTTACTACCTCGCCCTGTGGAGAAAAATTCATTTAGATCTGAGATCGATCTTTATATTTGAACACAGACCCCATATCCCAATGGAGACTTAAAGCATTCCTTCAGCCAATCATTCAAAATTAAAACAAATTCTATTTTTAATAGCTAGCCTAAGATCCATACTCAAAGAAATTGAAATCTAATAGAGAGATCCCTCCGTGAGTTTAGGAGGGCTAGATCCTAGACTCAAAGCGGTTTGATGTTACCTCTGTGACTGCCTCCATAGCCTTGGGAAAATTACAGAGCGTTAAAAAAGCTCATATTTGGGAAAATGGATAGTTGTTGGAAAGGTATTGAGGAGGAGAAGACATATAACCACATATAATTTTGAATTAGGTGCTAAAATTTTATCAGAAAGTAATAAATTAAATTCTACAACAGTAAGTGAGTGGAAATTGTAGCATGTGAATGTTGTAACTTTTCCCTCATGACTCAGAATGAGGCATGAGTACGGTCGTTGGAGAGCTATTTCAAAGAAGAATGTGTCTAAGGAATCATATTCTGGATTGGTTCATTATGTTCTTCATAAATTAATATGAATAATAACATGTATTCTAATCAATGAGATGTTTTATAGCATGCATGTGCTAACAATAATTATTACATGCACATTTCTTGCAGAATTAGAGGTAAAAGAAAACAAATTTGGTTCTTATACGAAGACTGGAGTTATGGAAGATGTCAAGGGATCTTATAGCCATGAGGAGGAGTTCTGAGGTATTCACATCGGCATGGGAAATTATAAGACAGAGTCTAATGGGATAAGAGGTGGGCATGAGCCTATAACTATGAAAAACCTACATAGAGAAGTGCAGTGTGTTGAGGGGTATTGGATCCCTTTAACTCAACAGCATGAACCAAACCCGCTTAAGAGGCCCAATTAGCCTCATAAGCATTTGATGAGTGGCAAGGTTCTCCAGATTCATGATCTGGCTGGATTTATCGATGGGATTTAATCGTGATTGACATATATGTCTTTTATATTAAGCCTTTCCTCGGGATATGCAATTCTCTATTTGGTTCTTTTCTAACATTTATAACAAAATAAAGATAGATCTTTAAACTAGATGACAGAGGGAAGCTAACTATGTGTTGGGGGAAGGTTGGGTTGCAGGATAACCTTTATACCTTAGCATGTTGACGAAGAAGATCTAAACTACTTAAAACTAGCATCAATACCATTTTTATTAGTAGACATTCAACATTTTCTGAGATAATAGTTATAGAAAGAAAATATATACGTGACAAGAAGTTAGCGCAAGAAAAAGTTTCAATGCTCTATTATCAATCATTGGTTAACACAATCGATTTCTATTCATCAACTAGAATAAAAGAATTGTTGCAGCATTATAAGATAACTTTAAATAACATATACAACAACTCTTACTCAATACAACAACAAATATTGAATCCAAACACAGAGATAATACCCCTCTATCCAATCACATTCACACCGTAGATGATAGAAGTGTCTTTGGTTCTAAACAAAACTTCTTAATTAAAATAACTTGCACAGAAAGAGTTCTCTTACAAAATTTCAGAAAAGTCTTTCTCTCCAAAACCATCGACCCTTTCTAACATACAAAATATGCATATTTATCACAGATGTGGAGGCCCTCGACTAGTGTAGAACTGAGGCTTAGCTCTACACATCAACTGTAAAAAAACTTATTTACTTAACTAAAACATAGTGATGTAGTATGTTAATGAATACTTCGAACTTGACTTAACAAAAGGAGTGGTCCTTATCACACAAAAAAGACCACTTATTATGTCTGAATTTAAAATAGTTTTGCAATTGAACAATTAAAAAATGTTACTAGCATTGAAGCTAGTTTGATGTGCATGCTGGGGTGAACTGAGATTTGGTAGGAAATGACTGGGAGTAACATAATTGCATTATGTATCAAGCATTGGCATGCAAGGCATTTTTGGAGGCCACTAGGAGATAGCTGGATGTTGGTAGTGTTTTTCCCCCACTTATCCCCTAGAGGAAACAAGCAAGTCATCTGGCATTTTTCAGAGTCTCTGATATTCTTTCTGCAGTCTATACGTGTAGTTTCCCCAATTCTAGTTTGGCACCCCTTTTTAAACATTTCAAAACATGCAATAAATATGGGTGAGGTGCTTGGGAAATCTGACGTTTGGGGGATTTGGAGCGCAGAATATTCATATCTCCCGGAGTCATTAATCACCACTTATCACTAACTAAGTTAGGATTTATCCTTAAACATTTGGTGTTTCGGCACTTCGACAATTTGGGGGTTCGGGAGCTATGAATGTTGAGTTTGAAAATCACCCGGATTTACAATGTTGTGGAGTGACGTGGTAGTTCAGGACCCACTCCGACACTTCAGAGGTTCGAAGAATTGTGCTCGCTTTGAGTTAAAATTCCCTGGAGTGATAAAATCCCAAATTGACGTGGTGGCCTGACGTCATATCGTTGACATGTCACAGAAAGAAGGGTGACACATGCCACTTGAAATAGTACATATTACGGACCCAAATATGCTTGAAATTAGTGTCGCGTGTCATGATAGGAGAGTGCCATGCATCATGATAGAAGAGTGCCATGATCTCAACTGATGGATGCCACACGCCTTTGGCTCTTTGAGGTTTGAGAGTTCTTGAATGCAAAGTTTGGATACCTCCTGGAGGGCCGAACTCACGAATTGATTAGCCAATGCTTATCACTAATTAACTCAGGATTAAGTTGTGTTCAACATTTAAATATTTCGGGACTTCGAGGGCTCCAGTGCTTCAGGGCTTCAGAGGTCTGCGTTTGTTGTGAATTGAAATCCCCCATACTGATAATCTCCCAGAGCTGACATGTCAACATGATGTCACTGTTGTTGATGTGTCCACATGACAGAGAGTGACACATGTCACCCGAAAATGGGTAGATGATGTAACCCAAATGACCTGAAATGAGTGCCACATGTCAGCATCGATGGATGCCATGTGGCTCCGACGTTTCGACATTCAGAATTTTTTGAGTGCTAAGTGTAGAGATCTCTCGGATGGTTGATCTTGTGATGCGATGCGACAGTTCGGCATTAGAGAGTTTTTGACATAGATGATCTCGAACTTTTCGACAATCGGAAGTTACAGAAGTTTGTGTAACTTTGTGATTAAACCTCGTGCATTTCTAGAACCCCGAATGTATAAGATTTGTTGATTTGATCGGCATGTTGGATCTTTACTATTGAAAATTTACCCTATCTGTTTTCACAATCCAGGCCCAAAAATGAATGCTTTGAATTGTTGTGTTTTGTTCACGTGCATTCCCTGTGCATACAAAAAGGCTTGGCCAACCTGTTGTGATCTCAATCAATGGTAAGCACGATGACAAGTATTTTGAACCAAATCAAGACATGTAATTATCCTTCAAGAAAAACAGAAACAAAATCTGCAAAGATTCAATCAAGAAAGAAAACGATAGAAACCAAGTCATTTAGAGAGGGAAATTGACTCAACCAACCAAAAGGGGAATGATTTTCAATAAGGTGTAGGGAAAAAGAGGCAGGAGTGGTAAGGGTGCAGACTTAGGTCCCAACATTGGGGATAAGCAGAATCGTGGATCGACCAGGATTATCGGCGTTTTCAGGTAAAGATTCGAACTAAAACCAGGAGTTCAGTGTCCAAACAATCAGTCGATAGTTAATGAGTGTATCGATGTCGGCATATTATCTTTGACGTTACTTCATTGGTGCCTCTAGGAAAAAAATTTGATGTAGACCCAAAACTAACCCACAGTGTTGACATGAAAATATAGATATGACACGGGGGAGATCAAAAGACGACGTGGATAATGCCTAAGCAATATAGACTGTATACACGGAGAACACGTGGTGGTTGATTTGACCTTTGGGGAGTGAGGAGTGTTTCCTTTCTATGTCGAGGATTTTCCTTTTGATACAGGTTGATGTTTCCTTTCCCCTCTTCATTGATGTCGATGGTATATCAATAATCAACGATTATGGTTTCATATGTCGACGGTTTAACTTTCTAGTTAGCCGATGCCGATGGTATATCGGTGATTTTTAGAAAACTTTTTGCAGGCCAAAGTCAATGATCGTCGTGCCCTTCCTCCCATTTCTCTGATGCCAATGGTGCATCGACGATAGACAATCGACGATTATCGATGTTATGTGGCCATTTTTCCTCTCGGATTTCTCCAATGTCGATGATGGGCGCATGGCTCAAATTTTAAGTTGTGTATACTTAGTCTAAATGCCAATTTTACTTAGAGAAAAGGTCAATTTGTTCAACAATTCCAAACCAAACTGAAAGTGATCAATGATTAAAACATAACAACAAGAAAAACCCATTGATCCCTGGACAACCAATTAAATTCAGAAAATAAAAAGTGGTACCCAAAAGAAAAAATTCACAAAACTTGTAGGGTGTGTTGAGTGCTCAACATAGTGTTATAGGGAAAATAATGAAAGGATTATTAAGGCCTAGGAAGAGATACTTCATACTATAAATATGTTACATAGGAAAGTTAATAAAGACTCAGGCACAAAGAAAACAACTATTGCTAGACAAGTGACAACATATAGATCCCAAAGAAAATGGGATGATCATGGGAATGACAAAAAATCAAGAACCATGAGCACGGGCCATCATTCTCCAAGGAAATCCACCAGAAGAATTCATGCAATTTCAGGGCTAGGGAGCAACCCGAGTGTGTCTCTTGTCAAAAAATAGAGAAGAAGTCTTGAGGAAGACATCATACAAGGTGAACTTGGGAAAATCAAGTCACCAACGTTCAATAGTGAGCACAAGAAGGGATAAGAGGTCGAGGTTTGGTTGTCAGAAATGAAGAAATATTTCTAGGTGCGCGATTACCCATTAAGGGTAAAAGCTAGAATTGTAACCTACCACTTACAAGGAAAGACGACCATGTGATGGGATCAACTTCAGCAAGACAAGCAACTTGATGAGAAGAGGATCTCGTGGAGGTAGTTCAAAGGATATTTCCAAGAGAAACATTTGTTCGAGCATTATTATGGAAGGAAGATGGAAGATTTGTTTGAAATCAAGTGACAATGGATGAATATGATAAGAGGTTGTTTGAATTGTTGAAGTGTGTGGACTTCATAAAGGATGAAAAAGTAAAAATTCAAAGGTTTTTGAGTGTGTTATCCTCTTTCTACAGTGACAAGATATAGTATGATAACCCTAGAACTTTGGAGGAAGCCATAAGGAGAGAAACGTATCTTTATGAGTAGAGCAGAGGGAGGCTAGTATTCCAAAAAGATTGGAATGACAAGATGAAGGGTAAAAAGGATCAAAGGCATAAAGGTTTTAAGAAACCCTTTTTCAAGAAATCCCAAGCAAATCAATAAGGTCATTCAACCCAAAATGAGCACAAGATTGCAGATTCATTTGGGAAAAGGCCAAAGCAACAGCCTGTACAATGTTGGGAATGTGAGGGAAATCACTTATATAGGGATTTCCCTCACAAAGGAGAAAGAATGAGGATTGTCCACAACATTCAGAAGGCCAAAATAGTTGAAGACATGGGAGGAAACATGCCAAATATTTATGTAACCTTGGACAACAAGCAAGCATAATATCAATCCCCCTTGATTGAAGTGGAAGGTAAGATTGATAACCAACCCGTAGCAATTTTAATTGATTATGGAGCTAGCTATAGTTACATAAACTCGAACATTATTAAAAGATTTCACTTGCAAATAAGTAATCATAATAAATCTTGGTTAGTTTAGTTAGCCACAAGAGCTAAGAGGAAAATCAATGAGCTAGTTAAAGATTGTCCAATAGACATGAATGGACTCGGCACAAAGGTAAATGTGAAAATCATACCATTGGGTTCATATGATTGTCTAATTGGCATGGATTGGTTGGAAAAACACCATGTTGTCCTAGACTGTTACAACAAGATAATCACATATCTTGATGAAGAAGGGAAGCAAGGAAAGGTTCAAGGCATTCCAAGAGTTGTAGTTGTTAGAGAAATTTCAACTATGCAATTGAAAAGAGTTTTAGGAAGGGATGTCGGATTTTTGTAGCCCTTATGGAATAGACTAGAAGCAAAAGACTTGATATATATGAAATACATATACAATATTTTTTTATCTTTTATTATTCGATGTCTTATTCAATTTACAACAACGTGTATAAATACACGTAAATGAGTAAAGTCACATCTTTTTAGACGAAATGGCGCAACTTTACATTTAATTAATTTAAGCATAATATACAAATAAAAGGTATATTACAAGTCATCCCTTCCTGAAAATATTTGTCCTCAAAGCATGGGTAAAGATGAATGTTTGGATCTAAACTCCTATTCTTCCCAAGTAGCTTCATCTCTAGGTAAGTTCTTCCATTTGACTAGATACTCATTAATTCTTCTAGAACATAAGAATTTTGTTCGTACTTCCAAGATACCTTTAGGAAGTAAAATTGACCTTCCTTCTTCATCTAAAAGAGGCAATTTTGTTTGTATATGGACAATAGGACCCATTTTTTCTTCAAACAAGAAACATGAAAAACGTCATGTAATTTCCCTTTATTTGGAATATCCAGAGTGTAAGCAACTTAACCTATTCTATTTAGAATTCGATAGGGTTTGTAAAACTTAAGAGCTAGTTTGTGATTATTATATTTTTTAAGAGAATCCTTTGTCGAGGAAATTGGTACATCCAGTTCTACCTTGGCCAACACCATGACCATACGTTTTTTAGGTTCTACTATGTCTTTATGTTCTTCTTTTTTCCTTGTTTTTTTAAATTAAGGCTCTTCTTCATGGGTAAAGATATTTCCTAAATTTTTGCTTTGTATTTTCTTTACTTATTGTCTACGATAATTTAAATATGCACATTTATTCCTTCTTTCAATTTCCCTGACCTCAACTCTCCCTTTGACAATAGAGAATCCAACATCCATAGAAAAAGTGCCTTGATTTAAATCGAAGGATGACAAATAGGGCATACCACCAGATCCCTTCTCGCAGTGTGATTTCCCATTATCTAATATGTGTTTCCCTTTGTTGTCATCAATGCTATTCTTTGGAATTTCTTCAAGATCATTATTCTTTATTTCGCATTGAGACTCATCATTTTCAAACTTGTTTTTTCCATTGGTTCTACAATCTGGGTCATAGTTGAAATCTAAGTAAGAAATTTTATCCTCTACTTTGGTCTCTTCATTTTTACCTTCTTTGTTGGGAATGCAGTCATCTGGATTTTTCTTGATCTTCCCATGACTATCTTTTTCATGAGTACATTATGATTCAACGTGTTCCTTATCTTTTTCATATTTGTATTTTTCAAGTACTTTATTTATTGACTCAGTGAGGCGATTCTTAAATTCATCAAGAATGGTGGTTATATCTCTGAAAGATGTATCCATGGTATATCCACAAAATGGGTCTGGTAATTTTTTTATTGGGTCTAGTAATTTCTTTTTTTATCGGGTAAGTAATATTTTTATCGATATAGTAAAAAAAAAAACATTATCGACCTTGGTAATTTGTTTACTAGGCTCTTATACCAATTGGAAGAAGAAGACTTGATATATATGGGACATATATACTTTTTATTAATTTTTATTATTCGATGTCTTATTCAATTTACAACACGTGTATAAATACACATAAATGAGTAAATTCACGTCTTCTTAAACAACAAGGTGTGACTTTACATTTAATTAATTTAAATGTAATATACAAATAAAAGGTATATTACAGAGGCAGCCAGAGATAAAGTGGAAAGCATTGAAGAACATTCGGTCTTGAGGGATTTTGAAGATGTTTTTGGAGAAATATCAGGATTGACACCAAAGAGAGACATTGATTTCTCCATCAATTTGGTGTCAGGAGCTGCCCCAATGTCCAAGACACCATACTAAATGGGCACACCTGAATTGGAGTTACATATCCATCTTGAAGAATTGTTAAGGAAGGGGTATATACGCCCAAGTGTGTCACATTGGGGTGCCCTATTGATTTTTTTGAATAAGAAAGATGGAACCTTAAGGTTGTGTATTGATTTTAGACAATTGAATAAGGTCACCATAAAGAACAAGTATCCTTTGTCAAGGATTGATGATCTATTTGATCAGCTGAAAGGTGCAAGAATTTTTTCCAATATTGATTTGAGATCAAGTTATCATCAAGTGAGGATAAAGGAATAAGACATAAGCAATATGACATTCAGGACACGATATGGGCATTATCAATTCATGGTAGTGCCATTCGGGCTATCAAATGCCCCAATTGGTTTTATGTGCCCGATGAATGGAGTGTTCACGAAGTACCTAGACTAGTTTGTAATTGTGTTCCTAGATGATATATTCATCTATTTGAAGACAAAAGAGGAACATGAACAACATTTAAGAATGGTGTTGCAAGTTTTAACAGAGCATAAATTGTATGTCAAGCTAAGTAAGTGCATCTTCTATCAAATCGAGACTCACTACTTGGGGCATATTATTTCAGCCGATGGGATAATGGTTGATCTCGAGAAGATAAATGCCATTAGAGGATGGTCAGTGCCAAGAAATGTCATAGAGGTCAGATCATTCATGGGTCTTGCAGGGTATTACAAAATATTCATAAAAGGATTCTCAAAGATTGCAATCCAAATCACTTATTTGCAAAAGAAGAGAGTGAAATTTGAATGGACTTCCAAGTGTGAAGAGAAATTTCCGTTGTTGGAAGATGTATTGATCAATGTACCAATATTGAATATTTCATATACGAACAAGGATTTCATTATGTGCTCTGATGCATGCAAGGAAGGGATTGGTCGAGTCCTCACACAAAAAGATCATGTGGTATGCTATGAGTCCAGAAAATTAAAAGAGCATGAGAGTAATTATGCTACATGTGACTTGGAATTAGCATCCATTATTCATGTGTTAAAGATGTGGAGACATTACCTCATGGGGAGGAAATTTGAGCTAAGCACAAACCATTATGGTATGAAACATTTGTTTGGACAACCCACATTAAATGCCATGCAAACTAGATGGCTTGAACTTTTGAGTGAATATGACTTTGAGATTAAGCACATCAAAGGAAAAGAGAATTAAGCGGTTGATGCACTCAGCAGGAAAGCTCGTGAGATGCATATTGTAGCCATTAGCATGTACATGACTGATCAGAAAGATAAAATTATTGCAACAACAAATTCAGATCAACAATATTTGAAAACAAGAGAAACATTACAGTAAGACAATTTACAACAGAAATTTAAATATTATGAGTTGCAACAAGATGGAATACTCACGTATTGAGGGAAAATATATGTACCAAATTCCAGTGAGCTGAAAAATATTGTGTTGAGGGAAATGCACAATGTGCCATATGTTGGGCACCCAGGGTAGCAAAAAACAATTGCAATTGTAAGAAGCCAATATTTTTGTCTCAGAATGAAGAAAGAAGTGGTTAATTACATAGGAAGATGCCTAGAGTGCCAAAAGGTGAAGACCGAACATGGACATCCAACATGGTTGTTACAACCATTTACCATTCCATAATGGAAGTGGGAAGAAGTCACAATGGATTTTATTACTAAGTTGCTTAGAACATTGAAGCAACATGATTCCATTGTGGTGGTGGTGGATAAATTAACCAAGGTGACAAAATTTATTCCACTAATCACTTCACACAAGGTAGAAAATATCGCAGAAATATATACGAAGGAAGTTGTTATGATACGTGGAGTGCCTAAGGCAATAGTTTCATATAGAGATCCAAAGTTTACATATAATTTTTGGAAAGGTTTGTTCAAAGGCTTTGGGACAAATCTAAATCTTAGTAAAACATATCACCTAGAGTCACATGGGAAAGAGAGAGGACTAACAGAAGAATTGAATATATGCTCATAATGTATGTGATGGACCAACCATCAAAGTGGGAGGATTACATCCACTTAGTGGAATTTGCTTACAATAATGGGTATCATGCCTCAATAAAAATGAGTCCATTTGAAGCATTGTATGGTTGGAAGTGTAACACACTAGTGATTTGGGGTAATCCAGTAGACAGAGCGGTTTTTGGGCCATATTTGTGGAAGGAAATGGAAGAGCAGAAGACAAAGTTAAGTAGAATTTAAATGTTTCCCTGGACAGAAAGAAAGGATATGAAGACAAGAACATAGTTTTTAGAGATTTTAAAGTGGGAGAACATGTGTTTTTAAAAATGAAGGCGAAAAGAAGTTTGTTAAGATTAGGAAGTTGCTCAAAGTTGGCAACAAGATATTGTGGACCTTTTGAAATCCTAGAAAGGATAGGGCCAATTGCATACATGCTAGCATTGTTTTCATCCAAGAGAGTGCGTAATTTATTTCATGTATCATTACTAAATAAATATGTGCCTGACCCTAACCACATAATTGATTGGACTGTGACCTAGGTGGAACACGAAGGAGATTTCCAGGTGGAACCAGTACGCATCCTGGACTGAAAATTCAAAGTGCCCAGGAAAAAATCCATAGGGTTGGTAAAGGTTCAATGGACCTGCTATGTTCTTGAAGGTGCTGCATGGGAGCATGAAGAAAACACGTGGGAAGAATACCTGCAAATTTTTGACAATTTTGAAGAAAACAAAATATAAGATGCAAGACTCCATTTTGAGAAACTAGAGTTCGAGAACCACATCTCAAAGTTCTAGCAAACCTACATTGGGGGGCTTGATAAGAGGACGATACCACCCGATGGACTGAAAGCAGTGAAGGGGTACATTCCTTGGGTGAGCAGGTTGAGAGGAACGAGAGATTTTGGTTGGAACTGTTGTTAGAGTCATAAAATCGCAAAAATTTTATTCTTAGTATTGTGATGTAAATTTGTGTGTGTGTGTGTCTATATATATATATATATATATATATATATATATAGTGTACACCGAGGACAACGCACAATTGTAGGAGAGGGGAATGTAACATCCTGGACCTAGTACGCATCCTGGATCGAAAATTCAAAGTGCCCAGGAACAAATCCATAGGGTTGGTAAAGGTTCAATGGACTTGCTATGGTCTTGAAGATGCTACATGGGAGCATGAAGAAAACACGTGGGAAGAATACCTGCAATTTTTTTACAATTTTGAAGAAAACAAAATATAAGATGCAAGACTCCATTTTGAGCAACTAGAGTTCGAGAAACACATCTCAAAGTTCTAGAAAACCTATGTTGGGGGGGTTGATAAGAAGACGGTACCACCCGATGGACTGAGAGCAGTGAAGGGGTACATTCCTTGGGTGAACAGGTTGAGAGGAATGAGAGATTTTGATTGGAACTGTTGTTAGAGTCATAAAATCGCAAAAATCGTATTCTTAGTATTGTGATGTAAATTTGTGTGTGTGTGTGTGTGTGTGTAGTGTAGTGTACATCAAGGACAATGTGAAATTATAGGAGAGGAGGAATGTAACATCCCTAATATAATTCCCAGTTTAATTAATGCTTAGTGTAGATACAATGTGTGGCTATGGCCAAGCGATGTATATACAAAATTTATTTAATAAAATGTGATGCCCACTGCTAAGGGGACATGGACAGAGATGGGGTTTGATTAATCCACGAGAGAGGGGAGGGTCTAAGAGAATGTCTAATAGGGGTCCAAGGGGAATTACTGATGCCTATTAATTCAACTCACTTGCTAAAATTAATATGGGTATATGAACCTTCTAATGTCTGATTAACCATTCACAAAGCCAATCATTGAATACATGTAAGAGGGTGGGTGTGAGAAGTCACATACCATAGTTATTGGGAGCATGGGGGATAAGTACAATCAATTTGGGGAAGAGTGTAAGTCAAGTAAGCAAGACAATGAGAGGAAATTTGTATTGGAAACTACAACAATTTTAAACATTCGATGTTTTTGCATGAACAATGAGTAGAGAGCAGAAAATAAGAGCTTTGAGTTGGAGCAACTATGGAGGATGAATTCTGGAGCGTATTTGGAGTAGAAGACTGAAGATCCAGGTTACCAGGCCTAAAGAGTGAACTCTTGTGTGAGTTGTTGTAATGTTCCCAACTAGATTTGATTGGAACATTGAGTTTTTATTGAGTTTTATGAGTTTCTCGTTGTGGTATTTTGTCAAAGACTTTGTTGATTTTAGTCTCTTAAGTTGCGATGAGGTTTATAATGATGGTTCTTTGTGTGTTTGTAGCAAGTAAATGATAATATTGTAGCCAATAACATATACACAATGAATACAATAGAAGCAACTTATTGACGAGCGAAAATGATCGTCCGTCAATTGGAAGAACGAGTCTGGTCCGTGGTTGTCTAAATAACCCAAGTCATTTGGTGTAACTCATTCTGACAGGTTTAATGGCTCCGTTAGCCAATGTAAGAGTCTTAAAGAAACAAATAAAAGAAATGAAATAAATAACTAATTACTAATTACTATATATATGTACATACGTACGACGTAACTATTGTAGGTATATTTAAATAGCAGATATACTTATCCTTTTTATGTACATGATATACACACTACAAGTTTTAACCTAAACTTACAAAACTCAATGTGAAAAATGACTATTTTGAAGAGGTAGATAAAGAAAGCACATAAAAAATTTATTTTTGGTTTTTTCTTTATAAATCTTAAACTGATAAAAAGAAAATAGTATGAAACAGAAACGTGTGAATAGTTTAAAGCCAAACCACACATTTGAATTTCAGTAATAAACAAATAACAGAAAAATGTAAATGAGCTAACCTGTTAATGAATTAGTGATGTGTATCCAAGCATCTTCATGATTTGAGAACATCCAAGTACCATGTCCAAGAGGGAAACGTACAAAGAACCTTAAGACTGTTCTAAATAAATTCAGAACGATGTGTTGGTAGTTTGGGTGTTAATGACTGAAGCGGAGACACCAACATAAATCTGTGATTTCATGATTATACATAATCATTGTAAGATAAATGTGAAAGTAATCTGTACATTTCATTTTTCAATCAAAATTGAAAGATAAACCCTGTCGTTTTTTTTTTTTTTTTTAACGAAAACGGTTATAGTTTTTATTAGAGGGGTGGCAGAGCCACAATTTCAGTTACAAAGCATGATGCATCACTGTTTCAGCATAAGATCCATTGTTGTTTCAGCATAATTTCCAACACTGAGTTTCAGCATCTGTTCCAACGCTGTATTTCAGCATTTTTAACATAACTGTGTTTCAACATATGTGACAAAACTGTGTTTCAGCATGTGTAACAAACTGTGTTTCTGCAACTGTTCCAGCACTGTGTTTCAGCATATGTAACAACACTTAATTTCAGCTGCTGCAGCACCGTGTTTCAGCATAAGATCCGTCACTTTCAGCACTGTGTTTCAGCTTCTGTGTGCAGCATATGTGTTCCAGCATCTGTGTTCCAGCATCTGTGTTTCAGCACTGTGTTTCAGCATCTGTGTTTCAGCACTGTGCTTCAGCTTCTGTTCCAGCTGTCTTTCTCAAGCTTTTGCTGCCTTCTACATTCTTTTGCAAGCTGCTGCCCTTTTCAAGGAATGCATTTTTTAACTGGGTCCCCACCATTTACACTGAGTTCTCCTTGAGGCAGAAGGCAGCCTTCGTTGGCTAGTTTGTCTGCTTCTTTATTTGAATCTCTGAGAATATGGTAGCACTTGAAGAAGGTGAAATCCTTTAGAATGTTTCTTAACCTTTTCAGATTCTTGTTTAGCCCAGCATCTTTAAACTGTCCTCTTGAGTGTATTATTTTGATCAAGATCTCAGAGTCTCCAAATACTTGTAGCTCCCTGTGGCCTCTTTCCCTTACTATCTGGCAAACTTTGATCAAACTCAGAATTTCTGCTTGATTATTGGTTCGTTTTCCAAGGCCCCAACAAAAGGTTGCTAATTTCTCCCCGTTGCTGGAATAAATGATTCCTCCTGCTCCCGCTGTCCCGGGGTTTCCTTTGGAGGCACCGTCAAAAAAGGATGAAGTTTTGCCTTGTTTTTGCCACCAACCCTGAAATATGTCATGGTTGTCCCTTAACCTCCATTCTGTTTCAAGTTGGGGTTTTTCGACGCTATGGTTTCGGAGATTCAGCACGGAGGAGCCAAGCCACTCCTTTTCTTCCTGCAGAATCGAGCAGTCGGTTTTGTGAATTTGGGAGCTCAGGGATTCTAGCAGGAGGCCTTTTGCTTTCGCTGCTACCATTTGGGGGGTCCATT
>ML776650.1:1741225-1760586 GCA_009831015.1 Picea engelmannii | reverse complement strand
TGAGGTAAACGGACCCACACTGGGACGGCCGAGGGCACATCCTGGGATGGGTCGAAGTCCGGGGTCCATTTGTTCAGGTATAACCCCTGAGGCCCCATGAAATACGGCCCATTTCTGAATATGAGGTTTTTGTCTTCAGGGTTTTCAAAGACGAATACAAAATATCCTTTCCCTACGAAGTGGCTCTTTATTCCTTCTGTTATGAGCGGATTCCAATTCCTCTGCACCCATGCGTCTACGGATTTGGGGGAGGGCCAGAGGCCGGTAAATTGCCCAATAAGTCCCCTGTCTGCTAAGTTCACTGTCGTTCTGCAAGTTTCTTCCAAAGGTAGTTCAACACTGGGAATGTTGTCCAGTTTCTTCACGAATTTCTGCTGCACTGCTGACGGCGGTCTCTTGGAGGCTGCAGCGACCAGCTTCCTGAATGCTTCCAGTTCTGGTAATGGGGGAGGGTTGGAGGTGGCGCCCCCACCAGCGTCCATGGCTGGGGGTGCCCTAAGCGTTGCAGAGAGCCCAATCTGGGACACGTCCTTGCGCCCTGCGTGTCTGAGGATGCCGATTCATGACTTTATATGCACCAGGGCCGTCGAAAACGGGAATGCGACCTTCAGACCTTCAAAACGGGGCCGCTCTAATCCGAGGAATCACTGTTGTCAGCGAGCGACCTGGAGCAGGAGGTGGAGGAGTCGGCCAAGCTAAGCCTGGCCGCCTAGAGGGCCGAGGCTGCCTATGCGCGCGGCTAGGGTTCCAGGTTCCCTAGCTCGGGCCATTGATTCGGGAATCTGGGATATTTTTAAGTATACAATATTCCATGGAAATTGTCCATTCTTGAAACTTAAACCCTGTCGTTTTAACTGAAAACATAATCACAACATTTACATTTTGAGGAACAAATTGTGGATGGTATTTATAATATAATATCTTGCACATCACATATCATTTAATCTAAAGATATCAGATCTATACATGTATCAGGACATAACAAAACATAAATGATAACATTAAAAACAAAAGGCTAAAGCCAAAATGTGTAAAATGTTATTTCATTAAGTTCTGAAGTCACCCATCCATCTCTTGCTCCCAGCAAAGATCTCTTCATTACAAAAATCTGAAGTATTTAAAGAGTTCAAGCAAACTAAGCATCCTATCTTCTAAGATAGAGTCAAATCCGAGGATGATTTACTAATTACAAAAATAGAGGGTAATAAAACCACTCAATATCAAATTGTATCTCTTAAGATTATAAAAAGTTTGTTTTTGTTTACAAAATGAGCCAAAGAAATGGCTAATAACCCCAGAAATGCTCCATCTCATTTAGATCACCACAAGTTGCATGATATCCTGAAAGGAAAAACAAAATAAAGAAATTTAGATATTAATTTAACTAATATTTTTCAAAATTTTCAATGAGAACAGACTGGCTACAGAATCTACTGATTTTGTAGCTAGTCTTATTTTAAACAGAAGAAAACCGATTTAATCTATATTAATAAAAAATAAAAAAACAATAAAATCACACAAATCTTTACCTTTCAACTGAATGCTAAATTCGGCTCATAAAATCTTAGAATTAATTACTGCTTTGACACACTCAGCATTTTTTATTATGACATTTCCAGTTCTCTTCAAGTGTTTTCCTTGCTTTTGTGCACTCATCTTGATCCTGTGGTTTTCATTTGTTAACGAGTTGATCTGAGTTGTGAGAGTGTTTAACTTTGGTTGTAGGAAGGGGACCTCTGTGTAATACTTTTCTATCCAAAGAAAACACACCTCACACCATGGATCTGGAACAGTTGGTTGAGGAAACATATGACTGCACGTCAAAACACTTCCACTGTCTACCGTGGATTTTTGACTAAGTTTGATCCCTGGGAAATTTTTGTTATGTTTCAAGCATGGTGGAAAATTATCTACGAAATCGTAGGTTTGATTGGGAATCGATTTATGGTAACTTGGATCTTCCTCCTACAAGAACTTTTTGATCTCAGAATCAGAGCTCTCATGGACCTCGATCGCTTTGATCGAGCTCACATGAGCTTTCATTTTATTCCTCAAACTCCTTGAGATCAATCTCCCAGCTCTTTTGTTATTAAAACCTAAGTTTGGATTCTTACTTGACAGTTTGCATGAGCATTTGTCGGCGTCCTTTGTAATGGTGTTAGGGAAAACATCCTTCTCATGCTTAGGAGATTCAAAGATCATAGGGTCAACATCATGTTGTTCTAACATAGGCTCATCGCCCCATCACAAGTTTCTTTGGATAAGAAAAGTGTTTTGTCAACGGAAGGGATAGGGGTTTCTTCTAACATGGGCTTATCAACCTCTGCAAGGTTGGATGTAACAAAGCCATTTCGAGATAGGAAAGTATCCCAATCGTCGCCCTGCAATTTTAAATGATGGACTAACAACATCCCGATCAACCCATGATGGAATAAACTGGAATTCAAACACTGCCTTTTATACCTCTTGGCCATTTTATATAAACTTCTCAATAAATAGAATGGCATGTTCAACTGGAAACCGATGAAATTCATTAACAATCTTATGTGGTAAAGAAAAACGAGGCTAAAGCAACCTTCACATGTAACGAACTGCCTTAAAACTGCCAATAAACTGTGCCACCTAGTCTTTAACAGAGATATAGGCATACCTTTATCACAACACTGGATTTTCTGAGAGGTAAAGAACAAACTCCACGGCACCTCCTCTAACTTGGAATTATTAAACCATTTTTTCCTGCTTAGGGGAAGACCTGTTTCCTGGCTCAAAAATTCCTCGGTGATTTTGATTTGAACATCACCCACTTTGGGTCGACATCCATCAAAAGAGAGGGCCAACTCCTGGGTTGCTTGCAAGTTGTAACCTTGGAATTTTTTGAGAAACTCAAGCTAGCCCTGACTCCTAAGGTATTCACTCGCATCATCATACAGAAGCAAGGTTTGGGAGCCATTTGGTTCGACACAAATGATAGGGGCCATATGGATTCATACAAGCAGTCACGAATGCAAACAGAAATCACTGTAAACATGAAGGATTTCATAAAACAAAAAGAACCAAGGCAAAAACCAAGGAAATAAAACCCATTATTACCCTCACATGATTAAATGAAGGAATGAAGGGTTTCATACGAAAATCGGGCGCTTCGTGTAATGAATTTCCAAGAGTACAGAACAAAGCCCAAGACTTAACTTAAAATGATGGATCTGTCGATTTCAAACTGCCACCTCCAACAGAGTACAGGGTACAACCGGGTGCATTCATATTTCATCATTGTGCAAAGGGTGGAGTTGATTTTCTAAGGTTAGAAGAAGAGATGTTTTGCAAACCAAAGCATAATGACAAGAAAAGGTCTACCAAGAATCATAACGAAATGTAGACATAGTCTAGTTGCAATCCATTCTTGGTGTATTAACAAAAACTCAAGGTATATCTCATAATTGGATGAGCAACAAAAGTTTTATTGATATATGATAGACTTCAAAGCAATCAATACTTCTCAAAAGACTTGTAAGAACATCAACCCTTCTTGAGACATAAACTTTAGATACATTTAGCATCACGATCGTAATGCTTCATTCATGCTTTCAGTCATGAATGAAGCATGAAAACGAAAAGAAAAAGAACAATCGACACAATCCTCTTATAGCCGACAATTCACCTCCAAACAACAATACTTGCAACAAAGCGTAGGTAGCTACAAGGATTTTTCTTTGTTGATTTTAAAAGGTAAAAAAAAATATGTGGAGCTGCCAACACAACTCAAGTAAATAACACAAATACCTCAGATCTGATATTATTCATAATAGTAGAAGATCCTGATACAATGGATCTGCAGGTCTGGTACAATATAGCTGAGATCTAGTAGAAAAATGACAATAACCCACAAGCAAGACTAAGAGGAGAAGATACAAGCCTCCAAAGGCCAAATAGTTGCAAGAGATGTACGATAAGCTGAGATATTTTCCCTCTGAAGTGGAGATCCCTCAAACTGGATGAGTTGCACACTAGTTCTTGGTTGTAGCTCTAGGGATATTTCAGCCCTCTTCCTCCTTCACTCCAATCCACCTCAAAACCCATGAGAAGAGTAGAGCTGAGATCTAGAAACACTAAAGGAGGGTTCCCTTGATGAGTAATGGAGTTTATGCCCTCCAAATAAATAGGTCCACTTCAGGAATTGTGCACTTCACTAGGAGAAATCATGGCATGCTCATAATAAATCATAGATTAGCCAAAACACACCACAAGTAGACCAAGAAGGGCAATATGGCCTCTACCAGACTATCTCAATAGCCAAACCCTTTGAATCTCCTTCTCCTTGGCCAAATCGAATGGATCCAGTTCCTCTAGTGTGTCATCCTACTGGAAACCCTCAATTATGTGCACCACTTCTCTTTTGTACATGTAGTTGTTGTAGAATCCACAAGTGACTGAGATATAACTGATGTAGAATAGTGAGGGATGTTATAGCAAGATTTGCCTCACCATTGTTATCTTGCACAGAGGGCCTTTTTCCATTTCCCTATGCAGACTTATCAACCCCCTTTTTGATAAATCCAAAGCCAAAATTATATAGTTTTCCACATATACGCTCCCTAACTGCTTTGCAAAATGTGTATACGCTTGATGTTGCACTACAACTCACGTATATCGGAATTTGTGCCAGAAAATACAAAATGAGTTCGGGTTTCCATGTCACGAAAGAAGATCTTTGATCTTTGGCCTTCCATATACTGGAAACATTCCAAATCGGCCCTTAAGTTGCATTCTGGAGGCTATAAGAGCACAATTTCGAGCTATGGAAAAAGGGAGAGAAAGCATTCAAATTTGAGAGAAAAGTTACTCTGGAGAAATTACTTCATATTGAGTCTGTATCCCTTTGTCCCTCAAGTCTGAACACAGTGTTCAGGCCCCAAGCTCTTCCCTTATTGTCAAGAGAATCTCTTTATCTCTTTGCTTTGAGCTTGCCTTTGGTGGAGGATTGAAGTGGTGGAGACCCAGTTGGAAGGAACTTGGTTTCTTGGTTTCGAACCGTGCCGACACGGAAGTCTGTAATGTTGATACTTTTGTTGATCAATTATTAATAGAAATACTCCTTTCCCATCCAATCAATATCTTGCGAATATATGATTATTATCCATGGGCATGTTTGTAATGTTTATTATTGGATTGTGTTATCTAATGTGCTAACTCATTTTATATATTGTCACTATATACTTGCATCACTTGTTTGTTGAGAACTTCTTGCAAGTGTAAGGCTTTGGGTCAAAGTGCTCAACGGTGGAACGACATCAAACGATTGGATTGAGGTAGGCTTCTTCCTCGTATTGCACATTAGTTTATATAGCACATGTTGGAATTGAGTTGATTTTTCAATCATACATGTCTTATGTGGTTTACCCTTAGCCATAGAGAGTTCTTCCCTTAAAACAGAATTGGCGACTCCACTGGGGAGAGATCTTCCTTCTAAGGGTTGAAGTATTTTTCCTTCTTACGTTGATCTTTTGCCTTTGTATTTATTGTCGTATCACAATTGGATAGAGTCTGTTCACTCTAGGTCTGAGTTTTCAGCCTTTTTACCTTGCCTAGCCTTGTTTTAAAGGATATACGCCCTTTTTTCCCTGACAATCGTGTGTATACGCTTGATGTCCCACTACAAGAGGCATATATACACCCTTTTCTCTTGAATAAGAGCATATACCACTTCCCCCTTGCTTGTTTGCTTGGTTTAGTGACTGTTGGGTAGGCTTTGAGGATCACTGAGCCTTCTTGGGTCTCTGTGGTACCTGTTGAGATTATAGATAATGACAGGAAACCTTTTTGGAGTTGAATTTTTGGGCGGCATCTTTCTCTTTGTTTTCCATTTTTTATTTGTCCTTAGTAGTTGGGTTGTCTGCTTAGTTGCTTGATATTATGCTCGAGTGATTACTTTTATACATAGTAGAGGTTGTATATCAAGTTGCTTATCAGTCCATGCATTTTCTTTTTAAGTACATTGAAAATACAAAAAATATCGGCATTTTTCATTGGTTGGTATTTTTGTCTTTGAAACTTTATCATTAGCTTAGCACATTTAACAAAAGATTGCATTTTATTTCTGAGTTGCGGAATTAAAATTGCAGATTGCACTATTTTATTTAGCATATCATTTACCGAAAATTTAAAGTTAGGCTTTGCATTATATCTATTTTTATTCTTATGCAGAGTCATAACACCATGAGTTTCATTTCCATACCTTTTTGAGTAATCACGGCCAACAAAATTTTACGCTTTAAACTAAAATTGATTAGTCACAATTTTATTTTTTAGGGTGCACAAACTAGCCTAGGATTTAGTGCCTTGGAATAGGATTTTGTGAGTAAACTTCTCTAAGGAAATTAAATCAACTTATGTTTCTGAGACAGGGAGTTGAGAAATCCATTGTATAATTGATAATATCAGGAGGCTCCGCTCACACCGGAGTTAATCACGAGGTTGCGCGAAGTTAGTTGAAGTGATAACCCCTGGATACTCACCTAGTGTCAAAGATATTTCTGTGGATTTATTTGTATTTGGGGATCTTTCTAGTGCCTATACCTCCGTGAGAGGCAATACTTTCAAGGTTTTGGGCTTTGTTACCCTGCCCATATGGTGATCCAGACTTATGACTGTTCACCTATGCATCGGTCATACAGTGGTTTATTAGTTGCTTGACTTAGGTTTCTCATAGGTTACTTCCAGCGGTTATTGTGATTGTATTCTGAGTCAGATAGGGGTCCGACAGCACAAAGCCTTTATGAAGGATTACCTCTTGGGGGGGTCTGACCGAATGGTTTTTAAGCCTAAGAGGACCCTTATAATTGATTCTGTTACCTCCAAACTTTAGCAGGGAGTCTCAGGTCCCTCCTGGATGAGGCATACCTTCTTTAGTGAGGGAGGCCACTCAGCCACTTTAGCCCGTTTGCATGCATATTGGTCGTTTGACTTTTTGGTATTCTCTTTGATTGTTAGTTGACCATAAGATTTCATGTTGGGTCTTTGTTATCATGGATAGTAGAGTTCCCTTTTCTCCCTCGTTTACTGCTACCCCCCCATGACGTTCATGGGGGAAAATTCATATGTTTCTTATAATGGTATGCAGAACTATAACGCTTAGTCTACACCTTGGGTCTCTAGCCATTTTTTTGTTGATATGCCTTCCCCCGTGCAACTCTCTTCCTGGCCCACATATATGAATCCTAGCATTGCACATGGGGTCACCATGGCTCTGATGACTACTTCTTCATTTGATATGAGTTGTGTCCCCATGGGAGGTTGGAACCTTCCTCCCTACGAATCCAACACTAGCTACGCTCTTTCAGGAGACAATACTCAGATGGGTGCCTATCCCTCTTATTACCTCCCACCCATGTATCTTTCATCTGCCATGTCATTTCCTTTGAACACTTTTTCCCTGATATGTCCTCAAGTACCCCCGGGTCTTCCGTACGGGGAGAATCAATTTTATAATTTTGGCTACCCTCTTTATGGGACCCCTTCACAAGGGGGCAACATATATCCTCACTCTAATAATCCTTATCCAACCTCGGTCTCTCCACAGATCCCAGTGACGATGCCCGTCGAAACCTCATCAGACCATTTTGGCATGAACCAGCACCTTACTGGGCTAGGGAAAGGGGTACACCAAGATCCTGCCTGGCTTGCAATTTTTCAGAATCAGTCTTTCCTCGGACTGTGGACTCAAATACCACCATCATTCGCCAGCCCATTCACTGTCAGTCATACTGGTGCTCCATCTCCAACCTCTGCCAGTCATGTCAAATATGAGTCGACTTCTTCTACCAACTACGTCGACAACTTGCCCCCAACCTCTACCAAATATGTCGGGGGCACTGTTCTTTTTTCCCCGAATCATAGCCATGTCGCATCTCCCACTTCTATTCATCATACGGGAGATGAGTATATGTCCCCTACTAGTTACATCGAGAAGCCCAGACGCCTCAGACGTAAGCCTAAATTCTTTTGCAGGACTTGTGAAGGAAGTCACCTTACTCCTTTATGTCCAATTACTGTCGAGATACCCGAAACATGGGGTTCACCCAAGAGCCCTTCAAATTCTGAGGCATTTGTGGTTTCTCTTCACAACACTCCTCCCTTGATCGTCTCGGTAGTTCCATCGACGCAATCTTCTCCTGACCTCACCCCCTTTGTTAAGGGTGAAGCATCTCTTGCCCCCACTACCATGCATCCTCTTCAAACTATAATTGAAGAAGTGGCCACACCAGTGCAATCTCTGGTCAACCCTACTCTCCCTGAAGAGAATGACATAGCTTCCAGCCCTATCATCAAAATTCCACACACTCCCCCTTCTGAACAAGAGAGATTTATTCTTCCCCCGAATGCTCTCCCTCCAAGTCCTGACGAGGTTCTGTTTGATTGGGACGACCTGATGGGACATCCCATTCCCCAACCTATGTATTTTCCATTAAGAGACATTATTCGAACCATCACGAAGATTGTATCCTCCGTTAGCACCTTCTCCTCCTTGACCTAGAAAGCCTTGGGTTTTCCCAAGCTATTGTCAGCTATCCACATGATACTGACTTTCTCCAGAAGGCCGGGATGGGAGCCTTGGCCTCCCCCCTTACATGTTGATTAGACTCCCAGAACACAAATCTTAGTTAAGCTCTTTTCCGAGTCATTACTAAAATTTGAAAAGATCGTCGAGTGATTTGTCCCTTTCACACTCGTTAAAATTGGATTTCCAAGATCATGAGTCTTAGTTAAGCTCTTTTCTGACTCGCTATAAAAAAGGGAAAAGATCGTCGAGTGAACTTGTCTTCTTCACACTCATAAATTGGATTTGAAAAGATGTCTATTTGGCACAAGTTTACCCCTTTTTTACACCAAGTAGACTAAAAGATATAAAAAAAAAATGAAATTTTTTGGCGTTAAATTGTGATTGCATCTCATGCCCTTGCTTGCAGTATTGAGCCTTTAGCCGGTTCACGCTTTGCATTATAAACCATGGCCCAAGTAGTTTTCATCCTCAACCAAGCAGAGCCTTGTTCTTTTCCTTCGCAATTTGACACCCTATACCTTGGAGGGAACATTACCCCGAGTGTCCATCTCTCGCATGCATTTCCTTGCATTGAGCATAGGTACGTTCCATTGTTGGAACTAGTTTTTCTTACTCGCGACACTCGTTCCCTCCTCTGTATCATAGAATTCAATTGTTATGAAAAAACAAAAAAATACAAGTGGGAAGGGAGTACTATATTGTAATTGGAAGCAGTCGTGTCACCTTTGAACAAAGCACAAAGTTATTGAGTCATTGTGTCATCATAATTTTGGGTTTAGCATGGCCTTAGGAAGCTGATCTCATTACATAATTTTCCCTATCGACTGGTTAATCTTCCAGCCACTATAAAGAACATTATGGATGCCTCCTGCATCTAATCATCAAATCATTAAGTCTATGTTTCTAGAGTCCACCGTATGTCTCATGCTCTTGTTCAAAGGAAGTCTATCAACCTGTGTCGACCACTCCTCAGAAATCTTGACTTCGCATGTCGGCCATACCCTCAGTTTGTCTCAAAATCACATGATACTTTGGTCTTATGATGCACCTTGGCTCTACTTTCATCATTGGTAGGTCACCTTGAACCCAACAATCGACATTTCATCATGGGTTATTGACTGGGTGGTTTCCCTTGTGTTCGACGGCAAGACATCTATTCACACTTTGGGATTCGTGCAGTGTCTTGGATGCAATTAGCCTTATTGGTGGTCTCCTCACCTTTGTCAGCAGTTTTCATCATTGGTTGTTATTCATAGAGTCTTTTTCATGTACCACTTGCATTTGGCACACGCGAAAGACGCACTGGGTCGTTGGTTCGTGAACATGTTCTTCATATGATCTCCACCAAATCATGAAGCTCCTACTTTTCTCCTCGTCCTGACTGATGAGACGTTTGATCTCCACGAAATCATGAAGCTCCTACTTTTCTCCTCGTGTTGACTGATGAGAGATGCCTTAATGCTCTCCTTTCAACGGGTCTCTTTCCATCGACTTCAGCTCACGTATTATGGATATGAGACTTAGAGTTTTATGAGTACCTTGAGGTTTCCAGTCACTAGTGGCAGGCTCTCTCGCCATTGATATATGGGAATACATCAATGTCTCCTGATCAAGGGATCTCTCAAAAGTTCGACACCAGCTCCTTTATTCACATTTGTAGAGATGTACTCGGTGCCTTGATACCTACTTTCATCATTGGTAGGTTGTCTCACGTTTTTCAATTGTATACCTCGATGACCGGTAATCAAATGATGTTTCATCGTGTTCGACCTCAACTCATTTATTCACACGATGTAGACTTGCACCATTGGCAGATTGTATTGAAGACTTGAAGACATCACTTTGAACACACAACTTTCCTGAGTTGTTGCTTCCATTTCATCGGGCCAATACCTATTTGACTTCAGCGATCATGGAAGATTAGATTGTACTCCTTGGTATACAGATATCTTCAGATTGATTTTGAGACTGGTTTCATTGGGCCTTGTTTGTGACTATGACAGCTATTGGCATGTAACTGCATTTATATTTGCCTAATCATGACCATGAACACTTGTTGGTATATTTTCCACATGGATCTGCATTGTATTTTTGGCAGCCATGTATGCAAAGTCAGTACATAATGTAATGAACAATTGAGTTCGTCCAGCTAGTTCTCTACCACTCCACTTCTGGGTTATTTATAATGTATTTCGGCCATCACAGATACTCCTCTAATCTCACACATTAGGAGGCATATGTTATAGCAAGATTTGCCTCACCATTGCTATCTTGCATAGAGGGCCTTTTTCCATTTTCCTATGCAGACTTATCAACCCCCTTTTTGATAAATCCATATCCAAAATTATATATGTTTCCACATATACTCTCCCTAACTACTTTGCAAGATGTGTATACGCTTGATGCTCCACTACAGCTCGCGTATATCGGGATTTGTGCCAGAAAATACAACTTGAGGTCAGGTTTCCATGTCATGCCAGAAGATCTATGATATTTGGCCTTCCATATACTGAAAACATTCCGACTCGGCCCTTCAGTTGCATTCTGGAGGCTATAAGAGCACAATTTCGAGCTATGGAAAAAGGGAGAGAAAGCATTCAACTTTGAGAGAAAAGTTACTATAGAGAAATTACTTCATATTGAGTCTGCATCCCTTTGTCCCTCAAGTCTGAACACAGTGTTCAAGCCCCAAGCTCTTCCCTTATTGTCAAGAGAATCTCTTTATCTCTTTGCTATGAGCTTTCCTTTGGTGGAGGATTGAAGTGGTGGAGACCCAGTTGGAAGGAACTTGGTTTCTTGGTTTCTAATCGCGCCGACACGGAAGTTTGTAATGTTGATATTTTTGTTGATCAATTATTAATAGAAATACTCCTTTCTCGTCCAATCAATATCTTGCGAATATATGATTATTATTCATGGGCATGTTTGTAATGTTTATTATTGGATTGTGCTATCTAGTGTGCTAACTCATTTTGTATATTGTCACTATATACTTGCATCGCTTATTCATTGAGAACTTCTTGCAGGTGTAAGGCTTTGGGTCAAAGTGCTCAATGGTGGAACGACATCAAACAATTGGATCGAGGTAGGCTTCTTCCTCGTATTGCACATTAGTTTATATAGCACATGTTGGAATTGAGTTGATTTCTGCAGTCATACTTGTCTGTTGTGGTTTACCCTTGACCATAGAGAGTTTTTTTCTTGTAACAAGGGAGGAATCTTTCACCTCTGTGACCAAGCTTGGATCAGGTTGGGTGTGATCTTTCACCATCGAGTTGATCTCTAGGGTTTGTTCAATCCAAACCCTCAAAACCCCCAAGTGCATGGGCTCTCTAGCAAGATGTTGGGTATGTGTTATATTCTTTACATGTGTGTGTGTGGGCGCGTCAGATTCGACAACTACGTCTGACGATCCCAGTTTTTGCTATTTTAGTGGATTTTTCTATTTTTAGTGCTTTTCTAAATTAATCCTGGATTAAGGGATTAGGGTTTTGGTAGCTACTAAATACCTAAAACATTGTATATATTGTATGGTGAATGGTGAAATTAATACAATGAAGAGTTGAAAGGTGTGGCACCAAGGAAGGCTGGTTTTCTCCTATTTAAGGGTTTCCAGTGTAAATATATGTGTACTATGTGTATGAGCCATTGATTAATTTATGTTTTTCCTAAGAATCTGTATCCATTGCTTTACTTCACAGGTTTAAAACTTACATGTGGTATCAGAGCTTGTTTTTGGCTTCAGGGGGACGCCTTTGTTGCTGAGGGTTTGACTCGGTCTTGATAGATCAAGTTTATCTTGAGTCTGTGATAAATCTGGGTTTAGTGGGAGCTTTTGCAGTGGTGATTCGAGTGTATAAAGAGGAATGGCGAGCTCTTCTAGAATCAATATAGAGAAGTTCAACGGTGAAAAAATTGAGCTATGGAAGCTCAAGATGGAGTACCTTCTTGTAGACAAAGAACAATGGATCATTGTGGATCCTGGTACACAACCTACTGGTACGCAGTCTACTGGCACACAGTCCACTGGTACACAACCTACTAGTACACAAACTACTAGTACACCACCTACTGGTACGTCGAAGGAAGATTGGGAGAAGTTGGACAGAAGAGCAAGGAGTACTATTCGACTCTGCCTAGCAGATTCGGTGTTGTTGAATGTCTCAGGATAATATACGACCAAGGAACTATGGGATAAGTTAGGAAATTTGTATCAATCAAAGTCCCTGGTAAACAAGTTGTTTCTTCGAAATAAGTTGTATCATCTTAGGATGGAAGATGGATATTCTATGATAGAACATCTAAATGCCTTTAATACTCTGGTAATTCAACTGGTATCTGTTAATATTACGATTGCGGAAGAAGATAAGTGTATTAATTTGTTATGTTCTTTGCCAGACTCTTGGGATAATCTGGTTGTAGAAATTGGTAGTACCACTCAATCTACATTGAAGTATGAGGATGTAGTTGCATCCTTGTTATCTGAAGAGATGAGGCAGAAAATCATGGATAGTCAGAGCACAGATGCTTTATTTGTAAGAGGACATACCCAAGACATGAATCCTGGTAAGTCTTCGGGGGGGAGATCTAAATCTACAGGTAGATCTAAGTCTCTAGGAAAATCTTTGAGGAAATGTTGGAAGTGTGGTAAAACAGGGAATTATAAGAAAGATTTCAAGTCTAATAAGGTTGATAAACCAAAGGGATCTGATAATTCCTCTTCCACAGAGGCAAAAACTTCCACTGAAGAAAGAGGTGATGTTTACATGGCATCTACAACTACACATGTAGACCGTGGTGTATTATTAATCAACTCAGGTGTGTCATATCATATGACTCCTCACAGGGAGTGGTTCTGTGAATATGAAAGATATGATGGTGGTGATGTATTCCTAGGAGATGACTCAACAGCCAAAATCATGGGACGTGGAAGGGTTAAGTTGTTGCTAAAAGATGGAAGGATTAGAACTCTCCCTGGGGTTCTACACATTCCAAAACTAGCCAGGAGCCTAATATATGTAAGCAGGTTGGATGGTGCAGGAGTGGATACTGTATTGGGAAAGGGAACTTGCAAGATGGTACGAGGAGCAATGGTGTTGATGAGGGGATTTCGGTGTGGAACTTTGTACAAGTTGTTGGGAAGAACTTATACTAATGGGTGTAACCATTATGTTGTCCCTGAGCGGAGACATAAAGAAGACAAGACCAATATTGTCCCTGGAAAGAAGACCACGATGTGGCATCAAAGACTGGTGCATGTTGGAGAAAAGGGCCTTCGAACACTACATGGTAAAGGTATGGTTGAAGGTATGTCTAATTGCACTCTAGATTTTGAATTCTGTGAACATTTCATATATGGTAAACAGAATCAAGTAAGATTCCCATCTGGTGCTACAAGACCAAAGGGGATCTTATAGTTGATACACGGTGATGTGTTTAGACCTGTGTTTGTTCCATCACTAGATAAATCTGTGTATTATGTTTCATTCGTAGATGACTTCTCAAGGAACACGTGGATTTATTTTCTTAGAAATAAATATGAGGTATTTGATAAATTTAAAGAGTTTAAGGCTTTGGTAGAAAATTAGACACAAAAGAAAATAAAAGTATTGAGGATAGATAATGGTGGAGAATTATGCGTAAAAGAATTCGAAGAATTATGTAAGAAGTGTGGTATAGCAAGGCAAAATACTACTCCATACACACCTCAGCAGAATGGAGTTGTAGAGAGGATGAACAAGACATTGCTGGAAAAATCAAGGAGCATGCTTAGTGGTGCCGAGTTAGGACAAGAATTCTGGGTAGAGGTAGTGGGTACAACATGTTACATGGTCAATCAATCACCCTCATTAGCGCTAGATGATAAAACTCCACACGAGGTATGGACTGGTAAGAAAACCTCTTTTGGACATCTTAGAGTGTTTGGTTGTGATGCTTATGTACATGTTCCAAAGGAAAATAGGAGTAAGTTGGATAATAAAGTTGAAAAGTGTATCTTTGTGGGTTATAAATATGGTGTGAAACGTTATAATCTTTGGAACCCATAAACTAAGAAGATTGTTTACAGTCAGGATGTTGTTTTTAGAGAGGTAAAAGATGCTTCCAAACAAGAATTCCTACCAAGGCAAGAAGAACCTGAGAAAATATAGTTTGAGTTGGATGATGCAAAATTTGAATCATCTGAAGAAGATGAAGCAGAAGAAGAAAAACCTCATACCCCAGTATTGAGGAGATCAATGACAGAAAGAAGGCAACCAGAAAGGTATAGTCCACCTGATTTTTTTTCTATTTTTTCTTTATCTATTATTGATGATGATCCCATAACTGTCAGGGAAGCAGTGAATTTAGAGGATAGTAAACTCTGGAAGAAGGCCATGGTTGAAGAAATGGATTCATTGGATAAGAATGAGGCATGGGATATAGTTGAGTTGCTAGCTGGAAGAAAATCCATTGGTATCAAATGGTTGTTTAAGAATAAGTTTAATGCAGAAGGAAAAGTGGAGAAATACAAAGCTCAATTAGTAGCAAAAGGTTATTCCCAAGTAGAGGGAATTGACTTTGGTGAGATTTTTTCTCTTGTTGCCAAGTTAACTTCTATTAGATTTTTTTTATCTATTGTCGTTTCTTTTGATCTTGAAGTGGAACAGATGGATGTGAAGACAACATTCCTACATGGGGATATGGAAGAAGAAATCTACATGAAGCAACCAGAAGGATTTGTAGTGAAGGGAAAGAAAGAGTTGGTCTGTAAGTTAAAGAAGACACTATATGGTCTGAAGTAATCACCTAGGACGTGGTACCAAAAGTTTGACACATACATCCTTGGATTGGGATTTGTGAGAAGCAAGGTTGATCACTATGTATATTCCAAGAAGGTTGGTAATCACTTCATTTATGCAGTGTTGTACGTTGATGACATGTTGCTAGTAGGAAATAACATGGATGTTATCAAGGAGGTGAAATCGCAGTTATCCTCCAAATTTGACATGAAGGATCTCAGTGCTGCTAACTTCATTCTGGGAATGGATATTAAAAGAGATCACGTAAACAGGAAACTCTGGTTGAATCAGAGAAAATATGTTGAGACAATATTACAGAGGTTTAATATGCATGGAAGTAAACCAGTCAAGGTTCATATTCATATAGGTGTAAAGTTATCTGCAAATCAGTGTCCCCAGACACAGGAAGAAGAAGAGGACATGTCCCATGTTCCTTGTGCCAGTGCAGTTGGTAGTTTGATGTATGCAATAGTCTGTACTAGACCGGACATTGCACATGCAGTGGGAGTTTTGAGAAGGTATATGTCAAAACTAGGGAAGGAGCATTAGACAGCAGTAAAGAGGGTATTTAGGTATTTGCATGGCACTACCAATTATGGATTGTGCTACCAAGGAAGACTAGGATTGGACAGAGTGGTGGACATACATGGGTTTGTTGATGCAGACTGGGTTGGATATCTAGATCGCAGAAGATCCACAAGTGGGTATGTGTTTAACCTATTTGGAGGAGCAATCAGTTGGATGAGCAAAAGACAGGTTGTAGTGGCACTCTCAACTACAGAAGCTAAATACATGGCATCCATTCATGCAAGAAAGGAAGTAGTATGGATATAGAGATTGTGTTCAGGTATTAGGTTGCTACAAAAAGCAGTGAGATTAGAGTGTGACAATCAGAGTGCAATCTACCTGGCAAAGAACCATGCTTATCATTCAAAGACAAATCATATTGATGTTCAGTATCACTTTGTGAGAGACATGGTTGAAGAAAAGAAGGTGATGCTGGAAAAGTTTGACACTTTGAAGAATGTTGCAGATTCATTGACAAAGTCTGTGAGCACAAAGAAGTTCTCCTGGTGTAGAGTAACAATGGGCATTGTTTCCCTGGATTGTTGACTATGTAATCATGTGAACCCTTGTATGCAAAGAAAACAACAAGCGGGAGAATGTTGGGTATGCATTATATTCTTTGCATGTGTGTGTGTGTGAGCATGTCAAATTCGACAACTGCATCTAACGATCCTAGTTTTTGCCATTTTAGCGAATTTTGCTATTTTTAGCGGTTTTCTAAATTAATCCTGGATTAAGGGATTAGGGTTTTGGTTGCTATGAAATACCTAAAACATTGTATATATTGTATGGTGAATGGTGAAATTAATACAATGAAGAGTTGAAAGGTGAGACACCAATGAAGGTTGATTTTATCCCGGTTAAGGGTTTCCAGCGTAAATCTCTGTGTACTATGTGTATGAGTCATTGATTAATTTATGTTTTGCTTAAGAATCTGTATGCATTGCTTTACTTCATAGGTTTAAAACTTACACAATAAACCAAACATAAAAATGATAAAAAACATAATGAGATAATAGAGGCCCCTATCTCTCTTGTATCCTACCTATTCACCTTTTCTCTCCAAGTGACTTTTTACTTTATTTTATTATTCCTTAATTAAATCACTTTTATTGATTAATTAATCCTTTTATATCTAAAAAGTCATTTATCCATCCTTATGGCTTCTTCGGACACTGAAAGTTACTTCTCATCATCTTATCCTGTGGTGTTATTCCTATTGATTCTGATGAGCTATTACACTGAGAGGTTCCTCCAAGTATTATGCCCAATATGGCCTTCTTAGTGAATTTAATTAAAATATAACCCAAAATATCTCAAAATTATGAAAATCATCGGAATGCAACATAACCAAATCCAAGCAGTGTGGAATGGATCCTTATGATGAAATATGATGAAAAATGCAAGTCGGGCCCAATAAAACCCCTCAATAGCTCCTATACTCGCTATCACACCCATCTGGCTACTTTGGTCAGCATAACACTCTCTAATATAATGGTGTCCAAAAGTGGGGACATTATAGTCCTCCCTGCTACAATATTGTTTGTTCTCAAACAATAACTGAATATCGGGGTCCCATGTCCGCCTGTGTGACACACAGTAGACTTCCCTCAAAGTGTGGCCCCTCCGAGTGCTCCCCACGGATGACACCTAATGGCTCTTGATGAGTAGAAGGATCAATGGCCATAGAACCTAAGTTAACTCCCCGAGCACCCACTCTATTCAAAACTAAATTCCATCAAACACTGAACTACCAAGCACTCCAATCCCTGGATCCCATACCAAGATGTGAACTACAATGCCCTGTGAAGTATAGTCTATACAAATAACACAAAGCCTCAACCCTAAATGAGCCTGTCCTCCAAGTCCATACAAAATGCAACACGACCTCCACCAACTGAACATGATGCTACCATAATGAGGTCCTACAAAACATCAATGAGTCACCAACAAGTAACTTGATTTCCCCCATACTGAAGCTCACTGGAAAATCAAAGTGACTTTCCCCTGCAAAGATCCACTCGCCTCTATCTATCAATGAAATGCCCAGCCCTGTAATCCCATGGTCCCATGCTAGTCTCTGACAGGGACCATCATGTTGACGATGCACTACTCTGATCATGATTGTTTGTTCAAGGTATACATACTATATCCCCCACTCCTAGATCCTCATGCTAAAATACCTGTGATAATTGGGCTTGCAATCAAGAAGTTGAACCTGTAAAGGTATCTCTATGGAACCAACATCTTTCCAACCATCTCCATACTCGATCATGAGTATAAATAAGGAGAACTTGTCTCTCCACATAGAACATGTCCTTGCAGGCCCTCTCAAAACAATCCAAGAGTGAAGTATGTTACTCTCTGGCAAAACCCGGACCATCATAAGATGAAATAACCCACTGATTCAATGGACTCTTGGATCCCATGGAAAAATTGGAAGTTCATCACTTCCAATCCCCACTAAATTTTGATATTCTCTATTGATAATTGTCAGAATCCCTCCATCCCCATCCCAATGAGAACCTACATCTGTAAAAATATCTGAAATATCCTTTGTCCCATGGCCTAAGACACTCTCTATCATGCTCAAGGCCTCGACTGTATGTCTCTAATAATCCACCCATATCTTGATGTGTGCCATAAAGACACTCATGTCAAGTGGTCTCGCCCTACCAACTCTCCATGTCCCCTGTCGTTATCTATCTCCCCCTGTGATGTTGCCAATGATGAAGGTATCGAGAAAGGCTAACAGAAATATATGCAACTAACTGTAGGACTGGAAAGTGTCATATGCTTTGGCCAATCCCAAGGACTTGACCAAACACTCATCCACCGATACCCGTGGAAAATAATCACTTGTTCTCAATACTGAACTCCAACCATCGAATACAACAGTAAGGATCTCCACAAATTGTTGTTCAATCACTCTCCATCCATCATCACTCACGCAACTCCTGCTACTATGAAGGTGATCTCCTAGATCTATATACTGCAACAAGGGAGATGAATCTCCATGCTCCACTAAGTATGTATCCTCCCTACAATCCAATGTGTCCACCTCTGTATGTCTCTGTGAACTACCACTCATCATTGTATGCCCCTGCATACTCGTGTAATCTCCTATATAAAACTGCAACATCATGGATCATGGGTGTACTACTAGGTCAACCTCTACATGAAGGTCAGCCAATCCTGCAACATAAATGGAAATGTCCCCATAACTGCCCCTAGCTCTGGAATCCCCGTGTGTATGTGTATGCTCAACTGTCTCAAGACTCGTCATGAGGGGAGCTCCCTGTGACCCATGTACATCCTCTAAGCACAACCTTTCGTCCTCCTTCCTCCACAAAGGACATTTCCATGGTCTTATAATTTGTGGTGATGGGTCCTAAAGTGTTGAGCCACTGCACCCCTAGGATGATGTTGGTATCGGGAAGATCCATCACATACACATC
>ML776650.1:1686108-1709342 GCA_009831015.1 Picea engelmannii | reverse complement strand
GAATCAGTTGGATCTGAATCCAGCTATATATGTAGCTATGTATGTGTGTAACAGGGAAGTAATACAATCAATTTTTGTGTGTTATTCCTGTGTGCCTCTGCTCTCATGAATTTTAACTATTAAAGTGGGAGATTTAGGAAGACTTTGTTTTCTTCATTTGAAAGGGAAGATTAGTTCTTTTCTTTTTGCTTTCATAGCATCCTTCTCTTTATTGTAACTCCATGTTCTCAAGTCTTTGTAAGTTAAGGATGATGTATGAGAATTCAAAACATTGAATAAAATATCCAATTTGATGGCACATGTAACCTTGATCGGCCTGAAATTGAATAAGGGGATCACATGTACAACCTGAGTATATTTGTGGATGGTGCATACTTGGTTGGATGATTATGATGTTTTGTGTCTAGTTTTGACACTCAAATCACATTTTCATAGTATATTGATACATATTTAATTTCACAAACAGTACATGCACAAAGTGCAAAGCAAGTGAATGAAATTCATGCATAAATTCATGTCATTCAAGCATAATCAAGCACATGTGATTGAGCATATACAAGCAATGAAACCAAGTCAATAATGGATAGATCAAGCTCATAATCAAGGACTCAAAGCATCAACAACAAAGTAAAATTTGAAAATCAATTCAACTTTGGAATAAGCAATAATTGTAACTTACAAATAGTATTTTTGTAAGCAAGTTGACTTTGTAAGTGGGTGCATTTTCGGTTGAACCCAACAACCTCTATTTTTTGAGTCCAAATTCCAATTGTTTTTCCTATCAATCAATCATTGTAAAATCACAAGTTTGGGTGCATTTTCAGTAGTATCTGACACCCTCAACTTCCTAGAAGAAATCAAATTTAGGCGAGCAAATTTAAAGAAGAAAAGTTCAAGCTAGCGTAAGAGCATGTGAATGTAAAGTGCAAGTGAGCGAGATCAAATGGAGCAAAATCTAGAATTATTAGAGTAATTGAACATTGTTGAAAATAATATTGTCATACTTCACAAATACACTCTTCAATCAATGCTAACTTGTTTGCAGGTGACACAAGCTAAAGTGACAATCCTTCAAGCACAATCCCAACTACAAAAAGATGAGTTGATAAATTTCAAAAATCAACATCCAGTGAAGTGTTATGAACTAGTCTTTGCTAAAAAAAACCTCTCTATGATGGTGATGATGATAATTATGATCAACAGTCGGTGAAGGAGCAACTCAGTAAGACAACTCCAAATGCAAACGAAGATGAAGCTATTCATGAACCTACATTTCAAGAGTTTTATTTCGAGTTCGGTGAAGAAAACCTTTCAATGATGCAACGACATGTAGTAAATCAACTTTCACATATTTCAAAGCAACATGTTCAAAATACTCTTTCTAAGCCCATCATCAAACCTTGGGAAGAAATCAACTACAAGAAACATAGAACAGAACTTGGATATGAAAAGGAAGTTACCTTTCATATTCCCAATTATTCTAGACCAATCTAGTTCCATAGTGTTGGATTCCTTCAAGAAGATTTGACTTCCCCTATTCTAGTTCAACATCAAAATGTTAAATGCCAACATTGCAGTCGAGTTTGTCACATGGAAAATCAGTGTTTTAATCTCCATCCTTGCTAACATTGTGGCAAGAAGAATCATCCATTAGAAAAATGTTCCAAGAGAAACAAAATTGCAAGATTAAAGATTCACTATGAGTGGATCAACCCTTGGCAATGGTTATCAACAACCAAGCAATCATTTTAGTCTTATCAAAGAATTAACTCTCGAAGACAAATGAATCTTGCAGCTAACAATGAAACTATCATGCACCTTAAGGGGGGGATTTCAAAATCAATTGAAGATGGTTTGTGAAACCACATGTGATCTCTCCTTTCAACTGACAAGAGGGGGCGGGCGAGGGGGAAGGCGGGGGGGGATTGATGATGGAATTGAATATGGTTGTCAAATTGAAAGTTTCGACAACGACAACGTCAAATTTTCCAGATGGGAAATCGTAATTTGTAGATGGCAGACTTTGGCAGAATTATGGTTCAATGACTTGGAGTTGAATCATACACAAGAAACATGATTGGGGTGTTGATTTTGAGAGTAATGGTGTTGACATTTTGTTCATATTGATGTTCATTCGACCTAGCATTGGACAGTGGGATCCTTCTGCATTGTAGCTTGGCATTTGATTGAGTTGTCATGCATTTTTAGGGATGTGTCAAACTTGCAGTTGATTCACTTCTCTTGGTTCACTATCATCATATTGGAGTTCACATTAGTGAACAAATTACAAGCATTCTGGCTCACATGACTACACAGTGAGATTTTCCAGAGTTTTTAGCATCCAGATTTGGTGGTTTTTCAAGCAGTTCTTCATTGGGGCTCAACTCAAGAGTTTCAACATGAATACTTGGAGATGATACAAGTTTATGTTGTGTTGTTGGTATTATTGTTCAGACTTATGATCTAGGGGGATGTTAGACTCTTACTTGTATACAATTATGAAGTCCTAGTACACCACCTAATGTATTTCATATTTAAGGATATGGTTGTTATCATAAGTGTGTTTCTAGATTCCTACCTTATCTCCCGATGAGGTGTCGATGTGAGAGCAAGTGAGGTGGTTTCATTATTGTATTATATATTTGTATCATTAAAATCAATACAATGTTGTGAATATGGGTTGAGGCCTTTTTCACCACTTTTTTTGTCTCATTTTTTGTCTCGTGTGTTCTTGTCCTGATCTTGTGTGTTATATTTCTTCAGGAAACAAAGCAATATCGGGTAAAAGGAGATGAGGAACACAAGTGTGTAGATATTCATGGTAGCAAAAACTTTGGCCTTTGACTTGTTTCATAACTAGTTATAATAAATTTCACAATTAAACAAATATAATGAGCTCTACAAAACCAATGTCGAAGTTTTGAGTATTTGGAATCCCAAGCTTATTTTTCACAACTATGCAGTATACTAGACTTCTGTAATTTTCAGAGTTTGAAATGAAAGTATTATTATTTAGTTTTCAGATGAATCTCCTCCTAAATTATTAATGGCATAGATAAATAATTCACCTAGTTGACCGCCAATTGTTGTAACCTGCACAACAACCCCCATTATGATATGAGTTCTTCATAAAATAATGGGGACCCTTCTAAATTTGTCCTTGTATTATGAATTTTTAACAATTTGTGATTAGTTAACTTTGATTTTATTTGTACATAATTTAACTCGATTTGTTTTATAGTTTTTGTTGAGTTTTCTGAATTTTTTTTTATTTATCTTAATTTGTTTCATTGATTTTTCCTCAGAAAAATTATCTAATAGGTCCAGTTTGATCTTTGATTTATTTTGTTGAATGTAAAAATTAGTGAGAAAATTGTTTTTTGTTCAAATATTCAGACCCAAGTGATGGTATATGGGGTTGATTGTGCCGGATATCGGAAACCTGATATGGGTAACCTTGGTCTAAGTCAAAGGAAGACCATTGCTTATGGATCAAGTCGGATGTTGAATGTAATTTTTATATCTTAATGTCGATGCAAGAATGTCAGGTCAACAACCAAGTCACTTGATATGTCATAGGGTTGACTTAACATGGTATCATAACTATCTTACATGTATGCTTATGTGCCGGTATGGAAGTCAAACTCGTAAGTTTGGTATGTGGTCAAGGTCAAAATAATATGTAGTGTATAACGGTCTATACCATAAGTTGCTTTGCACATGCGATACATTAAATCTGGAAAAACGTATAATTTTTTTGTCACATTTCCACCCGATCAATGCGGTATTAATCTTTGCAGCCACACAACGTAAAACAATAAAATACTAGTTAAAGCCAGCAACACACACTTACTTTAACCTTTGATCTCAGATCCTATTTCTCTGGAGATCAAATTGAACAAAGCGAAATATCAGGGAATAAATCATTGAATCATTTTTTGCTAACTATTTTAATTACACGATTTTGTAAATAATATTGCTTGACTATATTTTTCTAAGATTATGTATATATTGATTTTTTTTTGTACATTTTTGCATAGTTGTAAGAAATAAGAAAAATCTCGACGACTAAGAGTCTGGGCAAAACAAGGGAATAAAAAATAAGTGAACAAATATGGGGCTAGAGATTATTAAAATTTTATTTCACTTAATGTCATCATTTCCTAATTTTAATGTCATCATCATCTTCTACTCGTTGAGAGCTTTCCGACGATATAATTTTTTTTCTCATTCCAAGTTCGGGACACAGTTATGGCTCTCAAAAGTTTTGTTCTATCACTATGTTATGATGATGTGGCAGATGACGTATCCTCTAGATCCACATGGAAAATGATGTGGCATGCTGACAGGGTAGATGATGTGCCATGTTGATAATGCAAGTGACATGGCATGCTCACTGGACAGGTCATTGCATCCAGATCTAGCGAATAGTTTGTTGGATGTCTCTTGGAGGGCCCGAATGTTGGATTCCCCAGATGCCCCCAATGGATCGAATGTCAGATGCCCAGGATGGACTAGATGTTGGATGCCATGAGTGGTTGAATGCACCATATGGACTTGATGTCCCGAATGATCCTACATTCCCAAATTTTTAGGAGATCCTAGATTTTTAGGGATTTCCAGATTTTTAGGGATTTTTGGATTTTTAGGAGACCCCATCCAGGCATCTGGAGGTTTCACACTTGTGACATTTTTGGTTCTCCCGGATGACGAATGTCTCGGATATACACATGCATGCAGTCAAAATATTAGCATGGGCTCCACATTCTATTATTCTTATAACTTCACATACAAATTATTATGAACAACAAAAAAAATATAAACACTATGAAATGCCTTCCCACAATGCATATGGGAAAAATAATAAACTCATAGATCAACCGTCCAGAATTAATCCGAAAACAAAATCAATGGTTGTTGAGTGCTAACTTCCGGGAGCCATATTTTGAGTTTTAGAAGGTCGAATTAAGCAAGAAATGGCTTGTTGGAAACCTAAGACTGTGAGGAACATTTTTGGTTAATTGTTTTTGACAGATCAACAATAAAAACACCCAGAAAAATTGAAAGAAAAAAGCGCCACGAATTTACTAATAACAATAATCTAATTTTAAGGTCACGGCCAAGCCAGACATCAAATTGGTGTATGAGACCCCCTTGTTTGTGGGACAAAGGACCCCTTCCACCCAACGATTTGACTAGTAAAGTCTATGGAGGTATACATACCTTACTCCCTCTGGATTTGAACTTATGACCTCTTAGGAGGAAACACATGTTCTTAACCATTAGGCCCACTCATGTCCACTATGTGAAGATTACACAAATATTTTTAAGTTTTTGTTGTTATACTTTTATTTTTCATAGTTATTTCCGTTTTATTATTTGGTTGATAAGTTGTGTTAGTTTTATTTATTATCTGATTTAATTCATGTATCGATAAGCCCGAGATGATAGAATTTTATTCTAAATATAATTATTATTATTGATATCATAATGATTTTTTTCAATTATTTTAGGAAAATAAAAATCCTAAAGAGAATGAATAAATTTGGAAGTCATAGATTATGGACAAAATAAGATAATAAATATTTCTTTTAGATGCCCATATTGTAATTAATTTAGATCGTTGTATAATGTTTCTTCCTTTTATTAACAATAGGGAATTTCCATATTTATTATATTATTTTATTTTATACATTTTTATTCTGTTTTTTTTTTGTTTTAAATTGTACAAGTATGGATCAAGAAAAATACAGATGGCAAAAGCAATTTTCAAAGCAAAAGAAATTTAAAATGAAAAAGCAAGTTGGAAGAAGGATTATCAACGTCCGTAATCATGAGAAGTCATGTGTACAATGAATTATGATTTCTTATTGAGCTGGAGACTTTTGATTGAAAAGAAATATAGCTTGTAATGATGTAATTGATGAAAAATATATTATATTCATTATTCTTCAGTGATTCTAGAAAAGAAGAATCGAAACTTGGTTGAAAAAATAAATTGGTTATAACCATGTAACAATTAGAAGAAAATACAGAAGAAGGGAATACGCCAGAAGAAAGGGTTATAAAACTTGACTTTGGTTTTAGAAGGAGGGGTGGGACTCAAAGTCTTGAAAGGCTAGATTTATCTATCTATCGTTGGTGTTTCTTTTTAGAGCTTGAAAAATCTGTAATTGTAACTTGTATATTGTTATCGATTTCAATTAAAGATTTGAAAGCTGAAAGCTTTTGCTTGTATAATAGACTAAGGAATTTCTTTTGAAGATTAAATACAAGTAAAAGTTAATTCATGATTAGTCTACTTATTGTGCATTTCTGTCAATTGTTTTATCAAGTTCTATTCATTATTGAGATTGCTTGATGAAATATGATGATCTTGTTGTGAATTTGATTGCATGGATGTATTCTAATATCATTTGTATATGGAATTTATTCTCATTCATGTTTGGAATATGTAGTGTGACTTATGCCGGAAGAATAATGAATTTCTTCTTATTTTCTAGTAACGAATTACATATCTGTAATCAATCTATTTATCGATGTTAGATTAGGATTAGATATAAGATTGCATTTGCATAATTAAATAGCACTGCATTTAGGATTTAGGAAAGATTTAACGAAATTGTCCTTTCGAGGATAAATATCTTTTAATGGCAACTGAGCCCACATACAAGTGGACATCACCATACCAAACGAGTATAGGGATAATTAGGGCCTTGATCACGTGATGATCCCCTGTTGCAAGAGGGATTTTTACACCTATCAACATATTCCAACAACCAAAAATTAAGAATTAATGGCGATGACATGTGCACACCAGTTATTGGTGAGTGATTGAATCTTGTGTTGGCTAAAAGTTTCTAGTTTTAGTTTTGGGTAAAGTTTTGAGACTGAGTGATGCATGTCAAGAACCGTTTTGGCATATTGTTGATCGTTTCCAATAATGAGTTTCATCAAAAGTTCAAAGGATGAGCGATTATACAGTTTCTCAAAATCTATGCAAAACATGGTAATTGTTGATACTGAGAGGGGGGTGAATCAGTATCAAGTACAATTTAAAAAAAAAAAAATCAACTTATACTTCAACCAGATTATATATTCAATTATATCCAATGAGCAATGAACAATAGTAGAAGAGTTACACTAATACACCATGCACAATATGTGAGAAATAACGAATAGTTATTGTTCAAGGGAAGTAATGACTTCCAAAGGTAGCTACAGCTTTAAAATATAAAGGGAGGGATAAACCTCCAAAAGGAAGATACAATCCTCCAATATCAAGAGAGTGTTGACCTCTCCATCCTTGCCCCTTCCTTCCACCCAAGAATTTATGAGAGATAATAAAATTTTACATTAAATCATCACCATCAACCAACCATCACATAGAACCTGATAATGCTTCCTGAGACTTCTTCAACTTCTGCAATTCTTCAATTCTTGGAATACTTTGATCCTGTAGATAATATTAATCAATGTATTCTCTGAAACTCCTCCAAGTTTCACTCCTTGAATCCTCCCCAAAAAGAAGTTATAGAGAGAATGGTAGACCTTATTAAATTTTGGTTTATTCAGGAGATCGTGTTAGGATATTTAGACACTTAGGAGTTAGTTAAGATCTACTTGGTCTAATATGTCGTTAGGTAAAAGTGTGTTTCTTAGTGTGTTTCTTTAGTATGCATTAGTATTCATTTGTAGTTAGTAAATCCGACGGTCACAATAGGAAAAGGTGCATCTTCCAGGTAAGCTAACCAAGATCTAACCCTTGTTGTCATCGAGAAGCGGAATTTTTTTCTTGTGTGAAAAGAGTTTTTTTTAACACGCTCTCCAAGGCCGTCTTCCACAACAACAACAACAACCCCAATCCTCCTTCTAAACATTACAATATGTTTTGCTAGATCATTTGGTTAAAAGTTGTCTTATTAAGTAAGAGGTCTTGAGTTCAAGTCTCTCTTTTGTTACTTTTTTTGAAAAAGTTCATGCTAAAATTGTAAAGTGTATTTCACTTCAAGTATAAAAGTGAATCACTATAAGTAGCTTTAATATTTTATTTTAAAGTTATTTATTTTGCATGCATCTCTTCTATTATAAAGTAACTTCATTGTAAAAGTGATCCCCACTTCTCTTTATAAAAGTGCGTCACTTCATAAAGCAACTTACACAATCACGTGGTCATTTGGTTACCGTTTATGCTTTTTTTTAAAGGGCATAACTCTAACATCGGAAGTCTGTTTTCAGTGCCGTTTTTTTAAAACCGCACAAATTTTCGAGCTCTTTTCATCCAGATCATCAGTTTCAGATTTTAAATCCATATTATCTGCATATTTAATATGGCTTCTACAAGTAAACTCTTGCTTACCAGCAACAACTAATTCCAATGGAAATCTCATATGGAAGATTTATTATGAAGTAAAGGCTTGTACCAAATTACCTTGGGAAAGGAAAAAGCACCCACTGATGTTGATAAGAAAGCCAAGTGGGATAATAGGAATGAAGAAGCACGAGGACTAATCAGAATGTCCATCTCTCATGATTTAAGGTACCACCTTCAAGAAATTGATGACCCCGAAGAAACTTGGGACAAGATTGAATCAGGGTTTGGTAAACTCAATATTATTCGAGCACAACAGTTAGAAAATCAAATACTGACCTTGAGTCCAAGTGATTTTTCTTGCCTTGGAGACTATTTATCTAAGTTTAAAACACTCAGAATTTTATGTGAAGAATGTAAGATAAAAATGGAGGAAGAGCGTTGCATCTATCTTATTCTTTCTAAGCTAGGTAGTGCATATTCTGTGTCTGTATCTACCTTTTATGCCATGAGAGAGGCTCTAGGGAAAGCTTATGAAAAACCCACTCTTGAGTCCTTTTGTGTTTCTTTGATTAGAGAGGAAGATAAGCTTGTACAACTTGGAGTGATCAACACTGCAGGTACCTCCAACAAAGCCTTAGTTGCCCAGCAAAAAGATAAACCCAAGTATCCCAAGAAGCAACATCCTCGCTACAACAACAAACAACATAAGAGTCCCAAACCCGCTCAGATAGCTTCAGCTCCTAATGGTGACAAAGGATCAAAATATAAAAATAAGAATACTAACCGACATTGCAACTTTTGTGATAAAGATGGTCATGATGAGTCCAAATGTTTCAAGAAGATGGCAGCTTTAGAAGCAGTGATCAAGAAGCACAACATCAGTATTGATTCTACTTCTTCTTCTTCTTCTCATGGACATGCACTTTCTTCTTCTGGTTTCTCCTTCAATTCAAATTCTATTACTGATGAGTGGCTTATTGATTCTGAAGCATCTTATCATATGGCTAAGGATAGAGCCATATTTTCTACTCTAAATGAATGTAACACCAAGCAAATATGTGTTGGTGATGATAGATCTCTTAGTGTTGAAGGATCTGGAATAGTTCCAGTAGAAAATGGTCATTTCAATAATGTATTGTGTGTTCCAAGTATTTCTTGTAACCTTCTATCAGTATATAAAATCACTCATTCAGGTGAAGGTAAAACAATAGAGTTTTCACCTCACCAAGTTGTAATCAAGGATCTAAAAGATCCTAAGCATGTTCTTGCAACTGGAATTTCCGATGATATTACCAGGTTGTACAAATTTGACAACTTTGGGTCGTCAGTTTTTGTTTCTCATAGCAATGACTTGAGCAAACTTTGGCATGAGCGATTTGGTCATCTAAACTATCGCTCATTGCAACAACTATGTAATCAACAGATGGTGATTAGTCTTCCTCTTGTTTCATGCAGAGAAGGTGTTTGTGTCGGTTGTGTTCTCGGAAAACATCATCGGGATAGTTTTGACAAATGTGCTTCTTGGCACACCTCGGGTCCTTTGCAGCTTGTTCACGGTGATCTGTGTGGTCCACTTTCTTCTCCTTCCTTTTATGGGTGCAAGTATTTCTTAACTTTCATTGACAACTTTTCCAGACATACTTGGGTTTACTTATTAAAACTTAAGAGCGAAGTTTTTGACAAGTTTGTGGCCTACAAGGCCCTTGTAGAAAAGAAATCTAGACATCAAATTCAAAGGTTAAAAACAGATAATGGAGGCAAATATGTGAACAATAATTTTACAAGTTACTGCACTACACAGGGAATCCAAATGCAACACAATGTTCCATATACACCATAACAAAATGGTGTTGATGAGAGAAAGGACCGCACATTAAAAGAAATGGCTAATTGTATGATCCAATCTAAGGGATTAAGTCTAAAGTATTGGGCGGAAGCCATTAACTAACTGTGCAAATTACATAGTAAATCGCACTCCCACAAAGGCTCTTAAAAATATAACACCAAAAGAAGCTTGGACTAAAATTAAACCAGATGTAAGTCACTTCCGTGTATTTGGCAGTATAGCATGGGCTCACATCCTTGATGAGAAAAGGAAAGCATTGCAGCCTAAAAGTGAGAAGTTTATATTTGTTGGTTATTATGAAGATGTCAAAGGTTACAGACTTCTTCAATCACATTGTAATGACATTATTATTAGAATAGATGTTAAATTTGATGAAAATATCTTGGCCTGCGAGCCTAATTCAACGTTTGTGCCTTCTTTGGCATGTGCGCCTAATTCGACGATTGTGCCGTATTCGGCCTGCGAGCCATCTTCGGTGTTTGTGCCTTCTTATGATCTGGTTTCTTCTTCATATGATGATATTGAGGATGAAAATCCACCTCCGCCTGCTCGCCCTCCTCCAGATGAGTCCTTTGAACCTGGACCAGCACCAGTTCCACCGCTTCCTAGATGGGTCCGTTCAACATGAGAGGTAGTTGGTGATCTTGTCGATGATCCTTCATATTAGCGTCGAACACGTTCATAGTTCCAGTGAGCCTCTTCTCTTTTGGCTCAAGTTTCAGAGACTCCTGATCCCGAAACATTTGCAGAAGCTTCAGGTCATCTAGATTGGGATATAGCAATGAATGAAGAGTAGCGTTCTTTAATGGCAAACGATACTTGGGATCTTGTACCTCTTCCAAAAGGAAGAAAACTTGTCATATGTAAATGGGTCTATAGAACTAAGTATGCATCTGATGGAAGTGTTGAAAGACACAAGGCTCGGTTAGTTGCCAAAGGATTTTCCCAAGTTGAAGGAATTAAATATTATGAAACCTTTTCCCCTGTAGCCAAAATGAATTCCATCTGCCTTGTTCTTGCCCTTGCCACCTCACATAAATGGGAGGTCCATCAGATGGATGTTAAATCTGCCTTCTTACATGGCGATTTGAAAGAAGAAATCTGTCTTCTTGTAAAATCTCTCTGTAATCTTTTTCTTTGCATTAATAAACTGCTCCAAGTGGTTGCGTTGGTTGGGGCCGTGGATGTTTCCACGTAGGGGTTTTACCACATGAAAACATCGATGTGTTGATATTTGATCTAGTTATGTGAGTGGTTAATGAAGGTGTTCGTCCTCTGTTGGAATACCTGTGTTGTCGAACAGATCGAACTTGTACAGAATGCCCTGCGCTCAATATTTAACGTCAGATTCTTAAATTCACACATAAGAAACTACATCCCGTACTATTTCCAATGAAATTGGTCTCACTTCAATTGGATTCTCTATGAAAAAGTTATGATTGTTTTACCCGGAACACCTCTTTATGACTAGCTTTAGGACTAGTCAAAAACCCTATCTTCCATAGAGTGTATCTCCAAAATTATAGTAAATACAGAGCTGAAATTTTTACCACGGGTACCTAGATATGTCTTCTCAATACCATATCAATTTCACCATTTGAATCATTCTAGAAAAAAAATTATAGCGAAAATGGTCAGATGACCTGTAAATAACATACCTTAGAACACATCACCAAAAGACTTCATCCTCCCTTGAAATCCGGCCTTCTTTACTTTAGATTTCCTCTGAAATTTGACTTGTGTGTGTAAAATGAATGTATAATGATATTTATTTATACCATTTATGTCACTTCCTTTTAACATTAGGGCTGACCTGTCACTTTCTTATTTTTTAATTCTTTTATTTAATTACCTTCAGGGCTGACATGAGCTTCCTTCTTCAATTCACTTTGTCATCTTCAAAAATTCATTTCTCCTCAACCATGAGGATCCATGTGACGTGCCACTTACCACCAGAAACAACATGATGTATATTATCCATCCATGGGTGTTGTGTTTGTATGTGCATTGTCCTTCATGTCCAAATACCTTCATCAATCTTGCGGTCCAAAACTAATGACAACAACCAATCTTCCAACAATCTCCCCCTTTGTCATTGATGGTAACACTCATGCTCCCCCTGTCATCATGATCCCAATTTCTTTCCCCCTTTGAAATCAATGGAAAAGGGTAGGGATACTCCCCCTGAGTTCAATGGCATAAGGCGACCTTCTTCTTTGGGGTTTCTCCCCCTGAACATGTGGCACTCAATAATACTTCATCCTTATTTTTGGTCTTTGGGAATTTTTCTTCCTTGGAATCCTTTTGTGTGGCTTTTGTCTTCTCTCTCTTCTTCATGTCTAGGATATATATGTTATTCGATCTTCTTGTTGCAGTTGCAACCAATCTTCCTAAGTTATTTTCTCTAATTTTACATTTTCAGGAGTCAAACGTAAGAGTGTATCCTCGATCACATATTTTGTTGACACTGAGGAGATTATGCTTCAGATCTTCAACTAATATGACTTTTCCTGCTTTTAAATTTTCACTTCCAAGCTTTGCAGTTCCTTTTCCAAGTATTTTGGTAGATGAGTCATCTCCAAATGCAACATTTCCACCCTTTTTCTTCAAGCTAACAAATTTTCTTTGATCTCCGGTCATATGAGATGAGCACCTACTGTCTATGAACCATTCATATTCTTCTTTGCGTTCTTTAGCGACCAATGATATTCAACAGTTTTCATTGTGTAGAATTTCTTTCCTTTTCCATGGTGTAGTTCGTATAGGGACATTTGGCATATGATTATCTTCCTTCATCTCTCTGCAATCTCATGTTGTGTGACCAAGATTATTGAACTTGTAACATATAATATTTTGATCTATTAATGGGTCAAATGGATTATAATTTATGTTGACAGGTCTACGAAAATTTCCATATCTACTAGTTGCAGCATTCATGTAGCTTGCGTAATTATTTCTTTCATCGATTCTACAATTGATTGCCTTGTGTCCAAAATTTTCACAAGTATATCAATGTCCAAGAAAGAAATTTGATACCTGGGAGTAAGTGATCTCCTTTGTGGTGTGGTCCATCTGGGTTCACGATCTATTCTTTCGTAGTTTCCTTCATATTGATTTCTTTCATACCTGATGGGAGAGGATCTTCTTGATGTCTCATTCCTTCTGAATTCTAGTCTTCTATCTTGTTGTTCAACTTGTTCTGGAGTGTTGGTTTCATCATTTTCATCTTCCTTCTCTTGTTTTGTTGTCTTCAAATTGCCATTGTATCCTAGTCATGTCTTGTCGTTTGGAGATCTTTGACTGCTAACGATCTCATCTAATTTTTCAGTGCTTTTTTCAAACTTCTTCAACTTTTCTATTGTCAGTAGTAGTTCCTCTTTTCTGTGATCCAATTATGATTTCAATTTATCCTAATTTTCTAATTTTTCCTTCAAGCTATCAATGGTATTTTCAAACTTGTAATTCTCTTCTTCACAACTACTCAATTCACCTTTTAGTATTATGTTTGTGTTTCTAAGCTTGTTATTTTCAGTTTCAACATGATTCAACTTTTCAAGATTCTCGTCTTCTTGTTCACTCTCTGCATTGTCTTTGTATCCCCAAAAGGAATTAATGTTGGTTTATTCATATGAATCTTCTTCATAAATGATTTCTTCTTCTTTAGAACTCTTTTGATCATCATCCTAGGTTTCTTGGGTTATGAAGAGGACTTCTCCTCCATCATTATCTTCTTCATCACTCTCATCTAAGGAGATGTCATCATCCTTGGAGTAGAAACTTTCTTTATTGTTGAGACTTCTCTTCTTATAGTAGAAGTTTTCAACAATATGTCATATTCTACCATAGTTAAAGCATTTAAGAGGAGACTTACCTTTGTATCTTCCACTTCCCTTTGGAACCTTCTTATGAAATTTTTTATTTCTTCATCAAGGTCCTTATTGTAACGACCCTAGTTAAATAAATACTTAAAGATTATAAAGTAAAATTAATTAAAGAAAATAATTGTGATTAATTAAGTAATACGCTAACTAGAGATCACATTTAATGACCTGAGAAATAAATTTAAAAGATCAATGAAAAATGTTAAAAAAAGGTTGCGTATGCAGAGAGGGAGCTTATGGATCCCGAGAAGATAAAACATTTAAGGAAGGAGAAGAGACAGGCACGAAGGGTGGTTGGAGGAGTAACTGCATGAGTCGGCGAAGGAGGGATAAGGGGAGGGAAAAAGGTTGACAGGAGGACCATTCGACGGGGGGAGGAGAGATTTTCTGGGGACTTTTGGACTTGCGGTGAGTACAGAGTTCGGACTGTGGATTTTGATCAGTTGAGGCACTGAGTTGCTGGAGGTTTTGGGCATGGAGGGCCAGGATATCCGCAGATATCCTGGAGCTAGGTAGTTTTCCTAGTTGGCAGGGAGGACAGTAGTTTTGGGCAGTTATTTTCCTGTTTGTGGCAGGATTGATCGGGGTAGCAGGTAACGGGGAGGCAGCAGCAAGGCACAGTGGCAACAACAATTAGCATCAGAACCAGGTACTTTGTTAAGTTATGTATTTATTTCTCTCTTCCATGAAATCAGCATTTATTGATAAATCTAAGTTACTGATGTTGATGTCATGAAAATCAATATTATGCTATGAAGTTATTGTTTTAGTTTACAAAATAAATGGCTTAGGAAACTTGATGATGTTTAGAAGTATTTGGTTGTCACATATGGTATCAGAGCATCTTAGTTCGAAATATGGGCCTAAGGGCCAAAGACCCAGAGTGTTAACTTCATCCACGCTAAAACTATAAACAAAACACGTTCAGTTTGACCCAATATGACTGATACATTATCCAAAAATATACAGGTAGTACCCCTACCTTACCCAGGTAAATAATCTCATATACCGCAAGTAACTACTTTAGGCAATATCCTGTAACTGGATTATGTATGGTCACTACAGTTTAGTCTGAATATTCAATGGAACACCCTTTAAAATAGCAGCAGCGAACCAGAGAGCTTGAAGGATCACTTCCCACAAAATGGCTACCCTTGAAGCAGCCTGAATAAATCTATTAAGCACAAAAAAAAAAACAGAGATGATAACTTAATTTTATTTTGAGCAATACTTGTCCATGAAGTTTCGGGTAGAATAGACACTTGAAAATGTTGAGGGAAACTTCGGTGGAAGGCTTGAAGTTGGTAAAATTTAATAACTACATGAACTACACTAAACAAAATGTGAGAGGATATTCGCAAGACCTGGGAAAGGCCTACTTCACCTCGAACTTGCCTAAATGAGGAACTGCCAATGCACAGTCGAAAATGGAAATTAGAAGACTTGTATGGTGCAGGAACAGTGTAAACTAGTTTCATGTATTAGCCTCGGTAAATTTTTAAATCTCATGAACAATAGGCCAATATAAACTTTAACCGTACCAAAGAGACAAATTTTACACCACGAAGAGTTTCATGCAACTAATCATTATCCCAGGGGAGAGTTGTCTATTACGCGTGAGAACAGATCTGAGCCATCAGATCTCGGGCAAAATCCCGTCAATCGTTAGATCTCGACAAGTTGCGCAGGGTTTAAGTCCTAGTGTGCAGGGGAGGAGTCCCGGAAGAGTCATCGGGATATCCGAGTCATCGGGGTTTTGTAAAGCCGGAGAATCGAGACCTTGTGGTCCTCGAAATCCCGAGGACGGATCCTAGCCGTTGATCTCGGCAGGACACGCGTCAGCGTTCTTGGGAGGAATCAGGATTTTACCCATCGGAAATTTTAGAGATGTAGAACCGTTGCGTCAAGGAATCGCGATACGCGATTTCCCGATAGGATTAGAGCCGTCCAAACAGCGGGGACACGTGTCAGGAGCTCCCGCAGAGTCGGAGATCGGGGAATTGAAAGTCCCGTGCACATGACAACGGGAATCGCGATATCGCGAAACGCGATTTCCCGACGGGCACAAGGATAGAGCAGGGACCACCAGGGTTAGAGTGGTGGATAGGTGTCGCTCCACACCGAAATCGCAGATCGGGGTTCGGGAAAACACAAGTCCCAGAACTCATAGGTTTCGGATTCGCGAACTCCGATACACCGAAGGAGGACAGGTGTCAAAGGTCAACTCTCGCGGGGGTCAACGCCAAGTATCGTCGAATATCGAGAGTCGGGGATCCGCAAGGACGGAGGATCACGACAGCGCAAGTGTCGATTTCCTGACAGGAAAATTCCCGATAAAAGCAAGGAACACCGACGAGTTCTGAGCCGTTCATTCCGAGGACGCGTGGCAATCATCTAGCGCCATCGGTGAAAGCTCCACAGGAGGGCTTCATCGGGTATAGGGATATCGGGAGTCCCGGAAACATAGCAACAAGAGTTTTGAAATCGTGAAACGCGATTTCCCGATAAGCCAAGAGACAATGGGGCCCACGGAAGGGTCAACAGTGGACAGGTGGCATCGGGTATCGGGATATCACGAGTTTCGTGGACAAGGTGTCCATGCACTGCGAAAGTCGTGAAACCCCGAATCCCGACAGGAAATAGGGTTATGGTCACATAGGACGGGGTCACATGGACCTCGGTGTAGCCGAAAGGGCTAACACGCAAGGAGGAGGGGCATCGGGATATCGATAATTCTGTAAACACGGGATTCATGCAATACGATATTGCGACATCCGAAACCCCGATAAGGGACAAGGCTGTAGCCTCATGGTATAATGGTCATATGGACCAGGAATTTAGCCCGAAGGGCTAATGCACAAGTACCGCATCGGCATATCAGTGATTGGGAGTCTGTGAGGACAAAGGTTCGTGACAGCGAAAGTCGTGAAACCCCGAATCCCGACAGGAAATAGGGTTACGATCACATAGGATGGGGTCACATGGACCAAAACATAACCAAAGGAGGGCTAAAGCTAGAAGGTAGCGCATCAGCATATCGGAGATCGGGAATCCATGAGGGCAGGAGACTCTCGGCATCGGGCATAAGGAAACCCCGAAACCCGAAATTTAAGTGGGGAATTTTACAGTTAGGAGCTAAGGGCCATGAGCAATACAGAAGACAATGTATGTGCATCTAACTACATGCATATGCACAGACGAATAAATTTATAAATATAAATGAAATAAAATTGAAAGCAAGATACCAAAATCTGTACAGGGCTGGAATTACAAGCAAATCATGTTGTTTCGAAAGAGGAAATCACCATTCATTACCACAGCGTAAGGAAATTTTATGCAATTTCTTAATTCGAATAACCATGCGTTCTTCATGAAGGTACTGGAACTCTGCACAACGTACGGACGGAATCGTACCTCTTACCATAGCTGAGGGCGAGCTCCACAACGTGTACAGACAGGGGATTGATTCCCAATATTTCAAAGAGACTGGACTCCAGGTCCTGGATCTTGTCAGTGGCCATATCAATATACTTTGTCTCTGCGAAACGAACTGGAGAATATACAGCAATAACAAGCGCTAGTAAAGTGCTAAGAATGACGGTGAGGATGTGAACCATGGCAAGGGAGGTTCAGGAAGCCTCTCGACAGAGCAAAGGAAGATCTGTGGAGGAGAAAGACTGATGCGAGGAAAGTCCCAGCGGATGATAAAGTGAGACAGAGGAAGGACGCGTAGGGAGTCGAAGGGCGGACAGGTGTAGAATTTGGGGGTTAGATACGAGGGAGATAGAGAAAGCTAGACAAGCACGTGGAACCCATGCGTGCCCGAACCCTTAGTTATATGTTCAATTATTTTTATATATATAATATAAAGTGTTAAAAATCATTTAAAATAAATTAAATAATTTAGTATAAATGATATATATATAAATAAGGTCAAATTAGTTTAAATTTAAAGTAAAGATAATTTGAGTTAAATTAGTGTAATAATAATTTTAAAACTAATTATTTTATTTAGTGTAAGGTTAATCTACCTTAAAGTTCGATGTTAACCAAGCTTAGACACTTCATCCTAACCCAAACCTAGCCAATTCCCCTGATGGAGTAATGTCTGTTTACAAACAACTAAAGAAAACTTACGCCTAACCCTGTTTCTAAGTTTAAGTAACACCAATTTGAAACGTCATGGAACTCACCCTAATAACTTTGGGGTGATACAGGTTGAGTCATACAAGATGGTCAGGACTCGAAGGGGTCGAGGCAGGGGAGCGTCATTGAGGGCACCACCGACGCCACCCACACCATCAACACCACCAATACCATCAACCCCATCGACACCACCAGCACCACCACCACCATCGCCCGAACTAGCCCTCATACTGCGCTCGTTGGAAGCCATTAACGAGACTTTAAAGGGGCGCCAACCAACAGGGACTGAAGTGTAACCCCCACCATCTGGAACGGGTAATCCAGAAGCATCAAGGAACTCAAGGGGAGAATTTCCATCTGAAGTCATCACGCGAGAATTGCAGAAGATCAAACTTCCAGAGTTTGTCGGAGGTCACGCCAGTGAACGCGTAGAAGCATGGTTGGAAGGCATGACAAGGTGTTTTGCCTTAAGGGACTATGCGTCCAATTCAAAGGCCAAGATTGCAATTTTCCAGTTAAGAGACAGCGCCTTAAACTGGTGGGGCAACTTGGAAAGACAACTACACCTTACCCCAGACACAGTATCTTGGGAACTTTTCGAGGAGAGGTTCCGAAGGAAGTATCTACCAGCATACTATGAGGAACAATAAGTAGGGGCATTTCATGCCTTAGTACAAGGAAACAGGATTGTAGAAGAATACGAGATCAGGTTTATGGAACTGGTCAAGTATGTTTCGTATATGGACAATGACCAGCGACAGGCAGAGTGCTTCGTTTATGGATTGAACCCGAAGATAAGAGCTATGGTGCGGATGTGGAAACCGTCTTCAGTAGCGGAGGTGGTAGAAAGTGCGTGTTATGAGGAAGAACACGTGAAATTAACAGGGGGTACAAGGTCTGCATTTCCACATCGTCCTGGATTCGTAGGAAAGACCCCGAGGACATTTCCTAAGGGAGGAGGCTCAAGGCCACCACCTTATGGTAACAGAGTCGTGCCAAGGATAGTAGTTGCAGGGATTTCAATGGAAACTAGTGCAGCATCTCGTTCATCACCAATAGTGTAGACAAGTCCACGACCATCTCTAGGAACAACTAGTAGGGGCAGGGGTTCCAGGGGAAGGAACTCGTTTAGGAATCAGTCACATAACAGTGCACCGGCTCAATCTCGTATTGCCTGTTGGAGATGCGAAGGACCCCATTACGAACGGGACTGCCCAGAGTTACAATCAGGGTTTGTGCATCGAGAAGGAAAGGCACCAATGGGGAGGTCAAGTAGCAACCACCAGATTTACGCAGCGATTAATAACCGCCAGGCCGAAATCAATCCACCGTGGTGGAGTCATCAGGTACGCTAAATCATATTAATGTTAAGATTTTGTTTAATTCTGGTGCGATAGATAGTTTCATTTCACCATCTGCATTAGAAAAGAGTGGGCTGGCAGCCTATGAGCACGATGACTTTAAACAAGTCGAGATGGCTTCGGGGAAAAAAAACAAGTTGTAGGACCTAGTGTCGATAATTGTATACTAGACCTAGGAGTGTGCACTACCAGGTTGAAGGTATACATCACTGCTCTTGGGGCGTATGACCTAATCATTGGAATGGATTGGTTAGCAGCTCATCGAGCTTTGGTAGATTGTTTCGCAAAGAAGGTTCTTTGTATTGATGATGAAGGAAAACCAATAGAGATCCAAGGTGTACAGAGAAAAGTATCATTACGCTTTATATCAACTATGAAGTTCAAGTGATGCTTGAGACAAGGGTGTCGACTTTATATAGTGGAAGCAGTGAGTGAAAGGAAATGACCCTCATTAGGTCAGTATCCGGTATTGTCATAATTTCAAGATGTTTTTCCGAACGAGTTACCAGGGTTACCTCCTGAAAGGGAGCTTGATTTTACTATTGAGATAAAACCTGGTGCATAACCAATATCCAAGACTCTGTATCGAATGACAGCGCCGGAACTTTGTGAATTACAAATGCAGTTGAAGGAGTTACTAGACTTAGGGCTAGTAAGGCCCAGTGTCTCACCTTGGCGCGCACCGATAATTTTTTTAAAGAAGAAGGATGGATCCTTACGACTGTGTATAGACTACAGGGACTTGAACCGTGCTATAGTGAAAAATAGGTACCCAATGCCGCGAATAGATGACCTCTTCGATCAGATGAAAGGAGCAACGGTATTCTCAAAGATCGATTTGCGATCTGGATATCATCAATTAAGGATTAAGGAAGGTGATATCCCAAAAACTGCCTTTCGAACTCGGTTTGGACATTATGAGTTTGTTGTAGTACCTTTCGGATTGACCAATGCGCCAGTAGTATTCATGAGCCTCATGAACGGCATATTCCGGAAGTACTTAGACCATTTTGTACAAGTTTTTCTGGATGACATTCTCATCTATTCCAGGAATGAAAGAGAACACGAGGAACACTTGTGAATAGTGTTGTCTTTCCTTAGGGAGAACAAATTGTATGGGAAGCTGTCGAAGTGTTCCTTCTTCCAGACAAAGATCCATTATTTAGGTCATATCATTTCCGGCGAAGGAATCTCGGTGGACCCAGAAAAGGTAAAGGCCATTATGGAATGGCCAGTGCGAAAAATGCCCATGAGGTGAGAAGCTTCATGGGGCTAGCGGGTTATTACCAGATATTTGTGGAAGGATTCTCAAAAATAGCGAAACCCATCACCACATTGCAACGCAAGGGGGTCGGGTATGAATGGACAGAAGAATGTGATAGCGCATTCATTAAGCTTAAGAGGTTACTAACTAGTGCGCCAATTCTATGAGTGCCAGATATGGAAAAGGACTTCATGGTCTGCACGGATGCCTCGAAACAAGGATTGGGGGCCGTGCTAATGCAGGATGGAGGAGTGATAGCTTATGCGTCGAGAAAGTTGAAGAAGCACGAAGAGTTATATGCGACTCATGATTTAGAGTTGGCAGCTGTAATGCTAGCTCTGAAACTTTGGAGGCACTATCTTGTGGGGCGAAATTTTGAACTCAAAACGGACCATCAAAGCTTAAAACATCTCTTCACTCAAAGAGATCTGAATGTCAGGCAAAGACGATGGAGTGAGTCTATGAGTGAGTATGATTTTGGTATTTCCTATATAAAGGGAAAGGGAAATGTGGTCGCGGATGCCTTGAGTAGGAGACCACGTATCTTCTCCTTGGTAACCTTAAAGGTCAGTCTGAGGTAACATGTGTTGACACAACTACTAGGAGACAATTGGTATTTAAAGGTTACTTCAAACCTCCAGAGCGGGAGGCAATTAGACCCAAAGTATGAAGGATATAATCTGGAAATAGACGGATTGTTAAGATATCGAGGAAGGATGTATATCCCGGAGAATGGGGATATTAGAAGCATCATACTAAAGGAAGCCCATAGATCACTTTATTGTGCGCATCCAGGTGTGAAGAAGATGTACGCAGAGATGAAGAAACTCTTCTTTTGGGTAGGCATGAAGCGCGATGTAGTCCATTTCGTCGCCAGATGCCTAGAGTGTCAACAATTGAAGGTCGATCACCATGACCCGGCAGGACTCCTACAACCACATGACTTCCCTATGTCCAAGTGGGAAGGCATCTCAATGGATTTTGTTGTAGGGTTACCACTCACATCTCATAGACACAATGCCATTCTTGTGATAGTGGATAAGTTAACCAAGAGTGTTCATTTCATTCCGGTTAGAGACACTTACGATGTTACTGATGTGGCACGAGTGTTCATAAGCGAGGTTATCCATTTGCACGAGATACCAAAGAAGATTATTTCAGATAGGGACTCCATATTCACATCTAGGTTTTGCACAAGTTTACAGTCAGCATTGGGGACTCAGTTGAACTTAAGCACAACTTATCATCCTGAAACAGATGGGAAAACTGAGAGAGTAAATCAAGTTATGGAAGACATGCTTAGGATGTATGTGATGGATAATCAAACCCAGTGGAAGAAGTACCTACCTTTGTTAGAGTTTGCCTACAATAACAGTTATCATAGTTCCATCGGAATGCCACCATACAAAGCTTTGTATGGAAGGCCATGCAGAACACAATTGAGTTGGGATAGATTAGAAGACCGAGTAACAGTTGGGCCAGAATTGATTCAGGAAATGGAGGACCAGGTGATTCAGATCAGGCAGAGACTAAAGGAAGCATAGGATAGACAGAAAAGTTATGCGGACGCACACAGGACCGACCGAAATTATGAAGTAGGGGACCAGGTTTTCGTTCGTATCAGGCCTAATAAGAGTACCATATGGTTCGGGAATGGGACAAAGTTGTCACCTTGGTTTATAGGTCCATTTAGGGTCCAAGAGAAAATTGGACCCGTTGCCTATCGTCTCGTACTGCCACCCCACTTGCATAAAACTCATAATGTATTTCATGTATATGTTTTATGTCATTATGTTGTTGATGAATCACATAAACTAAATTGGAAAGAATTGGATGTATCGGACGTGGGAACCCTCACGGTAGAACCGTTACGCATATTGGACAGTAGAGTCCGACAGCTCAGAAACCGTCTGGTAGACCAAGTTAAGGTCCAGTGGGACAAATATAGTCCAGGATCTGCTACTTGGGAGGACGCCGAGACACTACGGCGAGACTATCCCTCACTATTTTGACCACCTCGAGAATATGTTTCTCGAGGGTGGGGTGTAGGTAACACCACCTTTTGACTTAGATGGCCAGGATTACCTGAGGCCTATACACTTTATTTCCTAGTCACAGTGAAACTATTAAGTGATACACTTAAACTTTAAACTTATGAACTTTTATGAATGATTAAATGTTATCAATAATGAGGCATGTAATGTGATCTGTTATGTGAATGTGAATTTTACGAATGTTTAAATGTTATTGATGATGATGTATATGATGCGACGTATTGAGAGAAAGTGAAATTGTTGAATGTTTAAATACTATTAGAATGATGTTGGATACAATGCAGTCTATTTTGGGCAAATGATAATCTCGTGAATGAGTGATGAGTTTGAATTATGGGATATTATGAAATCTAATTCTATGTGGAAAA
>ML776650.1:1626198-1684560 GCA_009831015.1 Picea engelmannii | reverse complement strand
ATTTCATATGCTATAAGAGACCCATGTAATTCATCCATTGTCATTTTGGTCAAGTCCCTAGTTTCTTCAATGGCAGAGACCTTAGCATCATACTTCAAGAGAAGTGATCTCAACACTTTTTGTACAACCAAGGATTCATCGAGTTCTTCACCTAATCCTCTGATAGCATTAACAATTTTATCAACTCTAAGAAAATAGGTTGCAATATCTTCCTTTTCATCCATCTTCAAATTTTCAAATTTTGCTCTATGTCGTTGAAGCTTGACCTGCTTAAATTTTGGATCACCTTCATAGATACTCTTGAGTTTGTCCCATAACTCTTTATTAGTGTTGCATCCCATCACTTTTCTAGCAATGGTTGGTGCCAATGCTCCTAGAATAACATGTCTAGCTTTTGAATTACAACTCATAAGCTTCTTCTCATTTGGATCAGTTGGAGCATTATTTGGGATTACATAGCCATTTACAACTGAGTACCAAATGTCTACTCCCAAAGTTGTTAGGTAAGTTTTCACTCTATCACTCCAGTATGCATAATTTCTTCCATCAAATCTTTGAATCCCATTTTAAATGTGTCATGGTCATCCATCTCTGCTCAGGATTTTCCTTCCAGTGGTTAAAAATATGAAGGCAACCTCCTCTGATACCAATTGTTGATACTAAGAGGGGGGTGAATCAGTATCAAGTACAATTTAAAAAAAAAATCAACTTAGACTTCAACCAGATTATATATTCAATTATATCAAATGAGCAATGAACAATAGTAGAAGAGTTACACCAATACACCATGCACAATATGTGAGAAATAACCAATAGTTATTGTTCAAGGGAAGTAATCACTTCCAAAGGTAGCTACAGCTTTCAAATATAAAGGGAGGAATAAACCTCCAAAAGGAAGATGCAATCCTCCAATATCAAGAGAGGGTTGACCTCTCCATCCTTGCCCCTTCCTTCCACCCAAGAATATATGAGAGATAATAAAATTTTACATTAAATCATCACCATCAACCAACCATCACATAGAACCTGATAATGCTTCCTGAGACTTCTTCAACTTCTGCAATTCTTCAATTCTTGGAATACTCTAATCCTGTAGATAATATTACTCAATGTATTCTCTGAAACTCCTCCAAGTTTCACTCCTTGAATCCTACCCAAAAAGAAGTTATAGAGAGAATGGTAGACCTTATACAATTATTGTTTATTCAGGAGATCAAACTTGTACAGAATGTCTCGCGCTCAATATAAAACGTCAGATTATGAAATTCACACACAAGAAACTACATCTCGTACTCTTTCCAATGAAATTTGTCTCACTGCATTTGGATTCTCTATGAAGAAGTTGTGACTATTTTACCCGGAACACATGTTTATGACTAGCTTCAGGACTAGTCAAAAACCCTATCTTCCACAAAGTGTATCTCCAAAATTATAGTGAATAAAGAGCTGAAATTTTTACCACAGGTACCTAGATATTTCTTTTCAATACCATATCAATTTCACCATCTGAATCGTTCTAGAAAAAAACATTTAGTGAAAATGGTAAGATGACCTGTAAATAACATACCTTAGAACACATCACCAAAAGACTTCATCCTCCCTTGAAATCTGACCTTCTTTACTTCAGATTTCCTCTGAAATTTGACTTGTGTGTGTAAAATGAATGTATAATGATATGTATTTATACCATTTATGTCACTTCCTTTTAATATTAGGGCCGACCTGACACTTTCTTGTTTTGTAATTCTTTTCTTTAATTATCTTCAGGGCCGACCTGTACTTTCTTTTTCAATTCACTTTGTCATCTTCAAAAAATCAATTATCCTCAACCATGAGGATCCACGTGACGTTCCACCTACCACCGGAAACAACATGATGTATACTATTCATCCATGGGTGTTTTGTATGCATGTGCATTGTCCTTCATGTCCAAATACCTTCATCAATCTTGCGGTCCAAAACCAATGACTATGGTTGACATCAATGACAACAACCAATATTCCAACAGTAATAGGTGTGTTAGGGGACTTTCACAAATGAAAGTTTGAAATCATGGTGATGAACTCTATCCCCCAATTTCAAACTTTGATCGCTATGAAATAAAACTTTCCATTCGGGCCAAAGTATAACAATAATAATTCAATCATAATCAAAATTGGGGAGACACATCAGTAATGGCATGATTAAATAAATGTCAAAACTCTATGACACTAAACCAATCACCAATTGTCTTACCTTAAATTTACTAAATGTGTCCTATAAAATTCTGGCCAAGGCCTCTGCCTTAAAACTGAAGCATATTTTACCAAAGATCTCTAGGCCTAGGCAAAGCGATTTTATCACGGGGCATTTCATTTTTTACTATGTAACTACAGTTTGGGAGGGTGGGAATGGGATAAGAGTTGGGGATTAGATGCTTTATTCTTTAAAACTACCTTTGAAAATGCCTATGACATAGATTAATGGCCTTCCATTCTCACAATTATGAAGGAAATAGGGTTTGGCCTATTCTTTGTTAATGTAGTGTAAACACTTTTTTTTTAAGCAACTACATGGCTCTCCATTAATCAAACTAACTCCAAAGATGCTAGTTTGTTATAGTAATTTGACAATGTTGCTCATTGGCACTTCCCATTTACATGATGGTGAAAAAATCTCTAGGCTACCTTCTTAAAAAAATGGTTTTTGGCCTTATTAAAGGAATCCATCTCCCCGGCCCTAAAGGTGATTGAATTGTGAATGGACACTTTTGCTAATGTCTCTTTTTTAACTATTTTGGAAGAGAAAAAATCCCTAGACAATAGTAAGGATAATTTACAATTTCTCTTAGATGATTAAGACTCTAAGTATAAACGGGCCAAGACTTGATGCTTTTGTCTTAGTCAAACAAAGGATCCTAAGTCGCTAACACATTAAGAATGGGCCTAGATCCAACTAGGCCAAGTCTTAATAACCAAGGATCCTTTTTGTGTTCCATGCCTCTCCCAAGGAGTTTTATGAAATAATGTTTTTTTCACAGAAGCTAGTGGATTTTTATTCATTAAAAAGGCGTGGGCAAAACCACTTAGTAGAAAAAGAGAGCTAGATAACATAACAAAATTCCATCTTTGTCATATCTTCTACCAACCAAAATTTTATCCTGCTATCATGTCTTAGCCAATGACTAATACTACTAGTATGTTGAGCTATATATATTCAATAATAAATATCGTTAATACAAACTATAAAGCAAAAACTACTCAAGTATTTCCAGCGAGATCCTGCCCACTAACATTTCATGGCTTGTCCATGTCCTTAGAAGGCTTCACTGGGAATTTAAATCCAGAATATGCACCATATTTGAATTTTCCATTCCACTTTTACTCTCACTAGGGAGAGAATTCCCATGATATGCATCCCTCTAAGCGAGCTAGAGTCGAAGTGATTCAAATTGGCTTCTCAAATAGTCAACTTCATCCCGAAGTTGACATATCAAAACTCTATGTTGTACCAGGGTGTCCAAGGTAGACGAAATAGTCAAGTTGAGTGAACTAACCTGAATGACGAGACATTGTCTTTCATTAAATTCATTTGCCACCATTCCCTCATCATGATTCCCATCAGCATCTCGAGAATCCATAGTGCTCCAATTATCCGGAATATCCAGCAATTGAGCATGCAAGGAATTGAGGAATGAAAATGCAGGCCCCACTTTTACAAGAGCAGATAAATCCACAAAAATCCCACTAACTTCTAACAATAATGCACCAGATTCAGTTACAATAATAAGGAAGTTAAGAACACAAAATGCAAGAAAGACCTCCAATATCATGAAACTCACAATAGAATCAATCGAGAGTCCTTTATCAAGCATGATCGATCTAGACATAGATCTCACCAAGTAGACCACCAATATATCCTCCAAGAGGCCAAGAAACAAGATGCTCGACGAGGCTTCTTCCTCTCCATTAATAATAATAAATCATTTCTTGGAAGGGTAGTACCAGTACCATGTACCTACAAATATGTGGCCAGATAGTGTCCCATGGGGTGGCCATGCGAATTTGAAGAATTGCCAACAACACCTCCCAAATTTGTCATTCTATGTTGTATTATCCCTTCTGCACCATGATCAACCATAATGACTATGCTCCTTGCCTAATTTGAAAATAGGGGGCTAACTTGTTATGCTATGCAAGCACCCTCTACTCCATTAAAATAAACTTTTCAGGACCTTGCTCAATGTCTTAACTATGCAAGAGGTTTTATGTGTCAAGTTCATGCTTCTTTAAAATGTTTATGTGTGAGGTCTTTAAAAAGTTAAATATGTGTTTTAAACAAATACACAATAAACATAACTTGCAACAAATAAACCAGCAAACTCACAACAATAACAAGATGATAAAGGAGTTCACCCCCAATTGGGCTACATCTCCTTGAGCATCCATCAATGGACTAGGCTCTCTGGGATTAGTTTGTCAAAGATTATTTTACAAGCTTCTGCTCAACTCCAATGGATTTACTGACTGTATCATTGGGTTCAGAATACATAAAAACCCCAAAAATAACCAATAGAACTCTGAAAACGGATCTTGGCTCATTCGGGCATGACCTCTTCTACATGTGGCCTTGAGCTTCCCTGAGCTTCCTTGTGGAAACAAACACATGTAAAAGTCCTCAAATGGATATGAAACCTATCCCAATGTGTTCAGAGCATAACAATTAGTCAAAAATGACTATTCAGTCATAGAAAACAGACTTGGGCTCATCTGAGCATGGCCTCCATTAATGGGGGCTTCAAGCTCCCTGGAGCTCTCTGAAACTTCAATGGTGAAAAACCTACAAAAAAAATTCTTCAAATGCCTTTGAAAACAGTGCCAATGGATTCAGAACGTCCAAAAACCCCTAGCTGGGCTTTTTTGGCACCTCATTTGACCAAAAAATGAAGAAGTTAGGCCTCCTGCCATTTTCCTCCCTCAAGTTTGTTGTCTCTGGTTTGCCAAAACGCACCTCTGTGTGTCCATTCTAGCCTCTGCACTCATTTCCGTGCTAAAACCTAGCATCGGGCACATAACCGAAAAACCGCGCACAACTATAGAACGGTTATGGAACTAAGCCCCAAAACCGCATGGGCCATATGACCACGTCTCCCGCGCACAAAAGGGCTCATTTTCCACGGACGTATGCAAGCGTGACAAGTGGCGGATGGTTACAAAGGTGGTTGCATGACCATTGGGCGTGCGCATTCGTTGTTTGAGGTGGGGTCACATGGGAGAACACACCACAACCAGGGGTTGGGGCTAGGGCTAAGCCCTAGCCCAGACGCGCCCCAACATACCACATGATCAAACTTAAATAATTTTAAAACCATTTGTTTAACAAGGGCCACCATGTGGACTAGTGGTAGCCCACACATTACCAAAGCGTTGAACCTTGGGGGAGGTCTGGGGTTTGATCCCCACAGACTCCATAAACTTTTAAACAAACAATACCAAACCATTTGACAAAAAGATGCCACGTGTCCACCAATGATTCGCCCAAACTACCAACTCAGCATTGACACGTCACTAATTTCCACATTAGCGATCGTACCTCTGCCACGTGTGAGTCGTACACCTGCCAATAAATGATTTTCACGTCATCATGTACGGACTGTATAGTCGACATCTTTTTTTTGCCTGTTTGGCAAATCGAACAGATCGTGATATCTCACTCATCCGATGTTCATTTGACCCCGTTCGAAGTGTGTTGGGTTCGTAACGACGAGGGCTACGCACCTGTTTGTTTTGAGGCGATTCCGAACACTTTCATTTTTGGGCTAAATTTTGACCCCTGGTCCAGATTCTGATCATTGCCTGATTTGTATCCATCGAATTGGGAACCAAGATATACCAGGAGTGTACAATCCTCAGGATGTGATACTTCCATCCCCGAGCCAAAATGATTATCCCATGATGCTTATTCATAGCTTTGTTGCTCTTTAAATGAATGACATGACGAAGCCTTGCAATATGCATGTTGCCTCCATGCGGAAGGAAGAGGCATTCCACGTGTTTGAGGGGGACCCTACCTAATTTCCAAGCCATAGCTACAAGGGGGGGTAACAACACTCTCTACTCCATCCACCCCCATAAGACCATGGGCTAATCCTATGGCTTTGTTCGTCATTGCATTTTCTTCTGAATTATGTTGGTGGTAGACACAAAATAATTGGATCTTGAGATTAAGTAAGGAGATCCTAATATGCTCCACCAATTTTTTTAAACCAATGTCTTTCATAGAAGAAACTAATACAAAATATCTAATTGTATTTTTGGGAGCCCCTACTATGTCCAAATGGGAAATTTTCCTTTGCTTTGCCAATTGTACCCCTTGGTATAATGCATATGCTTCGACCTTGTTATTATAGGTTATACCAATATTCCAATAACAATCCAATTCTTGATTTCCTATAGGGTCATAAAGTACCCTCATGCACCTACCTCCCATGGATTTTCTTTTGATGCCCCATCGAAACACAAGGTATAACTAGATTGGGTAGAAAGCCAAGACTGAAAATCCAAAGAAGGAGAATGAAGTTGCCAGCATGAGCTTTAATAGGCTTTAACTCGAACCATGCAAGATATATTGATACGAGACATCCAGGATTCATCTTTTGATTCCAAATCTTGTTTCTCATCTAATCTAATTCTTTTGGAGTTGAATTATTATGCCATTAGTCCCAAGGAATGTGTTGCCACAGAGCTTGGAATTGAACGCTTATTTTTTTAAATAACTTTGTTTATGGCAAGCCAAAGTTGTCAACATACATATTTAGGAGAGGCCTTCCACACTCTTTGAAACACAAAATTTCCATGAAAGGATACCCGATAGAAGCTTCCCCATTTTCCCAACAAAGTTTTGTAATTGGAAGGCCATACTATCTTTTGTAACAACTCTTTATATACCAATTTCCAAACCTATTTGGAGAAGTCGCATTCCAAGAATAAATGTTGATATATCTCCAAGTTTTTTTAAAATAGAGCACAATGAAAGGGCCCCTGGAACCATGTTTTAGTCAAATTCCCCCATGTAAGAAGCTTACCTAGAGATAGAATCCAACAAAAGATATTTACTTTTGGAAGCCCATCATTTTTCAAGATATTCCTCCACATAGTAGATCTTGTTGGGAGAGTGGTTTGCAACAACGGAGCCTCGTATCCTTCTTTAACTGAGTAACCAACTACTCCCCAACTTATATTATCTTGAACCTGCAAATGAACTAGGGCGTCCCCTTTAAGAGAAAGAAGAAGAATTTGGGCTTGATGGCCAATATGGGGGGGAAGATGTCCAAGATTCCATCCCTACCAAACACCATTAGAATTCAAAAAAGAGATATTAAATAATGTAAACTTATGTTGAGATAACAACTGTTATTTAAGACCCAGATGAGGTGACATTTGGCGAAAGGAGGGAGACAGGTGGAAGACATCACTGGCGGGGGGATTTAATGCCCCAAGATGCCATCCCTGACGCTATTAATTTCCCATGGTGTTCACCATAAGGGAGATTAATTCAGTGTGCCTAGAGGAGCTCATGGATGAGCATTCCAGCTAGGCCACTGGTACTAGGAGACTGAACCAGTCCCATCGACCTTCAACGACTTCCATGGTTCCCAACGACGTTATAATCGACCCTCCTAGCCAAGGCGTGCACTTCCACTCGTCATTTGCAAGCTTCCTCCTCTACGCAGTGTTGCTCGACCCTCCTGGCCTCTTTTCTTGCCTCCTGCGCATCCTCTGTATATTTCTCGACCACAGTCGCTCTCCCTCCTTGGTTCTCATCATGCCTCGGGATCGTGGCAAGCCCAGGCGTTCCTCCAAGAACAAGAACGCTTACACCCGAGACAATCAGCTCACTGCCTCTCAGTGAGCCTTGATTGCTCATTTCAGTCGCTCCCACAAACCTTCAAGCGACACATAGTCCACTCTGCGCATGCCCAAAGAAGAGAACTCGCCTCCCTTGCCCCAAACTCAAGCTCAGTATCCCCTTCGTATCCCCAAGATGGAGACCCCATCCCCCACTGAGCATTATCCTTCGCCTCAAACCCAAGCTCAGACTCCCCTTCGCATTCCTGAATTGGAAACCCCGTCCCTCACTGGGCACTCTCCTTCGCCACCCTAGCCCTCACAGGACACCCACAAGACAGCCAAAGAAGTGGCTCCACCCTTAATTCAGCATCCTGGCTCGAAGTTGAGCGACGCTAGGCCAACCTCTACTCCTCCACCAGGCCTGAGCCTAGTGACAATGGAAGACCCAAGGCCCTCCACCTCCCAAGACTTTCAGCCTCATTCGTGGGAAGGAGGCTGGATAGTGGAGGAGGAAATCCCCCCCAGTTGGCAACTGACAGGTGATGAGGAGAGCCCAATTATCTATCATCTGGCAGCGGAACACTTGGAGCTTCTCTTTGACATTCAGCAGCGCCAAGAAGAGAAAGCGCATGGACAACGAACAATCCACCAACGATTGGATCTCTTGTTCGAGGCCTTCTCAGACGCCCCACAGAAAGCACAATGCCCCACCTGCAAGCAAAAGTTTGTTCCAATCTACACCACCCAGGGACACCCAGGTTCCCTAAAGGCTTGATGCGGCCCTCCACTGACTCTGGTTCTTGTCAATTTTCAATTTTCAGAATGAATAGTGATTATTTGTTTACTCCTTTTTATAGTTGTATTAACATCTTAGTAATGGCGGCTCTAAATGTAGTCTGCCTTAGGCTAGCTAACGGGATTAAAGTCCCAGTTGAAACTCTCATATTTTGTTCAATTTTTGTAAATTTTGTAAAACAGAACCTCTGCCATTTTAGGCATAACTCCGCTTGGAGCCACCTGTTCTGGTTTCCTTCTGTGGCGGAACAGGTGGCTGCCAAACGATGCATAGGTGTACACTCATGATGATATAATACAAGGATCTATTTTTTATTTACAAAAAAAAACAATCGATATTTAAGGGCATCAAAAAAGGAATCTTGACCAAGAGGGCAAGATCCAAGAACCCCATCATTCCAAATGTTAATGAGATTCCCATTTCTTGGGACCCAATAGAGAGAAGTCTACAAAAGAGGGAGGGAATCCCAAAGAAACCTCCAAATGGGAGAACCATCCTGCCTATTGGGGGGAACATCAAGACATCTTCGTCTTTCTCCTTCAAAGTATTTCTTCAACAAGGAATTTTTCCACCATTCATTTTTCCCCGTCACCATTCTCCATAATAATTTTGAGCCAAGAGCAATATTCACCAATTCAGGATCTCTAACTCCAAGACCCCCATGATCCTCAGGGACCTTACCAAATTCCAATTTTCCAAATGAAATCTTTTAGAATTTGATTTGCCACCTTGCCATAGAAATTTCTTTATGGCTTGGGCTAGAGCTTTTTTAATTCCCATGGGAGCCAATAGAGATGAAAATTGATATATAGGCAATGATGACAATACTGATTTGATAAGCACTAGTCGACTTGCTAGATTCAACCAGTAAGCTCCCCGAATTTCAAGTTTCTCTTTAATTTTTTGCAAAATAATATACTAGGATTCACCTGGAAGGGATTTCAAACATATCGACATTCCCAAATATTTAAAAGTTTTCCAATCATCGGAGAATGGGAATTTAAGTAAATGGGCAATACCTAAAAGAGTATGAACATTTATATTTCAATCGTATATTTGGCTCTTGTTCTTATTGATTAGGCCACCAAAAATCTGAGTGAACTGATCCAACACCAACTTAAATATCCTACCAATGATTATGGAGGCACCTCCCATAACCAAGGTATCATCGGAAAATTGTGAGCGGTCGATTCTTTTAACACCTCTAACAATGTGCAACCCAAGAATTTCTCATGAATGTCGCTCCCATTCTAACCTTTGATTGAGAGCTTCAGGCATAAGAACATAGAGAATGGGGCAGAGAGGGAAACCATGCCTTAGCCCCCAAGTAGCTTTGAAGAATGGAGCATGTCTACCATTAACCAAGGGAGAAATCCAAGGATTATTAATACAAGCACAGATCCATTAAATGAAAGCCTGATTGAAGTCAAATTGCTTCAGAACTGCCTTGAGAAAAATTTGCTTTACTCTATCAAAAGCATTCACCATATCAATTTTAATAACCATACATTTTTCCCCTCGAATATAGCTAGAGTGTATGGTCTCTTGGACCAAAATGATATTGTCCCATATTTGTCTATTTGCCACAAAACCCCCTTGATTGAGAAGGATCAAAGAATTTAGAAAAGGTTTAAGCATGTTTACTATGATCTTTTCCATGATTTTGTATGAGACTACAAAACGATATATGGCAGAATCGATCAAATGAAGAGGCACTTTTTTCTTTTGGAAGTAAGGCCAATAAATAGGAGTTTGTGGCTCCCCGGGACGATTTATGCACATATTGGATCATCCTAATGAAGTCAAACTTGATAATGGACCAGTGTTAGGATATTTAGACACTTAGGAGTTAGTTAATATCTACTTGGTCTAATGTGTCGTTAGGTAAAAGTGTGTTTCTCAGTGTGTTTCTTTAGTATGCATTTGTAGTTAGGAAATCTGACGGTCACGATATGTTCTCGACATAGAGTAATCTGACAGTTCATATTCTCCTCGATCTTAACAACCATTGATCTGTGGTTTAACACCTGATTGGTCCATGATCTCTATTTAAAGAGCATTGAGGGTCATTTGCCGATGATCGATTGTGAGAAACTCTCTTGTAAAATCTCTTTGTAATCTTTTTCTTTTGCATTAATAAATTGCTCCAAGTGGTCGCGTTGGTTGGGGCCATGGATGTTTCTCCGTAGGGGTTTTACCACGTCAAAACATCGGTGTGTTGATATTCAATCCGGTTGTGTGAGTGGTTACTGAAGGTGTTCGTCCTCTGTTGGAATACATCTGTTTTCGAACATGGTATCAGCGCCTGTTTGAAGTTCCGCTCCTGTTGTAGATCGAGATCGTGAAGACGAATTATCTCATATTTTTTTGTTTTTCCATTTACGTACATTTTTGGGCTGAGAGGACTATTCCATTGCGTCTGTAGCACTCGTTTCATTCAGGAACATTTTTCATTTCACTCGAAAAGGTTTTTGTTTGCCCAAGATAGGACCATTTCAACTAAATCTGGAGGTATAAAGCATGAATACGCCATTTAAAAAAAATTTGTAGAGTATTATTTCGATTTTATATTGTTTGTTTCCGAGTTCCTACTCTTTTAGATCTATGTATCCTCTTTGTCCCGCATCCTATGTGATCTTGGAAAATTAGAAACAAATAGAAAAATGTGCATTTTCCGGGTAAGCTAACCGAGATCTAACCCTTGTTGTCATCAAGAAGCAAAAAAAAATTCTTAAGTGAAAAGAGTTTTTTTTAGCATGCACAACAACAACAACAATCATCTTGTTAAACAATACAATATGTTTTTTTATCCCATTTGGTTAAAAGTTTCCTTATTGAGTAAGAGGTCTTGAGTTCAAGTCTCTTTTTTTGTTGTTTTTTTTTTAAAGTTCATGCTCCATTGTAAATTGTATTCCACTTCAAGTATAAAAATGAATCACTATAAGTAGCTTTGATATTTTAGAGTTGTTTATTTTGCATGAAGCTTTTGTTTTATAAAGTAACTTCATTGTAAAAGTGAACCCCATTTCTTTTTATAAAAATGGGTCACTTCATAAAGCAACTTACCCCATCACGTGGTCCTTTGGTTACCGTTTATGCATTTTTTTAAAAGGGCATAACTTTCACATCCGAAGTTTGTTTTCAGTGTCATTTTTTTAAAACCGCCTATTTTTCGAGATCTTTCCATCTAGATCATTAGTTTCAGTTTTTAAATCCATATTATCTACATATTTAATATGGATTCTTCAAGTAATCTTTTGCTTACCAACACCAACTATTTCCAATGGAATTCCCATATGGAGGATTTATTAAGAAGTAAGGCTTGTATCGGATTACCTTGGGAAAGGAAGCAAAACCTACTGATGTTGATAAGAAAGTCAAATGGGCTAATAGGAATACAAAGCACGTGGACTAATCAGAATGTTTATCTCTCCTTATTTAAGGTTCCACCTTCAACAAATTGATAAACCCGATGAAGTTTGGGAAAATATTGAATCTGTGTTTGGTAAACACAATATTATTCGAGAACAACATTTAGAAAAACAAGTACTGAATTTAAGTCCAAGTGATTTTCTAGCAATGAAGATTATCTATCTAAGTTTAAAACACTCAGAATTTTATGCGAAGAATGTAAGATAAAGATGGATGAAGAGCGTTGCATCTATCTTATTCTTTCTAAGATAGATAGTGCATATTTTGTGTTTGTATCTACCTTTTATGCCACGAAAGAGGCTCTCGTGACAGCGTATCAAAAACCCACTCTTGAGTCATTTTGTGATGCTTTGATTAGAGAGCAAGATAAGCTTGTACAACTTGGAGTGATCAACACTGCAGGTACCTCCAACAAAACCTTAGTCATCCATCAGAAAGATAAACCCAAGAATCCCATGAAGCAACATCCTCACCACAAAAACATGCAACATAAGGGTCCCAAACCCACTCACATAGCTTCCGCTACTAATGGTGACAAAGGAGAAAAATATAAAAATAATAAGACTAACAGACATTGCAACTTTTGTGATAAAGATGGTCATGATGAGTCCATATGTTTCAAGAAGATGACAGATTTAGAAGTAGCGATGAAGAAGCACAACGTCGTTATTGATTCTACGTCTTCTTCTTCTCATGGACATGCACTTTATGCTTATGGTTTCTCCTTCAATAAAACTTCTACTTCTTCTTCTGATTAGTGGCTTATTGATTACAGAGCATCTTATCATACGGCTCAGGATAAAGACATATTTTCTGCTCTAAATGAATGTAACACCAAAAACATATTTGTTGGTGATGATAGATCTCTTAGTGTTGAAGGATCTGGAACAGTTCAAGTAGAAAATGGTCATTTCAATGATTTACTATGTGTTCCAAGTCTTTCTTGTAACCTTCTATCAGTATATCAAATCACTCATTCAGGTGAATGTAAAACCGTACAGTTTTCACCTCACCAAGTTGTAATAAAGGATCTAAAATATCCTAAGCATGTTCTTGAAACTAGAATTGTTGATGAAATTTTTTAATTTTTTTTTAAATTCGTATCTACATTTTTATTGTGGAGGTAAAGGATTTTCACCGAAATCGATTGTTTTTTTTTTTAAGTAAAAAGAGAAGAACTTGTTTATATTATCATTACCGAGTTACAGAGTCTGTTTACGATGCTAGTTGTCCCGCCTAAGCAAGAAACCGAGACAGTTGGGCATTCTATGCCATTTGTTTCCAAGCAAACAAAACTGTGAAAGTGCAGTCCTGCCCGAAGGAAACCAGGACGCCTAGTCATTAAGTTCAGTCTGTGTACTAAAAACCTAGTTGCAACATAACTAAGATCTAACTGGGCGAAAACCTTGTTCGGAAACAAAAAAAGATTGCTAACTAAGAACATCACTGAACCTTTTATCCAGCCGGCTCGTCCTCGTCCCCGTGCCTTCGCCATCCTGCAGGAAACGCATAAGCTTGCGCGCACGTAGGGCATTTCCTTTTCGGGAGAGTCCTGGAGTGAGAAACAAACAACATGTTGAGTCGATGGTCGATTCGAGCGATGCAAAAGACCTCATCGTCCAACATGCTCTGCATGTCAAAGATTAGAGCTAGGTACTTCGGATTGGTGAAAGGATGATGGTCCTGCCAATTGCCCTCAGCAGAGGCTAAGGGAATTGGCCCCGTTGCTCCTTCGCTTGCATGTGCTTCGTTGTCTTGATGTGATTTTCGGTTGAGTAGCTGAGTCACCTCCTCCATGGGTGCACCAGTGGGTGAGTCGTTTCTTCCTTTTGCGCAGGACGGGGTCTCTTCTTCAACATAACAGGTGGTGAATTCCTTCGCCGGGCGAGTTGCACTGGAGCCAAGTGGTTTTCCTGAAGGCAAAATCTTGTCATCAGTGCCAAAATCAGTGGGAGGATTCCAATTATCCGGGACTGTGAAAAGAGGGAGCTCTGGATAGCTTTGCATGGCCTCGTCTAGGGTGATCTCTTCCACATATGCCATTGGAGGCGTTCGAGATTTCCCGGACTTCCTGTGTCTTCGCGAGGACGCCATGGCCAATGCCTGCTCGAATTTCTTCTGCCTCTGCCTACGAGATTCGGCTGTGTACCAAGATGCGCCCCTACGTGGCTTTCCTCGTGCTCTAGGCATAGTGAAGAACCTGGAGATGTCTGAGGTTCCCTGCAGTTGGATGGCTCTGCTCCAAAACTCCAGTGGGTCTGCGAAATTCGGCTCTACAAAATTCAGCTTTGCATTCGACTATGTAGTATGTGAATGCCACTTAATGTTGTCGAGGCGGGTGATAAGGAGGAGGACGACGGCAACTTCCATGGCCATTAAGGCTGGCTTCCGAGTGCTCTGGTGCACTGTACTGGTCACTTGCGCGAAGGGCCTCATCTCCTGGATAATGTTGCACGGTTTCATTCCCATTTAATTGCTGAGGGGATGGTTGTCGGTGGTTGTATTAATGGTGCATCCCGACGTTATCCCGTGTGGCTCAGCTCTGCGATGTGGTACCCCATCCGGGGGGAATTGTTGATGATATTACCAGGTTGTACAAGTTTGACAACTTTGGTTCATCATCTTTTTCATCAATTTTTGTTGCTCATAGCAATGACTTGAGCAAACTTTGGCATGAGCAGTTTGGTCATCTAAACTATCGCTCATTGCAGCAACTATGTAATCAATAGATGGTGACTGGTCTTCCTCCTGTTTCATGTAGAGATGGTGTTTGTATCGTTTGTGTTCTCGGCAAAAATCATCGGGACAATTTTGACAAATGTGCCTCTTGGCACATCTCAGGCCCTTTGCAGCTTGTTCATAGTGATTTGTGCGGTCCACTTTCTTCTCCTTCTTTTTCTGGGTGCAAGTATTTCTCAACTTTCATTGATGACTTTTCCAAACATATTTGGGTTTACTTCTTTAAACTTAAGAGCAAAGTTTTTGGCCTACAAGGCCCTTGTAGAAAAACACTCTAGACATCAAATTCAAAGGTTAAGAACAGATAATGGAGGCGAATATTTGAACAATAATTTTACAAGTTACTGCACTACACATGGCATTCAAATGAAACACATTGTTCCATATACGCCACAACAAAATGGTGTTGCTGAGAGAAAGAACCGCACATTAAAAGAAATGGTTAATTGTATGATCCAATCTAAGGGATTAAGTCTAAAATATTGGGCGGAAGCCATCAACTGTGAAAATTACATAGTAAATCGCACTCCCACAAAGGATATTAAAAATATAACACCGGAAGAAGCTTGGATTAAAATTAAACCATATATAAGTCACTTTCATGTATTTGGCAGTATAGCATGGGCTCACATACCTGATGAGAAAAGGAAAGCATTGCAGCCTAAAAGTGAGAAGTGTATATTTGTTGGTTATTCTGAAGATGTCAAAGGTTATAGACTTCTTCAACCACATTGTAATGAAATTATTATTATAAGAGATGTTAAATTTGATGAAAATCCCTTGGCCTGCGAGCCTAATTCGACGTTTGTGCCTTCTTTGGCCTACGAGCCTAATTCAATGTTTGTGCCTTCTTTGGCATGCGAGCCCAATTCAGCGTTTGTTCCTTCTTCAGCCTACCAGCCATCTTCGACATTTGTGCCTTCTTTTGTTCTAGTTTCTTCTTCAAATGATAACGGTGAGGATGAAAATCCACCTACGCCTACTCACCTTCCTCTAGATGAGTCCTTTGAACCTGAACCAGCACCATCTCCAACTCCAATGCTTCCTAGATGGGTCTATTCAACATGAGAAGTAGTTGGCGACCTTGTCGGTGATCCTTCATATCAACATCGGACATGTTCACAGTTTCAGTGAGCCTCTTCTCTTTTGACTCAAGTTTCAGAGACTCGTTATCCAGAGACATTTGCAGAAGCTTTAGGTCATCTATATTGGGATACAACAATGAATGAACAGTATTGTTCTTTAAGGGCAAACGATACTTGGGATCTTGTACCTCTTCCAAAAGGAAGAAAACTTGTCAGATGTAAATGGGTCTACAAAACTAAGTATGCATCAGATGGAAATGTTGAAAGACACAAGGCTCGGTTAGTTTCCAAAGGATTTTCCTAAGTTGAAGGAATTGACTATAATGAAATCTTTGCCCTTGTAGCCAAAATGAATTCCATCCGCCTTGTTCTTTCCTTTGTTGCCTCACATAAATGGGAGGTCCATCAGATGGATGTTAAATCCGCCTTCTTGAATGGAGACTTGCAAGAATAAATCTACATGGAACAACCTCCTGGCTATGTCCAGAATGACTCTAGCCTTGTTTGTCGCCTTAATAAATCTCTATATGGTCTTAAGCAAGCTCCTTGAGCTTGGTATGCCATAATGGACAACTTTCTTATTGCCACTAGATTTTCTAGATGTCATTTTAATCTTAATGTCTATACCAAGAAAGTAGGAAGTCATCTCATAATCCTTGTCCTTTATGTTGATGACCTTATCCTTACTAGTAGTGACTCAAAACTTTAAAACCATGTGAAAACCAGCCTTAAGAAGAAATTTGAACTGACAGACTTGAGATTTTTGCACTATTTCCTTGGCCTCCAAGTTTTGAAAACCAATGAAGGAATTTGTATTTACCAATCTAAGTATGCTTGTGACCTTCTTCATCGCTTTCACATGGACGATTATAAACCAGCCCCTTCTCCCTTCCATTCTAGAGTTAAGCTTGTTGCCACCTGTACTTCTCCCGAAATTGATGCCACCTTGTACCGTCAATTAGTTGGTAGCCTCTTATACTCGACTCGTACCCATCCTGATCTTTCCTTTGTTGTTGGTCTTGTTTCCCAGTATATGCAAACACGCCATGAAAGCCATTGGAAAACAACTAAAAGGATACTTTGTTATGTTTGTGGTACATTTCAGTTCAGGATACATCACAGTTCAGGGGGGCTCCTTTATTGGTTGGTTTCACTGATTCAGATTGGGTCGGCAAACCTGATGATCGGAATTCTAGTCCAGGTTATGTTTTCAGCCTTGGTTCAGGACTTGTCACTTGGGCCTGTAAGAAACAACAGGCTATTGCACTTTCTTCAACAGAAGCAGAGTACTAAGCAGTGGTAAATGCAAGTCAGAAAGTCTTAGTCTTCAACAGATTCTTTTAGAGTTTGGATTCCAGTAGCAACATCTGACCAAACTTTGGTGCGATAATCAGAGCGCCATCAAGCTCGTCAAAGACCCATTTCAACATCAGCACAGCAAACACATCGAGCTACACATGCACTTCATCAAAAAGCTCATTCATGATCAAGTTATTGAAGTGCTCTTTTTCCCTATAGAAGATCAAGTTGTAGACATTTTCACAAAGTCTCTTACATAAGCAAAGTTTTCCAAACTTCAATCTATGTTAGTAGTTAAGGAAGTTTTCATCAAGGGGGGATAGGCTCTAATGCCTCCTTCCTTCTCATATTGTGTCACTATTGTAAATCCTTCAATCATATCCCAAGTTGTTCTTAAGGGGGGATGTTAGGATATTTAGATGCTTAGGAGTTAGTTAAGATCTACTTTGTCTAATGTGTCATTAGGTAAAAGTGTGTTTCTTAGTGTGTTTCTTTAGCATGCATTAGTATGCATTTGTAGTTAGGAAATTCGACAGTCACGATATGTTTTCGGCATAGAGTGATCGGACGATTTGTATTCTCATCGATCTTAACGGCCATTGATCTGTGGCTTAACACCTGATTGGTCCATGATCTCTATTTAAAGAGCACGGATGGTCATTTGTCGATGAACGATTGTGAGAAGCTCTCTTGTAAAATCTCTCTGTGATCTTTTTCTTTTGCTTAATAAACTGCTCCAAGTGGTCATGTTGGTTGGGGCCATGGATGTTTCCTCATAGAGGTTTTACCACGTCAAAACATCGGTGTGTTGATCTTTGATCTGGTTGTATTAGTGGTTACTGAAGGTGTTTGTCCTCTATTGGAATACATGTGTTGTCAAACAACCAACACCTTTTATAGAAATGTATAGTAAAACCATCCTCCTCGGGAAACTTCTTAGGATTAAATTGATATAGTTGTAAGAATCTTCGCTTCTGAAACCAGCTTGTTCAATTCTAGATTGTACTCCTCTTTTATTTTCGAAGGTATGTGAGATAAAAATTGCTCACATAGCTCTTCATCCATCTCGCCTTCTTCTGAGTATAACTTACTATAGTGAGAAGTAGCCAACTTTTTAATCTCCTCAAAGGAGGATACCACTTCGCCAGATTGTATCTTAATGTCCTCCACCCTATTTCATCATTGCCTAGCTTTGGCTTGTTCATGAAAAAAGGAAGTATTTTTATCCCCATCTTGCAGCCTCAAACATCTAGACTTCAATCTCCACGTGGAATCTTCGTCTTTCAAATACTTTATACAACTTTGATAGGAAACGTGTTCTTGCTTTAAGAGTTCTAGTAGCACAACCTGACTCTCGATCATGTTTTGTATTTCTTCTAGTCTCCTCTGATGCTCTAATACTTCTATACTCGGAGTGTTGACTAAATATTTAACCCAAATTTTTATTGAAGCTTTAGATAATTTGAGTTTATGTTCCTAAATATGAGAAAGGGAACCAAAAATCCACTGACTTCATGTATGAGAATTAAGGGGGAAGAAATCTGACTTCTCCATCCAAAGGGGATTAAATCTAAATGGGATAGGCCCCAAGTTTTCTTATTTTACAAAACCTGGAGAAATAGGACAATGTTTTGAGCTATCCCAAGGAATTATTGAAGAAGAGAATGAATAGGGAAGGAATAAAAAGGAGTTGCTCATGAGAAAACGATCCAACCTCGCTGCAATGTGCCCTAGCCCAGCTAGCCTATTATTCCAATTAAATTGTCCCTTGATTGGAGGGACGTCCATCAAGTCCATAACATGCATCAAATCCTCTATCTTTTACCTTGAGGGGTCCTCGACTCTTAAATCCCCTATTTTTTTCTTTCAAATGTATTTTAGTGTTGAAATCTCGAACTATAATACAATTTTGAGTGAACCCAGATTCCCCCAGACCCAAAAGGGAGTCCCAACATCCTACTTTTTCCCAATAGTTATTTGGCATATACACATTAAAAATATGATAGACCTTACCTGGAGAGAGGTGAACCGGATTGACCATAATCCAATGAGATGCTTTGAAACTTTCTTCCAGTTGAAACATGTCAGGGTTTCGAAGAGTGCAGATTCCCCCCTATGCCCCTCTCACACTTATTGCTACTCCATTACTTTTCTTACATATTTTTTGTAGTTCTTAAAGAGCTTCATGATCCCCCAATTTTGTCTCCCGGACCAGAAGTATTTGAGGTTTTTCTATTATAACCAACTTTCCTATTACTTCTTTCTTATCCTTGCTACCTAATCCTCTGCAATTCTAGGAGACTAATTTCATTATTTACCTGAATATTTAGATGCCCCACCTTTAGAGGGCCAAGACAAAAATTGGGACGAATCTCTTGCATATTGAACATGTGATTTCCCTTGTTTCCCATCCTTTTTAAATATCCCTTCCAATGTGGTTTGGATACCTAACTTCTTATCCTGATCTGCTTCATTTTCTCTTCTATTATGATTGGATGTCCTCCCCACTTTCTTAGTTGTTGTGCTTTGAGTGACCTCTATTTCAGATTCATCCTCTAATTCGTCGTGGTTTCCTTCCTCTAAAATTTATGGAATCCTGAAATATGGAGAGATAGGAATTTACTTGGAGTTGGGTCTCCATTTTTGGGGATGGTAGCATCTTGAGGAATCCCTGAATTCTCCATTACTTCCATCACTATCTTTCCCCCTTCATCATTTTTAGTTACCCTTTCTCTCGATTCCCCCATGTTTTCCTCCATATTTTCTAAAATTGCATACTTATTCCTACTTGATTCAACCCCATGATCCCCTCCAACTCATGATCTAGGGTTTTGAGTAGATGGTGGATAGGGATTCCCCCATAGACTTGATCTTTTTGTTGGACCATTTCCTTCCTAGCGACCTTATTCCTTTTTGGTTGTTGTCATTGCTCTTGGGGCCTTTCCTCTGGTTGATCTGATTTTTTTCTGCGAACAGTTCTTAGCAAAGTGCATGTATTCATGACAAGCTTTACATTTGAATGACAACTGCTCGTAATCGACTTTTTGAATATAAGACCAATTGTCGAGGGTTAGTTGAATAGATTTTGACAATCCTTTTTGCATATACACCTCTACAGAGAGATTTTCACATGCTTGAATTCCTTCTCATGGTTCATCTCAATTAATTAATCTTCCCAACGTGTTTCCTATGTTGCACAGGGTTTCATCATTCCAACAATGCAAATGAAGGAAGGGAAGATGGACCCAAACAAGGACCGCAAAGGGAATATCATTCTATGGACTGAAATTAGGCATCCATTTGTTTAAATACATACCCCTTGGACCCATAAAATAAGTCCCACTCCTGAATATGACATCCTGATATGCCTTATTTTCAAACAAAAATACAAACAAAAAAAACTTACCACAAAAAGCGGAGGACATATGGCCCTGAATCTTTTTCTTCCATTTCAGATCTATCCATTGAGCCATGGCCCATAAGGATGGCCATATTCATGTGAACTGGCCAATAAGCCCATTTTCAGCTAGGTGCAAAGCAAAGGGGCAAGATGATGAATAGTGCACCAGAACCTTCAGGATTTCATCCAAATTTTTAACAAATTTGGAGGGTGCAGGCTTCACCGAATTGCAGTAGGATGGGATCAAGGCCTGGAAAGTAGCAATGTCTGGTGGAGGAGGGGATGTCAGGGGGGCTCCTTCCCCTGAACTTGAGGCCATGTGTTAAACTCATGCAGAAAAACTCAGGGAAAAATTAAAATCGTGGTCGCAGAGCTATATGCCATTTTTTTATAGGAAACAATCTTGCAAAGGGTTTCCATGAAAATTGAGAAATGGATTGTTAAGCCCATCTGTCACAAACCTACAATCTACCCAATTTTTTCTTTACAAAATTGAGTTTCTCTGAAGTTTGTTTCGATACCTGAGGTTGTGTGGCACTGCCTTGTCTTGGCCATAGGGGCTTGGCTAACTTGCACCTACAACAACCAGACTACACCTCTTCACTTAATGTTTTCCCATAACTTCACCTTAAGCTATAATATATCAAGTGCAACTAAGTCCTACTCAGCCAAGTTCATTCAACAGTAGGCACATGTGTAACTGTGGCCTTTAAAATATCCCAACAATACTTTAACACTTGGCTAAAATTTCAACACTTGGCCAACACGAACAAAGAAATGAACAATAACATCCAACAATCATAAAGAATCTACAACACACATGTATAGGCGACACCTAAGGAAAGTGACTTAACTTTATTTTATGAAGAATGTCACGTATATACAACAAGGGATTTGAGGCCTCCTGCCTGCAATTCTATTACATATGTATAATGAGTCTAGGGAAAATAGACTTTTCCCTACTACCTAATAGATTTGCACAATCAAACCCCTGAATTAATCGTATACCTACCTCTCACAGGACCTATATTCTTCTTCTTCTCCATCGGCTAGTGCAATTTGCCCAACTTTGCCTAACCCTAAACTTGCACAATCACAGAGCTCCTTTACACTCCTTATGAATGATATTCACTTCTTGCCTTATCACTTTTGAGGCATCCTCCTTTTATTTAATAAGGCTTGTCTTACAGTTGCAAACCCCTTCATTCTAAGATGGACCCAAGTGTTGTTCATCAACTTGCTTCCCTTTGGTGACTTGTCAATCGACCGTCCACATCCAATAAATTCGCTTGGCAATGCACCCGAGTCTTCCCAAGTCCACCTAAGTCATCCCAAATCCACCCAGCCCATCCATCCAACTCATCCCAATCTGTCCAAATTGACACAAGTCCACCTAAGTCATCCCAAATCCACCCGACCCATCCATCCAACTCATCCCAATCTGTCTAAATTGAAACAAGTCCACCTAAGTCATCCCAAATCCACCCGGCCCATCCATCTAACTCAGCCCAATCCGTCCAAATTGACCCAAGTCCACCCAATTTGTTTAATTCTTCTCAATTTCATTAAAGTTTGTGCAACTCAGCATAAGTCCATCCAACTTGGACCAAGTTCATCCAAATGTGCCCAAGTGCATCCACATTCTCCTAATTAGTCCAAGTCCACCTGACTAGGCCCATGTTTTCCCAATTGTTCCCAAGTCCACCTGACTAGGCCCATGTTTTCCCAATTGTTCCCAAGTCCATTCGAGTCTGCCCAAATTCCCCCGGCAATGTACCCAAGTGTTCCTGATGGATGTGCACCCGATGAGTGTGTCCAATGATTGTGTTCCACAGATGCTTATGCCCAAAGGTGATTCTATCATACGTCGCAAACCCCAAGTGTCGGTTGCCCAACTCCTTTGATTTTCAAGTAGTCCACGAACCCAAGCCAATCAAGCTTCCTATGCCAGTCTTGTCTGTCATGTCTGGTGCACCCTTGTGGATGAGGTTGCCTTCTACAACACCCTTTTACCAATATGAGCAAGGGGACCCAACATGTTTTTGGTGTGCCTTGTCGACAAGCTAAGTCACTCCAAAACCAACTCTTTTAGCCATCAACCTTCCATCATGTCCATTCATGCTAGTTAACAACCACTAAGGTGATCATGTTGTGGAGATGTCCAAAGCCATTCAAGGCTTAGGGCCTTACATACTCCCCCACTAAAAGTTGTTGTTGTCCCAACAACATCCTCAAGAGCCTACCGTCCTTCAAGTCTGTTGCCCAAATCCATACATCCATCTGCAGTTGACTCCTTCAACTACTCTACACTATCCATGCCATAATTGTTATGCAACTGTCCATTGTCAATTCTTCCTTTGAACAAGTGTGTATGCCCAACTTTTGTCAAAAATAGCTCTAGGATGTCTTCTTTGCTATTGTTACCTTCTACTATGGCAACAATTTAAGTCTAACACTATTGCATATGCAATCCAACCTTCATGATCTAGAAGACCATCAAAATGTCCAAGTGTTGCACCATCCAAACCTGCTAATGCATCAATTCTCTTGACCCATTATGCCATGATTTTGTACATTGAGCTCCCTCGTGATTGTTTCAATCCACACACCCCCAAGTCAACTTCATGAGAATGCACTTTTTCATGCCCAAAATGATCACTTCCTTCTACACTTCAATCTACATGTACAACTCTACTAGACCAAGGCAAGGTCACCACCTTTGCCTCTAAATTGTCAAGTCACCTTTTGCAACTCAACATTCTAACTTCTTCAATGAACTTGGCACCTTTTCTTCGTGCCCTTGGGCTCTGTTATAACCCTATAATTCATAGTATGATTTGGTAACTGGAAATTTTTCACTTTGGGTGTATTTTGGCTTGCAAATAATATTTCATTTCTGCAAATTAGTTTCAAGGAAAGGAAAGGAAAAGGAAAATTCATGATTTTGACACTGAGTGGTTTCTCCTAACCCCGTGGTGACAAAAGCAAGGGAAGCAGCGCACCAAACCCTCAAAAAGGTCATTAAGCCTAAGTTTTGCCTCATATACTGCATTCGCGCCTGGAGAATAAAGAACACACTTAGATCGACGTCCGATCTAGCGGAGCATAGATCAATGGATGATAGTGGATTTCGGACCCCCTCAATTGTTCTGCTTTTAATGNGGGGGGCGTCCGAAATGGTGACTAAAAAGTGCGCAAAAATCTATGGTCATCATGAAAGCGTGCAGATGGACGGTCTACAGGCGATTCTGGACCCCCTCAACCGTTCTGCCTTTAACGGTTTGGGGGGCGGGTCTGGAATGAGGCGGTTTTTCCTGCGGGCCCTGTCCCAATGTGTCATCCCTCCATTGCATCAAACCTCCTCCACTCTAGACAACTTACCACCATACCGACAATACCATACCACTCCTGCCTCATGACGTCATCCTCCATTATCCAGCCACCCATCCATGAATAATCGAACTTATGATAAACAAAATGAACAATAAGTTAATTAGATTAAATAATAATGTTAGTATAGTTAAAATAGGTTAAATTAGCTAATAACTAACTAGTTAATAATCAAATAATTATTAATTAATTAATTAATTAATAATTAAGTTAATTATCTAAGTTGGTAATTAGGTTAGAATTTGATTAAAATATAATACAAATAAAACAAATTATAAAACATTAAAATTAAATAAAAATAATTAAAAATAAAAAATATCAAAAAAACATTTAACTTAATACATATATTAAATAAAGCAAAAAAATTAAAAATAAACGAAAACAAAACAAAATTAAAAAACTAAAAAACTAAAAAAACAAACATATCCTAAGTTCTACCCACCCCCCAACTCCACGCACACTTTCCCCAAAACAAATTAAATCAACGGATGTAAAATTTTCCGGACCCCCCCTCGCCATCCGATGTTTAACGAGAGGGGGGGTCCGGAATGGTTGTATTTATTAAACCACCCTTGGACATGTGTCGAATCCACAGGCCAGCGGACCTCCCCCCCCCAAAAAAAAAAAACCGCTTACCACCTCAGGGGGGTCCGGAATACCACTCCCCCTCCAAAACCGCCCTCCCCCCAAAACTCAAAATCGCCAGTCTTCACCAATCGTTTTCTGGAGGTGATTCTAGGCAAATGAAGACGGATTTTCAAAATTCGAGAGAGGTTTTTTCTCAGCGTGGGCTGAAGAACAAAACCCTCTCTCAATTTTTTTAAAGGTGCCACGAGCAGGGAGAATCGAAGCCATCTTCGAGGCCATTTTTTTCAGTTTTTCATTCTTCTGTTGTAGCCCTGATTTTGCGAGAGGTGTTTCGGTGAGCTGAAGGAAAATTTGGCGAAACCAAAGGAGGTTTTTATCCAAAATATTCCCATATACACTAAACTCCTTCAGTTTTCTCCTAGGTTTCATAATTAAAGAGAAAAAGATGTCTGAGTGGACCTCTTTTTTGCATAAATTCAGCCCATTTTTCATGGCGGACAATTCCAGATTTTTGGGGATTCGTGGCTAGTTTTGGCCGAGGCAGTTAAAAATGACTTACACAACTTGTTGGGGGATCTCCCCTATTTATTCAGAGGATTTTAATGTAAAATATTGTTGATCATTGCACCCAGGAAGGCTATTCTCTGTGGTATTTTTCTGATTCACCAGGAATACAAAGGGGACTTTTTCACAAGATTCTTGTATGTAGACGATTGGTGAAGTTTTTATTTCTTCGTTGAATGTGATTCTAATCAATATTCACTATGTTTCTCTCTTTATAATTTTCAAAAGGATATTTAACGTAGAATTTATCCTTGATACTCTGTGCATTTCTTTTGAGAATCTTAATGTTTTCCTCTGATACTACAATGAAGAAATTCTTGAATGTTTTTTTGTTGTAGTCGATTATCTCGTTTGTTCCTTCTCTACATCATTTTATTTCTAAATGATCCAACGTTTGCATTACCTTGCCCTATGGAAATACCTTATAAACCTGTGTTTAATTTCAAACTTGTCACAGACCCCATAGCCCATGGTCTTCTTTTGTTGTCTCAACTAGAAAACTCCAAGAACGTATCATATTCTACATAGCTACTCTAATATCCTCTTCCAACAAAGTTATATCAAACAGAGAGATCCATCTCTGAGTCTTGGAGGGATAGATCCCTAACTCGAAGCAGTTTTGATGTTGCCTCTGTGACTGCCTCCACAGCCTTGGGAAAATTACAGAGTGCTAACAGAATGGCGACCATACTAGGGAACTTTCTCCAGTAGTACACTTCAAAGTTCCAGATCTGATCACTGATGGTGGATAATGACCAGACACAAGAAGGCTGAGATCATTCACCTGGCGACTTCAAATTAGCTCCAGACAATGCCAACTCAAAGACTCCACTGGAGAAAGAACCTAAATCATGGCCAAGCAGCCTAGAAAGACCAGGTACTCAAGCTCAAATTGCATTCAAGACATCTTTGGTTTTATCTGCAATTATGTTTTGTCTTATTCTAAGCCTGATCAAAAGTATATTGTTGAAGATTACATTGACCATCTGTTAATTGATGAGCCTCAAGAGAGCAGATCCCCAATTGTAGATTATGTGCATACTCATACACCTATGCACATCCTAGATGCACCTGTAGAAGTCCTAGTGAGACATAAGCCTCCTGCTTTATCTCCTACTCTTGCTAAAGCTCTGGATGGTTGTAAGCCTCTTGCTTCACCTCCTGTACCTGCCAAAATCCCAGACAGATACAAGCCCCTATATTTTCCTCCTATCCTCAATGACTTCCCTGCAAATTACACCAATAATCTGCCCAGGTTTGATGGAGAGGATGCCAATATTACTGCTGAAAAGCATATCCAAAGTCTTGAGGATTTTCTTGACCTCTTTGAGGTAGAAGATGATGATGTCTGCATCAGAATGTTTTCCCTATCATTGGGAGGTAAAGTCAAGAAGTAGTTTAAAAATCTCCCAGCTGCAAGCATTAACAATTTCCATTAGTTTATGCAAGTTTTCCTGGATCGATGGGTGATCATGAGAAATGTCTTTCTCATCCTAGAAGAGTATGACCTTTTGAAAAGACAGCTAGGGGAAACAGTACGACATTTTTCAGCAAGGTTCAATAAGGTATATCATGCAATGCCTGTTGATATAAGGCCACCCCCAGGATCAACTCGCTTGCATTTCCCAGATGCCTTCGATCTTGAGATGGCATTCCAATTAAGAGAAAGGAACACTGCAAGCCTTGAAGAAATGCAGAACATTGCAGTTGATGTGGAGGCCAACTTGTTGATCAAAAGGTCAAAGGTAAAGAACAAAGAAAAGGAGCAGCTGAAGTCATCAGAAGCTAAATTGGAAATTTTGGCCAGCACCATGGAAGAGATGATGTAGAAGATTAGCATAAAAGAGGAGCTTGTTGTCCAAAGACATCATGTTCCATTGATTTCAGAGAAAGAAAAGGTCATTGTTCCCAAACATTTTGCAGCTCACCCTTGGTACCATGATTTAGATAATGATTCTTTCATGTATTCAATTCATGACGTAATCAAAGATGAAGCTCCATCTCAACTTGTAGAGGAATAACCATCTGATATGATGTGCATGTTTGATGACATTCCTTACTTGGATAATCTACCCAAGTATGATCAATATGATGATGAGCATGAGGTTGAAATAGATGTGGATTGTTCAAAGCAATCAGCAGCATGTCATTGGCAGGAAGAAGATCAGTTACAACTCAGATATGACAATCAATCTGCACATGGAAATTATGATAGCAATGATCAAAGTGCATAAAATCTCAGAGTAAGTGAAAACACTTTGCCCTTATGTTTCTCATCTTTTCAATTTCTAAAAAGAAACTCTAGGCCAGTTGTAAATAGTGAAGACAAGAATTTATCTGATCAATCAGTTGAAGATGCCATTAAGGATATGGAGGTTGTTCTAAACCCAGAATCGCAGCCCTTGACCTACATTGATTTTCAAATTCCTGATGAAAGCTTAGAGCTTGAGACAAATTATGAGTTAGACCAAAATAACTTTGTACCATTATGCTTTATTTCATTTCAGTTTTTGAAAAAGAATCTTGAGTATATGCTAAAGGATAAACACATAGAAAATCAAGAAGTCTCGATGGAACCAATGCAATAGTCATTTCAATTTCTACATGATCCAATATATGATGTGTTGGATGACTTGGGTTGTCAAAGTCATTTTCCATCACCCAGCCATGGGATAAAAATCTGTTATGATATCGACATGATCAGGCAAGCAACTTCATTGTCTTTTTCAACAAAGGTATCATTTCAAGACCCATCAGAAAATTTGCAGCCATGTCAGGAAGTGCATGAGGATGCAAATAGCATAGATACGGTGCTAGAGCATGTCACTCACTTGGCTGAATCTAAAAATCAAGGAACAGGTCATTTCTACCTTAATCCTATAGTCACCTATATGGAGAAATTTTTCACTACAAAACCTCAATCTATCTCTGGCACTACTTTTGTTCTTCAAGATTGTCGAGGTCTCTATTGTAAAGATCAATCATGTTTTCAGCAGTGGCCTTTACACTTTGCAGTTTTGAATCTATGGGAAAAAGGTTAAGCTGCCTTCTATACTGTGTTAACAAGCAGTCAAGTAGTCCACTGATCTCAATAGCTACTTGATTGGCTTGATTGGCATTTTTGTATCATTTGATCTAGCATGATTTTCAGTAGTATAGGGTAGGTAGGAGAATGTGAATAAGCTCATCATTCTGAGCATCTCTTTTTCAGCAGTGTTCATTTTGATTTGGTTTTCAGTTGCAAAGATCAAAACAGGTACAGGTTGCAATATAAGATCTTAGGGAACGACTCGACAACCAAAATTGTAGGACAGGGAAGAGTTCAACTGATACGACAGGATGGGAGCAATAGAACCCTTCCAGGTGTGCTACACATTCTAGGTTTGGCAAGAAACCTAATATATGTCAGTAATATGAGTGATTCTAGCATGCTCACTATATTTCAGAAGGATTCGTGCAAGATGGTCAAAGGTGCGATGGTCTTAGTGAAAATATTTTAGATTGGAACCTTATACAAGTTGTTATGGGGTGTCAACTCTACTGGAAGCAACAACATCATTGTTCATAAAGTCAACTCGATTTCGACTGTACTAGACTCGACTCAGACTGAGTCGATTCAAACCGACTCGAAAACTCATCATAAAGTCAACCCAACCATGTTATGGCACGAGAGGATGGGACACATTGGAGAAAAAGGACTTCGAGCTATACATAACAAAGGTATGGTAGAAGAGTTTCCTGAATGTAATTTAGAAGTCGACTTTTGTGAACATTGTATATATGGAAAACAAAGTCGAGTGAGGTTCCCATCTGGAGCAACAAGGAAAAATGAGATTTTGGAATTGGTTCATAGTGATGTGTTTATCCCTGTTACAATGTCGTCACTTGGTGGGTCCATGTATTATGTCTCCTTCATAGATGATTTTTCCATGAAGACATGGATATATTTCCTAAGGAAGAAATCAAAGGTTTTCTAGAAATTTGATCATTGGAAAATAATTTGATCAGTTATGCAAGTAGTGTGGCATAGCACGCCAAACTACCTCACCATATACCCCACAACAAAATGGATTTGCGGAGAGAATGAACAGAACATCGATGGACAAGGCAAGGAGCATGCTCAATGGTGTTGGGATTGAACAAGAATTCTAGGTGGAGGCAATGGACACTACAAAATATCTTTTGAATATGTCTCCCTAGTTGGCGCTAATAGACGCGACTCCACATGAGGTATGGTCGGGTAAGAAGCCTTCATTTTCACATCTCAAAGTATTTGGATGTGATGCATTTTTGCATGTTCCCAAGGAAAACAGGAGCAAGCTAGACAAGAAGGTAGTCGAATGTATTTTCATTCAATACAAAGAAGGAATGAAAGGATATAAGGTCTAGGATTCTGCATCAAGGAAAACAATGTATAATCGAGATGTGGTCTTCAGAGAAATCCATTCGGAATGTATATTCCTCCCGAATTCCATTCCGCATTTGTGTTAACCGCCACCGATGATGAGCCCAAGTTGGTCGGGGAGGCAGTAAAATCGGCAAAGGGAAATCTCTGGAAGGACGCCATGGTCAAAGAGATGGAATCCTTACGCAAGAATGAGACATGGGACTTAGTCAAACTACTTAGTGGAAGAAATATTGTTGGTAGCAAATGGGTATTCAAGAAGAAGAAGATGAATGCAACAGGTCAAGTCGAAAAATTCAAATCTCGACTAGTAGCAAAAGGATATTCTCAAGTTGAAAGAGTTGACTTCAGTGAGATTTCCCCCCCTGTTGAAAAATTAACTTTAGAGTACTAATGTCATTCGCTGTAACATTCGATCTGGAAATAGAATAGATGGATGTGAAGATATCATTCCTACATGGGGACCTCGAAGAAGAAATCTACATGAAACAACCTGAAGGATTTGTAGTAAAGGGAAATAAATATTTGGTGTGTAAATTGAAAAGATCCATTTATGGTCTAAAGCAATCACCAAGGATGTGGTACCAACATTTCAACACATACATCCTTAGTTTGGGATTTGTGAGAAAGAAAGTTGATCACTACATATATTCCAAAGATGAAGGTGGTAGTTTCATACATGTAGCTTTGTATGTCGACAACATGTTGATTGGAAAAAACATGGACGCAATAAAGGAGGTGAAGAAGCAGTTATCCTCCAAGTTCGACATGAAGGATCTCAGTTTAACTAACTTCATTATGGGAATGGAGATTAAGCGAGATCGAGAAGCAAGAAATCTCTGGTTGAACTAGATGAAGTATATTGTAACAATTTTAAAATGTTTCAACATGCAGGATTGCAAACAGGTGAAGGTGTCAATTCCTGTGGGAGCAAGGCTAACTGTTGAAAAATGTCTAAAGACATACGAAGAAATAGAGGACATGGCACGCGTTTCCTATGCAAGTGATGTTGGTAGTCTAATGTATGTGATGGTCTGTATTGGACCAGACATTTCCCATGGAGTGGGAGTGTTGAGAAGATACATGTCGACACCTGGGAAGGAGCACTAGACATTTATTAAGAGAGTATTCAAGTGTTTGTGTGCCACAAAATACTATGTTATATGTTGCCAAGGAAAACCTAGAGGCGACAGTGAATTAAATGTACATGGATTTGTCGACACCGACTAGGCTAGAGATATGGATCGACGGAGTTCGACTAGTGGATATGTCTTCAAGTTGTTCGGTGGAGTAATCAGCTAGATGAGTGAGCGACAAGTAGTTGTAGCCTTGTCAACAACATAAGTTGAATACATGGCAGCCACTCATGGAAGCAAAGAAGCAATATGGCTGCAAAGGTTGTGTTCAAGAGTTAGGTTGAAGCATAGAGCTAGGAAGATAAGTTGTGACAATCAAAACACAATATTTCTGGCAAAGAACCCAACTTATCATTCGAAGACTAAGCACATTGATGTACAATACCATTTCATAAGAGACACGGTGGAAAAAAACAAGGTGCAGCTAGAGAAAGTAGACACGTTGGGAAACATAACAGACTCGTTGACCAAGTTTGTGAGTGTTGTGAAGTTTTCTTGGTGTAGAGAGGCAATGGGAATTGTTGCTTTGGGTATGTGAATGAAAGTTCAAAGGTCTCTTGGTGTTGGCATAGGGGCAAACCCAGGGTTCAACGCTTAAAAACGTACCAACAAAACCCTGACTACCGGCCCTTTCGGCAACACCTACGAAGCAGGCGCAATATCACCCAAGGTAGAGGTAGGGGGGGTTACATGACGCAGGTGTCTGTAACCAAGTTGGGACACATATCTGTGATACTAACACTTCGCAGATTCTTCTGCTAATGCTTAGAAGGTAACATACATTAGTTTCCTAACCCTATTAACATCATAGAGCATAACCAAAGATGGATTGGCGCAATAACAACAATTAATAACATATCCTGAGCACTTAGCATTTAGAATTATAGATTAGATCTAGCATCCATTTACCCTAAGCACATAAGAAATAACAAATCTATCTATTGCATAGCATAATCAAAGCACTAAGAAAATTTATGACAAAAATAACATAGCACAAAGCAAACCATAAGACACCAGATATACGTGGTTCACCCCAGGATGGGGCTACGTCCACCAACCGCTTCACCTTCTTTATTATGTGCTTGAATCTTACATCCATTCACTCATGTGCACTGAGCCACAAAGTCAAGCTTCGCACCAGATATGAGATCTACGCACTAAGCACCAGATCCTCCTTTCAAAACTAGGTCAAATGCACATAGAAAAAACCCTATATCATAGCACTAGAACCCTCTATAGAATCATAACCACATAGATACATTCCTTTGCACAAAGCAACTATGTTCACACGGAACTGGATTCACTTCGCTAGCTAGCTACTTTTACAATACAGTCTTCTTTATTTATATCTTACAAACCCTTATAATAAGGCCTAAACATGGGAAAATCCCATGGGCCGACAACCCCTAAAACCTGTTACAAAAACCCTAAAGGACCCTTTACTAGGTCCATTTAACCCTCAAAATTGGTGAGATCCGCAATCTCAGCTCCGCCTGGGCATTCCTTCTTCAAACAATGTGTCCAACGTTTCCTCAAAACTTGGTCGAGGGCCAACAGGCCCCCAACACTCACCTTTGACTCGTCCCGAGTCACTCAAGTCCAAACAATGTTGCTTCAAAGGCCTTGAGATTACTTTGAGCTTCCTCGACTTGCTGCTTCACTTGAGCCTCGTGCTCAGCAAGCACCTAGATCGTCTACTTTGTAACAGGCCCTTCCAAGTGTTGTTCTACTGTTGGGAAGACTTGATCTAATTGTGACCCCTATCCATCAATCTCTTCAAACAGCTTGCAAGTTTCGTCTTGTAGAGGTTGTAGCTTCTGTGTGACTTCCATTACCTTACCCTAGAGGGCAATGATCTGTTGTTGTATTGCACGTTGCTCCTGGGATCTCTTCATTCTTTCTACTACGGTGAGCAGCTTCATCTACGCCTGCACTGAAAATGCATGTTGTTGCGCCTCCTGTAATTGTGCTTCTAGCTTCCTCAACTTTGGATCCTCGGCGAGGCGTTCATATGTTTGTGCGCTTATATCACTCAGTTGTTTACATTCCGAGGCGAGGGCTTTTATCCTTACTACTGTGTTCTTAGCGGTCTCCTCCCTCTGGTCCTGCACCTCCTGCGGTGTGCTCGGTACTATTTGGGCTTCCAATTCTGTTATCCTGGCTTGAAATTGTTGGACGATCTCAATGAGCTTCATTATTTGATCTTCGATCGACTCTTGCTCCTCATGTGCCAAGCCTGGCACAGACTGACATGCTTTACTCACTACTTCTTTGACCATTGCCCGTTCTGCGAGCAACTGCTCCTTTTCCCTCTGCAGCTGGGCTTTTTCCTCCTAGAGCTTCGCCTGAAGCTCTACTTTCTCTCTTTCTTGGGTTGCAACATTTTGTTGCGTTGCTCTTAATTGTGCTAAGACTTTGTCTTTCTCCCTTTTCAAAGCTTATGTAGCCTTCACCTTCTCTTCTTGTGCTTTCTGGAAGCGAGCTTCTGTTGCATCCGCAATCCTTTTCAACTGGGTTGGTTCATCCCTCAATTCTGTAATCTGCGATGAGGAAGGTGCAGACGGTGCAATAGGTACTGTGCTTACCAAGCAAATAGCTTGTTGTACTTCCTTCAATTCCTCCTCAATTCTTTCGTATAGCTCCTCCTGCTTCTCTTTGTATCTCTACAAGATGTCCTCGAAAGCATCCACCATAGCTCCGTGGACCAGACTGATGTCATCCTCAGTGAGCGTAGCCTCCAATTGGGGCTTATTAGCACACATCTTCTTCATTACTGAAGGTTTCTTTGGAGAAACCTTCCTCTTCTGGGGTGTTACTGTCCCAACGTGGGGATCCTCAAGTGGAGGGGTGGTAGCTTCGCCTCCTCCTTGCCCTTCTTCTCCTTCATCTCCTCATCCTTGTCCTTCTACTTCATCTTCTCCTCCTCCTAGCGAGCCATACCCATTATCTTCAGAAGCGTTGTCTTCCTCGTTGCTCTCTATATCCTGGACTTCCTCTTGCTTTTTCTTCTTCTTCGTCCCACTAGAATGTTTGAAATGCTCAACTTGTGTGACTATGGGGTTTCCTATGGTGTTAGTGTCGGATAGTTTTGCATCAACGACATGTACAAGAAATTCCTTCGGCCACTCCTTTGTAATTTGTTCCATATCTTCAACTGTCAGTTTGTAGTACAACTATAACTCTTCCTGGTTCTCGTCTCTATGCGCAGTGATTTAGATGAAATGAGGATCAGTGTGGAACTTTTTTATTGGTCTGTACTGGTGCAGGGTGCGCGGTGTCATGCGCGGGAATGATTCTATGGCAACCTTTAATTGCTGATAGTATGCATGAAACACGACATTGGACTGCCACTACTTCGTCATGTCGTTGGTGTACCAAAAGGTGGAAAACCTAACGGTCAACGGATCCAAGGGTTTGATCTCTAGGAAGGTGCCTCCTTCGGGCATTTTCCAAGCAATGAATGTGATCAAAATAATCAGCCTAATGGAATTCATATCCCAAATACTGGGCTTCGCGACAATCATTCTCCAGCTCATTAACGAGGTAGTTTGCCTAGTTCATATGCATGCCCTCCACACATTTTCCTGCGAGGTCCACCACGAACCCGATGACCTATGTGGGGCAGTTCTAACTTACTATCTTTTGAGCTAGGATTTGTTAAGCGAGGCGCATTGCGCCATCCTGTATAGAGACTACCTTGTAAACTCGCTTTCCTTTTTCGACTTCTCCGTAAGCTTCATTGATGCGCTGCGCCAGGGAACGGTTTAAGGCCTTCCCTGGATAAAATTGTTGAGGTTCAGGTCCCTTCACACTTAAGCTTGTAATCCATTGGATCGACACTAGATCCACAGTAATCCTTCTGTCGAGCCACAGGTATCCGCCATTATAACATGACAAAAGGAGTTTAACGCAAGCGTTAACCTCCTGATGGCGGCCAAAATGCGAGATCTTCATCACATTCGGCATGGTGGACTGCGCCAACCCCTAAATCCATGGTTGTGAGATGAGGCAAGGCTTCTTCCCAGTTTTCTTCCTGAGATAGCGGTGGGGCGCCAACATGGAGTAGTTCTTTCGGTCTCCTAAATTGAAGTTGTTGTTCTTTAATAACGGGATTTGTCCTAACTGACTCCCGACTATGCGTATACCTTTCAGAATGTACACAGTGAAAACAACGTACTCAAAACCTCAGAGAATGTTGTCACGGTTAACAGTGCCAACCAAAGGTGGAATGTAATCAGGTAGGATCGACGGGATCTACTTCACATTAGCCATATCACCGCGGTGCTTACTTTGCTGCTCAGTTGCGGGGTTAACACGGTCAAAATGATGTCCAGTCGAAGGGAAAGCCTGTAGTCCCCTAGTCTACGATGCTTGAATACCTTCGGATATCGGTCTGTCAGCCATTAGCTTCTTAAGGACTTCCTCGACAAACTTCTCCAGTTCACTAGGTTCGCCCGACATTCTATCTTTTAAACAGACAGGTCGGGGTAGATAAAAGGACAGGCGGGGTAAACGAACGGACAGGCGAGGTCTAATTTTAGATAGCACAGAAGATACATGGACAATTCTCTTCTTGGATCAGTTAATCACGGGTAGCAAAAAGTGGTCCAGGGGCATCGTCCGATGGGTTAAATAAGCGGGGTATCATAACGGATCTTCCAACGGCCAGGAAATGCTTCCATCAATGTAAATTTGTCCGTTATGGCATGATCTCAACGTGCAAAAGCGGTTCATCATCCCATAAATGTGTTTTCTAACCGTTATGGAGCATCATTCTAACGGTGTGGGTGCCTCAAACGGTCATATAACTTCACCAGGGCGAAGTCCCATTCTGTGCGGACCTGTTGTTCTAGCGAGGTTCAAATCCTGTGAACTTGCCTCCTGCGAGGTTCCAGTCTACAAAGTCTTCCATCTAGTCTTTGTAGCTTCTTGTAGCTTTTCCAACTTAGCTTTATTTTTATTGAGCTTCCTTGCCTTCTTTCCTATGATCCGAGTCTCTCTAACTGTTTCTGGAATCCTCTTTCCATTTTTATTCTTATCTTCACCAAACTGTTTCTGGAATCCTCTTTCCATTTTTATTCTTATCTTCCCCTAACTGTTAAAATATGAAAGATTGTGCTCATTTTACCATTGACAATACTATTGTCACCCAACCATAGGCCGAAGCCACCCTCCGAGCACCTTAACCTTGACAGAGAATCACTCTGGAAGCTAGTCTAAACTTCCTCTGATTCTTTCTCTTTATGGCTTTCTAATATTCCCTTGGTCTCTTGACTTTCTTCATAGTTTTCTTGTCTCATGCTCATGCTTTCAACTTTAGCAATAATCCTTGGATAATCCTCAACCTCATGACCAATAATCTTACAACAAAGACAAATAGGGCCTACCTCAGAACATTCCTTAGCAAGATGTCCCAGCCTTCTGCAATTATAACACAATGTCAATCCTCTTTTTCTTTTAAATGTTCCCCAACCTTTTCTGTACTGCGCACTTCCCTTAGGATCATAGTGTTGGACCTGCAATATGCAAAAGTTCTTTCCAGGTTCTTGCATTCACTTATTAGTCCAAAAACTCTTTCTATGCATATGAATAACATATATTTCTTCATTTCCATTCAATTTTCTCAAATCAACTCTTTCTTTCAACTGAGCCCTAGCCTTCAGACTAGGACAAAACCTATTAAACATACTTAAATTCATGCTTTTGAAACAAAAAATTTCACTTATTTTTCTCTTACCAAAGCACAAAGCTTGCTTCTTTAGGATCTTACCTCTTTTCCTCAAATCAATTTACTTTCTAAGGCACAAAGCTTCGCAAGTCAAGTAGAGTACTGCGCACTTCGGCATCAGATCTACGCACAAAGCTTCTCTTTTTCTTTACTTCAGTTCCCGGCAATCACAATTTCAGGTCCCCGCAATGGCACCATTTGTTGGCATAGGGGAAGACCAAGGGTTCAACGCTTAACAATGCACCAACAAAACCCTGACTACCAGCCCTTTTAGCAACACCTGTGAAGCAGGTGCAGTCTCACCCGAGGTAGAGACAGGGGGGGTTACAGGACGCAAGTGTCTGTAACCAAGTTGGGACACAGATCTGTGATACTAACACTTCGCAAAGTCTTTTGTTAACGCTTAAAAGGTGACATACATTAGTTTTCTAACCCTATTAACATCACAAAGCATAACCAAAGATGGTTTGGCGCAGTAACAACAAATAATAACATATCCTGAGCACTTAGCATTTAGCATTATAAATTAGATCTAGAATCCATTTACCCTAAGCACTTAAGCAATAACGAATCTATTTATTACACAGCATAATCAAAGCACTAAGCAGATTTATGACAAAAATAACATAATACAAATCAAACCATAAGACACCAGATATATCTGGTTCACCCCAGGATGGGGCTACGTCCACCAACCACTTCGCCTTATTTATTATGTGCTCTAATCTTACATTCATTCACTCATGTGCACTGAGCCACAGAGTCAAGCTTTGCACCAGACAAGAGATCTGCGCACCATATCCTCCTTCCAAAACTAGGTCAAAAGCACATAGCAAAAACCCTATATCATAGCACTTGCACCCCCTACAGGATCATAACCACATACATACATTCCTTTGCACAAAACAACTATGTTCACACAGAACTAGATTCACTTCGCTAGCTAGCTACTTTTACAATACAATCTTCTTCATCTATATCTTACAAACCCTTACAATAAGGCCTAAACATGGGAAAATCCCATGGGCCGACATCCCCTAAAACCCGTTACAAAAACCCTAAAGGACCCTTTAATAGGCCCATTTGACCCTCAAAATCGGTGAGATCCGCGATCTCAGCTCCGCCTGGGTGCTCCTTCTTCAAAAAATGTGTCGAAGTCCAAAAGTGGGCCAAATCTGACCAAGGTTTCCTCAAAACTTGCTCGAGGGCCAACACCTGGTTTCAGTAAAGAAGAAAACAACCGAGATTATGTTGGTTGTTATATTCTTTGCAGTGAAATTCGAGGTGGATCGAATAACAGTTGAAGTCAAAGGTCAAGGTCATTCGACCGGGTAAATTCGAAGTCGAGGTAGATCAACAACAAGTCAAAGGTCGAGGTTAGTCGACCGGGTAAAGTCAAAGTTGAAGGTCAAGGTCGTTTGACATGGTAAATACATCGACAACAAGTCGAAGATGTCAACCAACAAGACAACAAGGAGCAGAATGCTCAAGACGCAGTTCCACGCTAAACCTAGCAGAAGAGAGGAAGAAAAATTTAATCAAGAAAGTAAATGACAGATCACTCACACTATACACATATATTTTACCTTGGAAACCCAAACCGGGAAAACCAACACTCCTTGAGCGTTCTGCTCCTTGTTGTCTTATTCATTTAGAATAAAAGTTTTCATGTCTAACCTTGGTTCACACCTAAAACACAATCGACATCATACCCTCTTGCTTACACAAGAACAACCTTGTATCCAATTTGACTTACATCTACAGGACCAACAACCACAACGATTATTGATTGATTAAATCTTTCTTCTTCTCCTCTGCTAGGTTTAGCGTGTAAGTGTGTCTTATTTCCTAACATGTGGTATCAGATCTTGGCTTAACATCCTTGGATTTGAGCTAACTCGAGGTTTAATAAGAGTCATAAGTTAGAAATCTTTAATGATTGTGCTAAAGATTGTGTTAAAGAATGGCGAGCAACTCAAAAAATTTGGTTTTTATTCATATGAGATATGAGAAATATTCGATATATTATTACAATAATGAGTGTTCTATATATAGGGAACATAAGGTGATCATCCATGAAAGGATGTGTCCCTTGAATAATCAATAACTATTTATTATTATCATTTACATATTATATACTATATTTAATAATCAATAATAATTATATTATTAATTATTATCTTTAGAGAATGTCTTCCCGATGTTGTCTAAACATCAACACTCCCTCTGAGCCAATTAACTCTTTCTAAGATTAGGCTCATTTGGTTCTGCATGTAATAGCATATTATCTTGAGTCTTTATCATTCCTTGTCAAATCACCATGACTAGGACAAAGACCACACCAGGCTCTCTCACCGCAAGCATACACCTACGAGTGAATGTCGGCTTGATGCTAACTGACACATGGAAAGCACTTCAAGCACCTCGAATCCATATTATTCCTTGCCATGATCAAGGAAGGACTACGTTTGGGCCCATTTACCACAAGTACACCTTTGTGATAAATGTGTCCTATCTCCCTTGGTTTGTAGCCCAATATAGGAGAAGTTATGCCCGATGTTGAAACATCAACACTCCCTCTTAGCTAGGAAGGTATCTTTTTATAATAGTACACAACTGTTGTCCAAAGACACGCAGTCTCCGCTAGTGGTACAAAACCACCATAATAGAAAAATATTTGTCACACATGGCACTTCCCATGTCGACTTCTAGAGGCTACTCCCTCTAGGAACACTTAGGGTCAACTCCACATAGTGTGATACATCAAGGGTCAAATCCCTTGACATGTCCTCATGTTCTCTCCACATGGGACGATGGGCTATAAGCCCAAATGCACTTATTCCTTATCGAATAAGTGTTCCACTTATCCCTTCTTGAATAAGTGTACTCACAGATCAACTCAACTCAATTCACAGAGGAGTACGATCTGGAGAAAGTTTGTCACACATGGCAGTCCATGTGGACTTCTAGAGGCTACACCCTCTAGAAACACCAGGGTCCTCATGGGATGTGTCCTCATGTGCTCTCCACAGGGGACGTTGGGTTATAAGCCCAACCGCACTTATCCCTTCTCGAATAAGTGCCCCACTTATCCCTTCTCGGATAAGTGTCCTCACAGATCAAATCAACTCAATTCATAGAGGAGTACGATCTGGAGAAACTTTGTCACACATGGCACTCCATGTGGACTTCTAGAGGCTACACCCTCTAGAAACACTAGGGTCAACTCCCATAGTGTATGACGTCAAGGGTCAACTCCCTTGACATGTCCTCATGTGCTCTCCACATGGGACGTTGGGTTATAAGCCCAACCGCACTTATCCCTTCTCGGATAAGTGCCCCACTTATCCCTTCTCGGATAAGTGTCATCACATATCAACTCAACTCAGTCACATAGTAGTACGATATGTAGAATGTCTCAGGAAGCTACAAACATCAACACTCAGTGAGGGAGGCATTCTCTGCCACACCAAGTCTATCACGAAAATACTTGAACTTCATCTTGGTTTGGTAAGAACATCAACAATCTGCTCATCTGTAGGAAGGTACTGCACCAATACTTCCTTCCTCTGCACCATGTCTCGGATGTAATGGTACTTGATCTCAATGTGGTTCAATTTGTCACGAAACACTGGATTATCAGAGATCTTCACACAACTTTGGCTACCATAATGAATAATGGTGGAATCCAACACATGTTTGAATAAATCTGCAAGGAGATTGTGAAGTCACACTGCTTCACGGACTGTCATACTTAATGCAATGTACTCTGCTTTTGTTGTGCTCAAAGCCACAAAAGTTCGTTTCCTACTACACCAGGAAACCATGGAAGATACCAAAATGAAGCAACACCTAAAGGTGTTCTTTCTTTCCACTGTGCTCCCTGCCCAATCATAGTCAATATATTCCCACCATATCATATCAATACTGGAAGTATATCTCAGACCATGTCGAACTGTGCCTCGCAAGTATCTCAACACATGCTTCACAGTAATCTAGTGTGTCTATCTCAGCTGACTTATAAATTGGCTAAGTGCACTCACTACATAGCAAATATTTGGTCTGGTGTTTAACCAGATACATCGATTATCCAATCAACTGTCTATACAGAGTCAGATCAATTTCATCGGAATTGGAAGAAGACAGACTTAGTTTCCTCATATTCATCATCATTGGTGTAGCCACAAGCTTCAAGTTTAATAACTCAAACTTCTTCAATTTCTCAACTGTGTACTTCCCCTGACTCAGGAAGATCTCATCAGTTATCTGCCACACCTCTAGTCCCGAGAACTAGTGCATCATACCAAGTTCCTTTATCTCAAACTTAGAGGCCAATGCATACTTGCATTCAAGAATAAGCCTCTCTATATTGATGAGGAATAAATCATCAATGTAGAGGACCAAATCAAGGACTCACCATTAACAGTATTATAGTACAGGTTGGGATCGATAACACTTTTTCTGAAGCCCAAATATCATCAGGTGTCCATCAATCCTTGCATACCAAGCTCGAGGTGGTTGCTTGATTCCATACAAGGCCATCTTCAACCTGCACACATGAGACTCCTTCTCATGTATCACGAAACCATCTGGTTGCTCAATGTATACTTCTTCCTTAATCTATCCATTGAGAAAGGTTGTATTTACATCCATGTGATGTACTCTCTAACCCATGGATGTTTCATGGGAAATAATCATCTGGATAGAACTGTATCGAGCAACAGGAGAAAATGTATCCTCATAATCTATTCCCTCCACTTGAGAGAATCCTCTAACAACAAATATCATTTTGTGCCTCTCGATGCTCCCGTCAACTATGTGTTTGATGTTGTAGATCCATTTGGAAGTCAATGCAAACTTCCCCTCAAGTCTCGGAACAATATCCCACACATCATTCCTCATGATGGATTGATCCTCCTCCATCATGACATCTCTCCATACTAGATGATTAGTTGCCTCCTCATAATAGGAAGGCTCAAAATGAATGATGTGGCTCATAGTTGTGGCATAGCATGAATATCTCTGAGGTCTCTTGCTCTCTCGAAAGGTACCACGAGGAGATGCATGTCCTTCCTCTTGCAGAGTCGAATGATCCCATGTAGGTCTCTTCCAACCTACTGCAATATCTCTGTGGACATCAACTGGAGCTACAGGATCAATGGGATCAATAGGCTCAATTGTTCCCTCTGACCTAGTGGAGGGTGAGGCGGAGAAGGCACCATCTCTTCATGTCTCTCACTATTAGTCTACATGTGTTATCCTCTAGATTTCCTAAAGGCTACCTCCTCCTCGAAGGTAACATCTCCTCTCACGTCAATTTGTCTATGACTAGGGATGTAGATCCAGTATTCCTTCAAAGACTCATTGTACCTCACAAATGTACCCTTTCTTCTTGAAGGGTCTAGCTTGGTCATTTTCTCCTTGGGTACATGAATGTAGACTGGACACCCAAATATCCTGAAGTGTTCAACCTCAGGCTTTCACTCTTGTGAAGGCCTCCTCAGGGTTCATGTTCCTCAAACTTTTATGAAGACTTTTGTTTTGAACATACACTATAGTCATGGATGTCTCTACCCACAGAAAAAAATGTTGATCATGTTAAGTCATTTTGGACCATACTTGACATATAGAGGTTCCCTCATGAAACCAATGTCTTTGCCACAAGTCTTCTTCTCAACATAAAAAAAAAACTTCATCTTTCAATTGTACCCAAATGATATTCCAATATGTCACATGATCCATCTTTGGAGGTATTGCTCCACATAGCAATATCATATTTGCCACAAGCTAGGGCACAATAGTCAGCGCATCACAAAGATGATGTACTAGTGATTCTCCGACGTTAAATATTATGGGCGGAAGGAGATAAATGAAAAACAACTCCTCGTTGAATAGCATAATATGTGAGCTTTTTCCTTGGCTAAATACAAATACTATTACGCCGGTGTACAAACCAATTATGAGTGTTGCAATGGAATCACTCATCCATCTATTCTCCTCTAAAAGATGCCTAATTACAATGCAAGCACAGAGTAGAGTAATAAACAACATTATTGCAACCACTGAGGAGTGATACGATGCACTGGCAAGGCCTATCTTCACCAGAAATGAACGCAGAGGACTCATCTGATCAACCATGGTCAGGTCAATAGGAGCACCCATGGTTGAACTCGATCCTAGACAATTTTCAGTTTTGCTTCATGAAAACACAAACCTGGATCAACCAACCCCACGTCAAATAAAATCTAGCTTTGCAGAATTCAAGCTCAGACCTACGCATTCCCAACTGTAATAGGAAATTCTCGCTCTGGGTCAATCAAACAAGAGAAAGCAATTCCAATGTCGATTTACATCAACCGATTTAGACCAAAAGGAGCTAGCAATTAGCGGACATTGTGTGAAAAACTCATGCAGCTAGGCCCGACAACTCGAATTCCCTGAGCACATGACAAAGCAACTCCTTAACATCGAATTTTTGAGATATTTCCAACCAAACCTGATGGTCGAAACGTTGATGTATCTCTTCGTTGTTGAAAGTGCGTTGGAGCATAAGAGTTTTGCCCTACCTCCACACACCCACAACGACAATGACTAGAGAACTATCTTGCTTTAATATCATCGTCCATGCCCACAATCTGTGATTCTTGAAGGAGAGCATAGGACCTTTCCCTCCTTTCATTAAAAAACTATCTCTGTCTAATGGTTGACCATGAGCATGCACATCTAAAGCAGACACAAGCAATTTTAAGATTCACAGCTTTCTGTTGGATCCGCTTGAGTCTCTCCTTTAATTCCCTAATATTGTGGCCCATCTTTAACTGGAAGATCAGTATACATATTGTTCAACCATGTACTTAGTATCGACGACATAATCCTTGAGACTTTCAATCCAATTGGATACTAAACTGGAGGACATTGAACTCTTGGGAGAGTGAGTTTGCAAACATAGGAGTGAAATTGACTATAAGCATGCTAACAATAGTTGCTTCTTCCATGTTTCACTTGGAGCAATCTCCCTTCCACTCTTCGTTTGTTCACGTAGTTACCGTCTCTTCAAGCAAACAAGTACTCACGTAAGTTTAACCTTCACTCCTCAAGCTTGCTCTTGCTGCTATGTATTATAGCAAGTTATCTCTCATTTCCCTGGGCCCTTCCATGGGGGAGTCAAGCCCAGTCCCGCTCTGATACCATGTTGGTTTTTATTCATATGAGATATGAGAAATATTCGATATATTATTACAATAATGAGTGTTCTATATATAGGGAACATAAGGTGATCATCCATGAAAGGATGCGTCCCTTGAATAATCAATAACTATTTATTATTATCATTTACTTATTATATACTATATTTAATAATCAGTAATAATTATATTATTAATTATTATCTTTAGAGAATGTCTTCCCGATGTTGTCTAACATCAATAGAGAATAGGGATTGAAAAATTCAATGACTAGAATTTTGAGCTTTAGAAGCTTAAAATTGAATATCTCCTTATAGATTGAGAACAATGGACAATAGTTTATCCAGGTACCATATTGAAAGGAATGTCGACAAAAGAATGGGAAAAACTCGAGCAAGGAGTACAATTCGACGTTGTCTTGCAGATTTTGTGTTGTTGAATGTCTTAGGTGAAGATTCAGCCAAAACACTGTGGGACAAGTTGGGAAGCTTGTACTAATTGAAATCCCTAGTAAATAAGTTGTTTCTCATAAATAAATTGTATCTTATAAGAATGAGTGATGGCAGTTCGGTGACTGAGCATTTAAATGTGTTTAATACCATTATAAGCTAATACCATTATAAGCAAGTTATCTTCTGTGGATATTAAAATCATTGAGGAGGAGAAATGTATTAGCCTATTATGTTCTTTTCCAAACTCCCGGGATATCTTAGTCGTGGCTATATGGAATAATACAACCACATTAGAGCTAGAAGACGTGGTTACATCTCTCTTGTTGGAAGGAATGAGAAGAAATAACATGGAAGGATCGACCAAAGATGCTTTAATGGTGAGAGGTTGACCGGTTGAAAAAGATAAAGGCAAATTCTCTGGTAGAAAATCTAAGTCAAAGGGTAAATCTAAATCCCTCATTCAGTCCACAAGAAGATGTTGGAAATGCGGTAAAGTTGGGCATTACAAAAGGGATTGCAAGTTGAAGGCGATGGAAGTCAGCATATGATTCGACGAGAAGCAATCAACTGAGAGAAAGATGGCTCCAAATAAGGGAGGCGATGTGTACCTGGTGTCGACCAATACACAATCAGATCAAGATGTTTGGTTGATCGACTCATGAGCATCCTATCATATGACACCACATAGAGAATGGTTATGCGAATATGAACGATATGAAGGAGGAGAAGTTTTCTTGGGGGATGAATTGACAACCAAAATTGTCAGACGGGGAAGAGTTTGATTGATATTACAGGATGGGAGGAGTAGAACCCTTCCAGGTGTGCTACACATTCTGGGTTTGGCAAGAAACTTCATATCTCTAAGAAAGATGAATGATGATGGCATGCACACTCTATTTCAGAAGGATTCATGCAAGATGGTCAGAGGTGCGATGGTATTAATGAAAGGAGTTCGGATTGGAACCCTATGCAAGTTGTTAGGCGGTGTTGACTCGACTGGATGCAAAAACATCGTTGTTTTTGAAGTCGACTCGACTTCGAATCTACTCGACTAAACGTGGGTTGAGTCGATTCAAACCGACTCGACAAGTCATCATAAAGTCGACCTGACCATGCTATGACATGAGAGTATGGGACACATTGGAGAAAAAAGACTTCGAGCTATGCATAACAAAGGTATGGTCAAAGACTTTCCTGAATGTAATTTAGAAGTCGACTTTTGTGAAAATTGTATATATGAAAAACAAAGTCAGGTGAGGTTCCCATATGGAGCGACAACGACAAATGGGATTCTACAATTGGTTCATAGTGATGTGTTTGGCCCTGTTAGAGCGTCGTCACTTGGTGAATCCCTGTATTATGTCTCCTTCATAGACGATTTTTCCAGGAATACATGGATATATTTCCTAAGGAAAAAATCGTAGATTTTTGATAAATTCAAAGAGTTTAAATTTCTTGTAGAAAACCAGACAGATAAGAAGATTAAGGTGCTGAGAACTGACAACGGTGGTGAATTATGTGGAACATAATTTGATCGGTAATGCAAACAATGTGGCATAGCACACCAAACTAGCACACCATATACCCCACAACAAAATGGAGTTGCCAAGAGAGTGAACAGAACGTTGATGGACAAGGCAAGGAGCATGCTAAGTGGTGTTGGCCTTGCACGAGAATTATGGGCGAATGTAGTGGATACTGCAAAATATCTTTTGAATATGTCTCCCTCGTCGGCACTAGTCGACACGAATCCACATGAGGTATGGTTGGGTAAGAAGCAGTTTCACATCTCAAAGTATTTGTCTGTGATGCATTTGTGCATGTTCCCAAGGAAAAGAGGAGCAAACTGGATAATAAGGCAATGAAATGTATTTTCATTAGATAAAAAGAAGGAATGAAAGGATATAAGCTCTAGGATCAAGGAAAACAATGTACAGTCGAGATGTGGTCTTCAGAGAAGTTGGAGGTAAGTCTAAGGCTGAGGAAATTTTTCAGACCAAGAATAATCCTGAGATGTTGCGGTTTGAACTAAGGAACAAAGAAGATGATTGATATGAGTCGACTGAATCAGAGGAAGAGGTGGAACAACCGACCCCAGTTGTAAGGAGGTCAAAAAGAGTAATAAAACCAGTCAAAAGGTATAGTCCTCCCAACTTTCATTCCGCATTCGTGTTAACGTCCACTGACGATGAGCCTAAGTCGGTCGAGGAGGCAATCAACTCAGCAGAGGGAAAACTTTAGAAGGACACCATGGTCAAAGAGATGGAATCCTTGTAGAAGAATGAGACATGGGACTTAGTCAAGTTGCCTAGTGGAAGAAAGCTTGTTGGTAGCAAATGGGTATTCAAGAAAAAGATGAATGCAACAGGTCAAGTCGAAAAATTCAAAGCTCAAATGGTAGCAAACGGATATTCCCAAGTCAAAGGAGTCGACTTCGGTGAGATTTTTTCCCATGTTGCAAAATTAACTTCCATTAGAGTACTAATGTCTCTGGCTGCAACATTCTATCTAGACAAAGAAAATATGGATGTGAAGGCAACGTTCCTACATGGGGACCTGGAAGAAGAAATCTACATGAAACAACCTTAAGGATTTGTATTAAAGGAAAATAAAGATTTGGTGTGTAAACTGAAAATATACCTTTATGATCTAAAGCAATCACCAAGAATGTGGTACCAAAAGTTTGACATATACATCCTTAGTTTGGGATTTGTGAGAAGCAAAGTTGATCACTGCATATATTCCAAAGATGAAGGTGGTTGTTTGATATATGTAGCTTTGTATGTCAACAACATGTTGTTGATTGGAAACAACATGGATGCAATAAAGGAGGCGAAGAAGCAACTATACTCCAAGTTCGACATGAAGGATCTCAGTGCAACTAACTTCATTCTGGGAATGGAGATTAAGAGAGATCGAGCAACTAGAAAGTTGTAGGATTGCAAAACAGTGAAGGTGCAAATTCATGTGGGAACAACACTAATTTGTGAACAATGTCGAAAGACACACGAAGAAATAGAGGATATGATATGTGTTCCCTATGCAAGTGTTGTTGGTAATCTAATGTATGTGATTGTCTACACTCGACTAGACATTTCCCATGTGTCAGGGACCTAGCCTCCCTAACCCCTCACATAGGTAGAATAATATATTTCCATGTAATGAAGGCCAATATTAATAAGGCCTAGCAATAAGGAAGAATAAGTCAAGTGTAAGAAGACCTAATAGAAGCTTCCGCTTCTAGAAGGATCTTCCTCTATATTTTTCTTTTGGGTAGATAGATTTAGTATAAATAGGAGTAGAGGGTATGAGAAGTTTTGTCTTGAGAATTATTGTAATAGAGCACTGCTTTGTTGGAGGTTGCCCCCTCGAAGAGGCAAGTGAACATTGTTTCTTATCAATAAAGGTATTATTTTGGTGTTGTGGTTTCATCTATTGTGTTGTTCTGTTGTTATTCTCTGCAATATTTCTGTTTTCAGCCATTATAACAGATCTGGTACCTTACAAGTGGTATGAGACCACTTTCCTTAGCAGAAAATTGTGGGTTGTTTTTTTTCCAGGGTAGAGACGTATTCCGACGTCTTAAATCTACAAATATATGTCGTTCGACACATAAATCCACAATCGAGAAAGCATACATGCAGGAACTACAAGTGGTACTTAAGTGCCCATTGTTGGCCATCCTTGTAATCCATGTTGGTACCCCTTTGAGTGGTAGCGCATCAAACAACACCTAAATACAGATCGACCTAGATATAATGAAGCCATCGATAGATAAACCAATCAATCACCTGACTGCTATGAGAAGTTTTGCCTTGAGAATTATTGTAATAGAGCACTGCTCTGCTGGAGGTTTCCCCCTCGAAGAGGCAAGTGAACATTGTTTCCTATTAATAAAGGTGTTATTTTGGTGTTGTAGTTTCATCTATTGTGTTTCGCTGTTATTCTCTGCAATATTTCTATTTTCAACTATTATAATAGATCTGGTACTTTACAAGTGGTATCAGGGCACTTTCCTTAGCAGAAAATTGTGGGTTATTTTTATCCAGGGTAGAGACGTATTTTGACATCTTAAAGCTATAGAGATTTGTCATTTGATGCATAAATCCGCGGTTGGGGAAGCATACACGCAGGAACTACAAGTGGTACTTAAGCACACATTGTTGGCCAGCCTTGTAACCTTTATTGGTACCCCTTCAAGTGGTAGCACATCAGACACCACCTGTATATAGATCGACCTAGATATACTGAAGTCCTCCATAGATAAACCTATCGGTTGCCTGACTACTATAGTGCCACCAAGAAGAACACTCGGGAAGATACTCTCTAGTACCTGGGTAGTCGGGTAGTACGGCTAAGGGCACAATCTAGCCTCCTTAGTTGGTGCCCTGAGATATTGGGCCGAGTACTACTGTTGGACCTTGCACATATATCAGAGAGCTATAATGCATGGCAAACCCATATGTAGAAACCCTGAATACCCCAACCCTTGGGATGGAAACAAACACAAAACATACAAGATCTATTGTCGTGTAACTTTACTTACTACATTATGATTGCAAAATTACTACACATTTTTCTTGTTAAGACTTTAGGCCTTTCAACATTGCAGTATTCTTCAGATCGTAGGGTAACTCCACAGGAGTAAAAAAAAAGAGTATAGTGGTCATGTTGGCACACTTATTTGGGACATGTCCCATTGGATTCCTCTCTTCGCCTTGATTTTTGTGGTACCTATCATTTTTAATACACTTTTTTCGTGGACCCGACCCCTTTTCCAACACCCTTATTTTGCCCCTATCCCATTGGATTCCCCCTTTCGCCCTGATCACAGTGGTACCTATCACTTGACACCATTCTTCTCAGTGGTCCCACCCACCCATCCCGGCCCCCTGCTTCCCCCCCCCTCTCCCATTTTCCTAACCATTTTTCCAAATAGCCACCACCTGCGCCCAGGAACTCAATGCATTGGTTGTTGACAACCTCCAGAACGAGGACATCAAGAGTATCAATGCCAACCTTAGCTCGCTCAATTCCGCTATTCAAAGACACACTTGACCAATTGATGGGTCGTTCATCAAACCCTTCCTCTTATGAACAACCATCCTATTAGGAAGACCATGACTCTTCCCATTACCAAGGTCCTCATACTATCCATCTTCCTAGAGACCTACACCTTCCCATAATTGAGGTGAACAAATTTGATGGCTCAGATCCCCCAGGCCAGGGCACTCAAATGAAACATTATTTCTCTTTGCGTGGAATTACTCATGATTTAGCCAAGCTTCGTTATGGTATTCTATATCTGGATTTGGAAAGTTGGCAATGGTGGAGATGGTGTAAAAAGGCACGCTAAGGGTATGTTGCTTGGACACAGTTTGTTGTAAAGCTTTATGACCGCTTTGACTTTGACACCCACCATTTAGGTTGTTTGACCAAGTTGAAGCAGTCTGGGACAATGGAAGACTTTATCGCAGCATTTGAGCACTTGGCTTTCAGAACAAAGGGCATGTCCGATGCTTTTTTCTGGGAATGCTTTATCAGTGGCCTAAAAGATAAAATATGTGCCCATGTTCTCATGCAACACCCCTAGACTTGGTTGGAAGCTACTCAACGAGACAAGGAAGCACAACAGATTATCTCCTCCAAGATCTGCAAACCCTCCTTTCCTCCTCACCTAAACCCACCAATTCCACCCCTCCTGCAATTCCCCTCAAGATGCAAAAATTAACTAGAGCCGAAATGGTCGAACGCCAACTCAAGGGTCTTTGTTATAATTGTGATGACAAATATTTTCCAATGCACAAGTGTAAGGAACAAAATCTTTTTATGGCCATGACCGAGGATGTTTCTGAAGAATATGTCATTGTTTCACCTGTGGATGAACTACCACTGCCAACTGATCTGACCCCACCCTCTGATCCACCAGAAGTTGAACCGATGATTTCACTTAATTCCCTCACTGGCTTCTCTGCTCCCCAGACCCTAAAATTAATTGGTTACATTAAAAATAGGAAAGTCATCATCCTTGTGGATAGTGGTAGCACCCATAATTTTATTCATCGTCGCATTTCCCAGGAAGTCAATTGTTACGTCTGTGCCGTCAATAATTTTCAAATCATGATTGCTAGTGGAGGTTCCATGAAATGTGGGGGACGTTGTGAAAATATGAGGCTCCAATTTGGTCAGTATCACCTAAAATCCCATATGTTTGATATCGACATCGGTGGTTGTGACATTGTTCTTGGTGTCGAATGGTTACACACTCTTGGCCCCATTCTCATGGATTTTAAGGACTTAACCATGCACTTCCAATAGGAGGGACAAAAATATAAGTTCCAAGGAATCACAACTGCCTCCCCTGAGATCATTAGTTCCCATCACATGGAAAAGCTCCTAAAAAAGGGTCATTCTGGCATTATTGCCCAACTCCACTCCATTCATGTTGTTGAGACACCCTCTATGCATCTCGACCTCCAATCTCTCCTCTCCCACCACCACGTTGTTTTTACCACTCCCAAATAACTTCCCCCTTCCCGTGGAGTCCATGATCATTCCATTCCTCTCATATCAGGCAATCTTCCTCCCAATGTTCACTCTTATCATCATCCCTTTTCCCAGAAGAATGAAATTAAGAAAATTGTTCATGAATTGCTAGAAGCGGGTGTTATATGTCATAGTACCAATCCATATTCTTCCCTTGTGGTCATGGTACTCAAGAAAGAAGATACTTGGCGTATGTGTCTTGATTTTCATGCCCTCAATAAACTCACAATCAAAGACTTAATTCCTCATTCATGTAATTGATGACCTCTTGTATGAATTGAGTGGTGCTCAATACTTCACCAAACTTGATCTACGTTCTGGCTACCACCAAATCCGTATGAAAGAAGAAGACATTCCCAAGACTGCATTTCAAACTCATGAGGGTCACTATGAGTTCTTGGTAATGCCCTTTGGCATGTGTAATGCTCCCTCCACTTTCCAAAGTCTTATGAATCATGTCTTCCGTCCTTTTCTCCGTCATTTTGTCTTAGTTTTCTTTGATGATATTCTCATCTATAGTAAAAATTGAACATCCCATCTCTCCCATGTGGAACAAGTTCTTTGTCTACTCTCTAAGCACCAACTTTTCCTCAAACAATCTAAATGTGCCTTTGGAGCCTCATAAGTGGAGTACCTGGGTCATATTGTCGGCAAGGATGGTGTACGGGTGGATCCTAAGAAAATTGAAGCTATGCAGGATTGACCTTTGTTGGTAATAGTTATTTATATATCCCTTGTGAGTTTATATATCAACAGTTTCTTGATGTTTGCAATTGTTCTAGTTGTCCCTAGTGGATTGTTTGTAGCTAAGCTCATATACCAATCTAGTGCGTGATCCCTTAGTGTAATTGCTAGCTGTGTCAGTTTAGTATCTTCGTCTGTGATCTATTTTGCTTCCCAAATCTTCTCACATATGAACAAATATTTTTCTGGGTCCTCTTATGCTTCTCCTTTAAATTCTGGTAACCTGATGGTAGGATCGTGTCCTGCCATTCTGAATGTTGAACTATTACCTTCACGCGGTGTAGATACTTGACTGGTGTTGCCTGAACTGGCTCCTCTAGTTGTTGTTCCTTGTGTAGATGTACGCCATGTTGTCATTCTTCTCCCGAAATCCGGTTGTCTAAACGATGGTGTTCTCTTTGTTGTATTAGTCACACATGGGTTTATGGGTTCCACATTGACATTAATATGGATAGGATTGTTGCCTTCTCTCCCTGTTCTTGGACCTCTCGTGTTCCTCTCATATGTTGCGCATAGGATTTCCTCAATCTGCTCCATAACCCGGAGATCCTCTACCTCTTCTTCGTCACTTGCCAAGCCTTCCCTCGCGACTATGACTCTCTTCTTGGTATTCACCTTGTATTGGCAGGGTACTCTGCTACGCATCTTTCCAGTTGTCGCCATGATTCGCTTGATTTGGTCATCATCCATCATGATTGGGTCCAAGGTTTCCTCCTTCTTTCCCTTATCCTTTCCTCCTTCCATTTCTCCTTTTTCTGTCAGTGCTTCCCCCCTTCCCCCATGCACGCATGGAAGTTTAGTTGTCCGACTCCATTGTCATTACACCTTTGTTGTATAACAGTATCTTGATAGAAGTATACAACGATCTAATGTACCTTCCTCAAGGTCCGCGTAGAAATTCTTGCTCCGTTATGATGTACGACTCACTGTATCTACTGCAAACTATGTTATAAAGCCTGTCACAATATTGTCGAGCCAAAAGTCTACCGCGCGGGTGAACTTGTTGTTCACCTGCTGTAACTGCTCAATCTGTACCGGGGTCCACTCTAACTGTCGGATCCAGTTCGTTGCATGGTTATCCTTCAACCTTAGTATCCACTCTTGCAATAAGTGTGCAAGATCACAAAAAAAAATTTCATGCAAATCAGTAAACACGTATTTCTCAAGATATTTGTGTGGTGTTATTCTAGGGTTTTTGTTATCTTTCTATGCAAACTCCAACTCTTTTGTCCTTAGCCAGCTTTCGATCTCTGCTTTTGTGGGATTCCACGGTCTCAACATCCCCTTCTAGTGGCTCATTGTTTTCTTTTCTTCTTTAATATTCTCTTGCTCTGCCTCTCGCAAATCTTACGTATCTTTTAGCAGATCTTCAACATATCTCATCTACTCAATCCTCTATTGTTCCTACCAACGGCAATGAAACTACTTGTTGGTAATAGTTATATATATATCCCTTCTGAGTTTATATTGAGTGACCCATGATTTATGTCTGTTCAGGTTTCCAACAAAGCCTCTAAAACTATCGGCCCTCCTGGTAAACCAGAAGGAAACACAACGCATAGGGTGCACTGTGTTGTCTCGCCCGAGATAGTCTTAATGGGTGGATGCAATACTCATGTGTTTACAACTTAGGATTGGGTAGGAGATATGATAATCTACATGTTGAAAGTTCTATTACAACTTATTAACACACTACACTGTCATTACGATTATGTAGGAAATGCAATAACTCATTCATTTAGCACATCTATATCTACTAAGATAATAAAGAAATATGTGCATTCAATCACATAACACAGATGTTACCATGGTTCACCCCCCCGGGCTACGTCCACAAATATTTAGCTCTTAGCTCTTTTATTATAGTCATTCTATCACTACAACGTTACGTGCTTTACAATTATTCTTCGTCGGCTTAAGATCTGTTATGAGGAGGACTAGATCGCACCAGGCTCCTTAGCCTGCAATCTAACCCTCAAAATCTACCCTCCTCTGTCCTCCCCAGCTCAATAGCTTACAATAGTAGATCATACAGCAAAATATTACATACCATTTGCTTTCCTGTATTCGTCTCTCTATATCTCTAGTAACTTGCTACAATAAAAAACATCCCATCTATGAGACCTAGATAACTATATTTATACATTTATGGCTCTTCATCCATTTCACTATATTACCAAAACCCTAACCCTAACATCGTTAGGTCTTTCATGCATGCGTGTATGTTGTTCTTCCTTCCAGTTGTCGCTTTCCTTGTGCATGCCTTCATTCCCAAAATCGCCTTGCTTTCCGCTTTGGTCTGCTTCCAATAGCCTCACCCTAAAACTCTTAAGAGCTTGCGTGGTTTTCTGGGTTTAACATGCTATTATCAAAAGTTTTTTCGAAATTATGGAAAAATTGTAGCTCCTCTCACTACTCTCCTTAAAAACAATTCTTTCACTTGGACTCCAGTTGTTGATCACTCCTTCCAAGCCTCGAAATATTATATGTGCTCGACCCCTATCCTAGCACTTCCAGACTTCACAAAGACTTTCGTACTGGAATGTGATGCTTCCGAGAAACGAATTGGGGCTATCCTTGTGCAAGATGGTAGGCCTTTGGCCTTCATTAGCAAACGACTTTCAGAGAGACATTTGGGCCAATCCATTTATGAAAAGGAAATGTTAACTATTCAACATGCTGTGGATCTCTGGCATCCTTATTTATTGGGACAACGCTTCCAAATTAAAACTGATCATCAAAGTCTCAAGTATTTTCTGGAACAATGAATTTTGTCACCGAAGCAACAAAAATGGGTGACCAAACTATTTGGCTATGATTATGAGATCATTTACAAGAAGGGAAAGGAAAATGTAGTTGCGGACGCTCTTTCCCGAAAGTATGAAGAAGACCTTTTCTCCCTCTCCTTCATTGTACCGGATTGGTTCCAAGCTGTTCGTCAGGAATAGTTGCAAGACCCCAAAATTTCTAGTATGATCCACCAATTGCAACACAATTCTCCAGCTTCTCTAGGGTACTCTTGGCACAATGAAGAGCTTTGCTACAAAGGTCATTTGTATTTATGCAAACAATCACAACTTAAATCCACGGTGCTTTCTGAACTTCATGCTTCCCTCACAGCTGGGCATTCAAGGTTTACCAAAACCTATGAATGGGTCAAACATTCTTTTTTTTCTGGGATGGTATGAAATAGGACGTTTGCACCTTTGTGGCTGAATGTGAGGTTTGTCAACACAACAAGGGAGAAACAATCAAAGCTCTGGGCACACTCCAATCGCTTCCAATCCCCCCTATTATTCGGAGAAATATTTCTATGGATTTCATTATTGGCTTACCTAAATCAGACAATAAGTCAGTCATCATGGTGGTTGTCGATCGTCTTTCCAAATATGCTCATTTCTGTGCTCTTTAACACCCGTTCACAACATCCACAATGGCTCAAATCTTCATGGATAATATCTTCAAGCTTCATGGCATGCTTCATTCTATTGTCTCTGACAGAGATCCCATTTTCACCAGCAATTTTTGGCAATAATTGTTCAAGCTACAGGGCACCCAATTGCATCTTAGCACCGCCTATCACCCCCACATGGATGGCCAGATTCAAGTTGTCAACAAGTGTTTGAAAACATATTTGAGGTGTTTTGCATATGAGAGACAAAATCAGTGGGCTCAATGGTTACCCCTAGTTGAATGGTGGTACAACACATCTTACCATACAACTACTCGCATGACTCCTTTTGAAGTAGTATATGGCCAAAATCCATCGTTGGTTCTCTCATACATGCCAGGGGTTTCGAAGGTTTAGGAATCAAGAGGTTGACAAAAATCTTAGAGTTCGCAAGGCTATTCTTCGTGCCCTCGAAGACAATTTGGTCATGGCTTAGAATCACATGAAGTGACAAGCAGATCGAGGTCATTCCGAATGTCAATTTGCTAAAGGGGACAAGGTGTTTATTCTACGACAACCTTATAAGCATACTTCACTCAAAGATGAACACTGTTAGAAACTTTCTCCCAAATTTTATGGTCCTTATACCGTGCTCAAGCAAGTGGGATTGGTGGCCTACCAGTTAGCTCTACCCAGTAATTCTAAGCTCCATCCTAATTTTCGTGTCTCCTGCTTAAAGAAGGTGATTGGAACTAAGTGCCAAACTCAAACTAGTGTCCCTAAGTTGGATGAAGAAGGTTCCATCTGGTTGCAGCCACAAACAATCTTGGACTAGTGAGAGCATTGTCTCCGCCAGCACACCATCAAGGAAGTGTTAGTCCAGTGAAAAGATAAAACTCCAAAAGACACCACCTAGGAGCCGACCACCTTTCTACAACAATTTCCTCATCTCAAGCTTTGAGGACAAGGTTGTTCTTCAAGGGGGAGGGTTGTTATGACCCAAGGTGGCCATATATATGGCTAAATGTATATGATATGACCCCAAGGGGGGGGCATATACACATGTACATGTAATGTGTAAATACATATGTAATAGGGTCGACTTAGTGATAAAGGGGCCTCATGTGCAAGTGTGAATAGCTATATATAAGAGATCATGCATTCATTATTGACATGTGAATTGTGAAGTATGAAAGGTATTTGGTTATTTGGAGGGGGTTACCCTGTTCTTTAAGGAGTTATTTTGTAACTTATCTATATTGGAGTTGTGCTCCACGTTGACATTATATACATGGTGTGAACTTCTGTTATTTTATGATATTTTGATCATTTGGTTCGTTACATTTGGTATCAGAGCTCAAGGTCTTGGGGTTTTGCTGCTACATCCGAGACACCTTGGCATTTTCAATATAACATTTTTTCTACGACATTTCAGAAGGAACCCCTTGGAGGATATTTAGTATACATATCAAGGTATGTGGGGTTCAAATTTCAGCTCATAAGGCCTTATACTTTCAAATATATAGTCTGTGTAAGATAGGGTTATGAAATCATCCTGAATTTAGTCATCCCAAAATTTTCGCTATAATTTTTTTTTTGTGACGTTTCAGACCCTGAAACCTGAAGGATATTCACAGAAACTATCAAGGTATCTGTGATAAAAAATTTAGTTGCTGGGTCATCCTGCTTTTGTAGATACACCCTGTGGAAGATAGGGTATCTAACTAATTCTATTGGCTAGTCTCAAACATGTGTTCTGGGTAAAACAATCATTACTTCTTCCTAGAGTATCCAAATTGAGTGAGACTGGATGCATTGGATAGTGGACAATATGTAGTATTTCAGGTACAAGTTTTAGAATTGTATATAAATTATTTTGTGTGGGGCACGCTATACAAGTGAGATCTCCTGTAAAGGCCATAAATCAACAAGGTGTGAAGAAGTTACCATAACTTCCACTTGGCACATCCAATTTTGGTCAGACCTGTGGAATTGCAGAGAAGAAATTTCAAATTACTACGGGTCAAAATTTCAGATTGAGAAGGGCCGAAATTGCAGAGATACATTATAAGTAAGGTCGGCAGGAGGACATACTCCAAATCAGGGTTTCAAAGGTATGTGCACTTAAAACTATTATAACTTTTGATTGGAATGTCCGATTGAGCTGATTCAAAATACATTGGAAAGATAACATATAGAAGAGTATATTGGAACAAAGATTACAACTATTTGAGATCTTTATCCTTAATATATTGAGGTTGTGATTTGAGGCTTGGGATTAGACCTCAATTAAGAATCAATGAAAATACCTGAATTTACACAAGATGAAGATAAAGATGAAATCAAACCTATAGAATGGTTGAAGTTGGTAAAAGAATATAATATGACTCCTTCGAAGAAAATAAATTATTTTTTTGATGAAGCTTGGAAGTGGTGGATGAGTGTTGATCAAAATGCTAGATGGCACTGCACATGGGAAAAATTTGAAAAACTCTTCTCAGATAAATGGATTAGGGATACAAAAATGGAGGAAATGTATAGAATTCAAGATGAATTAAAAGAAGCAAACAAAGAGATTAAGAAGAAGGGTGATGCGTTATCTAAGATACGATCCCTTAATGAATCACTCATTAAGGAGGTTAAGAACTTAAAGCAAGAAAAAAATAGTAAATCAAAGTGAGAAAATGACGAGTCAAGGGAAGATTTGAAAAAGAAAGATGAAGAGATATCTAGATTACAAAACTATAATAAAAAACTATTGGATGAGGTCAAGAGATTGAAAGAAGAAAATAAGAATTGTCAAAATCAAGAAGAAAGAAGGATCTTGGATGAAGAATCTACCAAAAGACTAGAAGATGAAATCCGCATGAAGGTTGAGGAATCCTTAAATACCGATGAGGTAAAATCAGAAATACAAGCCATAATTGAAGAAGGACGTCAAAATTTGTTAGATGGGATTACATTGCAGCTTCAAAAAGAGAAAGAAGACAAGATTCAAGAAGGTCAACATAAGTTACTTGAATAAGTTGAACTCCATTTAGAGGATGTACATGCCAAATATGATGGTATTATCTCGAAGGCCAAAGTAATCAAATACCAAACAAAGATGATCGAGGATTCCATTGTCGCTGAAATGAAGATAGATGAAATGCATGTGCAGAGTGAAGGAAGACCATCAAATGTGAAACCGTATCGACACCCTCATTACCAAGAAACATTTCAAAGAAGACAAGAAGGACAATATCAACATTATGAAGGGAGAAGATGGAATACTTGTCAATATTCATGGAACAAGGCATCACTAAACTACTCTTCAACAAGCTATCATCAGAGACCAACAATGACTACAAATTGGAGAAGCTTCAACAAAAATACATGGAATCAAAGGAAATAAAATTATTCAACAAATAGACACCAAGGATTAAGACCGAAAATAATTGATTTTGGATGGATAGATCATCAACATTGAAATGAAGAAAGCAAGAACATAAGAAAATCATATTACTTGGTTTCATCACATGTGAAGCCTTCAAATGCAAAGCTCTGAGGACAAAGCTTTTTTAAGGAGGGTACTATGTTATGACCCAAGGGGGGCATATATATGGCTAAATGTATATGATATGACCCCAGGGGGGCGGGGGGGGGGGGGGGGGG